>OX940799.1:28438279-28908503 GCA_954870605.1 Acer campestre | reverse complement strand
GGTCTTCAAGTCTTCTTGAGTCTTCAAGAATCCCTTCTTTGAACTTCAAAGTACCTATGTGAAAAGAAACAACCAACAAGAGAATTTCTTCCAAAGAAGAATGGTGAGAAATTATCACATAAACAAAATAACAAAACTTCCCTTATCTCATACAAAAATGTATTATCTCAAGTGAATAAATATTATCACATAAAGCTCTCCCTTAGACCCTTAACACAATAAGGCAAGAATTCTTTTCTCCTCCATAGGACAAGAATTCCCCCCCTTAAGACAAAGTCTCTAATAAGCACAAAGAAGTACAAAACTCACTCTCCATATTGAACATGGTGAAGTTTTCTCCCCTTATATGGAACCCAAGGTGAGGTTTCTCCCCTTATAAAGATGGAGAAATTTCTCCCTCTTTTAAGGATGATGGTGAAGTTTCTCCCCCTTTTGTCAAGGAATAGACAAAGAGCACAAGAGATAAAGAACGAGATATTAAGCAAACAAATCGTATAGAAAGCGTCGTTGAATAAACTAAAGCTCCCCCTTAACATATGCTCCACATATTATCACCAAGTAGATTTGTTCACAAGGGACTCATACATTCATACATTCACACATTCAAGCAATAAGAGAAAATATTTCATCACTTTTCAAAGTCCAAGAGAGAATCATAGATTTTCATTAATCTCTCAAAAATATTCTCATATTGCTAACGAATCAAGCACATAAGCAAAATATGTGTGTGTGTGAATGCTTCTCACATATATAGAAGGAGTAATTGTGATATCAACATGCAAACAATTTCCACACCTATCCAACTAAAGCATTTTCAAAAATAAGTCAAACCGATATTCATCCGTATTTTCACTTTAAAAGAATAGTTATCAACATGTGAACGTGTGTGTACATGTGGCCCGTTTTCCCGTTTCTGTTTGTCAACCCGAGCTTTTCACAATTCTCAACTATACACCATTAAGCCCTTTTTTATTTTCATTTCTTTTAGGCTTAGAATCAAAGATTTTTTTTTTTTTTTAATGATTCTTTTCAACTCTTCTTAGATTTTTTTCTAACAAAAACATATACACCTCTTGGCGGCTTTCACTCAATACAAAGGCGTAGCCCTTTCCAACATTGGACGGCTTTACAACCAATGCGTGTAGCCCTTTCCAAGAGGGTGCTCGTTGAATACTATGTAGTGCCGAAGCAAAATGGATACATATCATAGGTCATTTATCATGTACTAAGCAATAGGCTTCTAAATACATCCATTATCTACACATATTCAAACACATATACTCAAAACTAAAACATATAAGAGAAGCATTTGTGCACTTTTCAAAAATAAGATTTTTCAAGCTCAAGTGCATGATCTAGAAACAATACAAGTTATTTGCTTAAGATCATTACTTTTCAAGTGAGTAGCTCTTAAAGATATTGATATACAAATAAAGTTTTGCTTATCAAGTCACTCAACAATCACACATAGACAATAATCAACACAAATAATGCCAATAGATCTTCAAAGAGTTTTAAACCTCTCTTTGTCTAAGGGCTTGGTGAACAAGTCCGCAAGTTATTTTTTAGTAGGCATATCCTCTAGATTAACAATAGAATGTTCAACAAGATCTCTAACGAAATAATGCCTAATATCAATGTGTTTTGTGTGAGAGTGTTGAACCGGATTTTTAGAGATGTTAATGGCACTTAAGTTATCACAATAAAGTGTCATTTTTTTTTTGATCTATCTCATAATCCTTAAGGATTTGTTTCATCTAAAGTAATTGTGTTCAAGCACTTCCGACCACAATCATACATACAATAACACACATCATGATAAGATCAATGTGAACAATTATTACAAAAGATCTTAGATTAGCAAATGTCAACGAGGACCATATAAACACTATATTAGTTCTCAAGTATGACATGCTACATGAAGTGATAAAACAATGAGTTGATGGATGAAATATAGATAAGCAAGCAATGTGATATTAGATATACCTTCGCAAGCTATTTTCATCAAATGCAAGGCCTTCACCCTTTTTATGAGTCCTTTTGGCTTGTATGTCCTCATGACTACAAGTTATAGGAGTGTCGATTCCAAGAGACTAAAGGCTAAGCATTTCAACTCAAACAAAAAAATGACTTTCTCTAAAAGCCTTAACAAGAATTATCACTATATAGATATCATAATATGCAACTTTTCAAAAGTTAATCAACAAATTTTAATGATCATAGCAAAGAATGTGAGATAGCCAAGTTCATGTCAAGTTGTAGATAAACAAGGCTAGATAGCTAAGTTACTCAACAACTTGACACTAATCTTTAAAGCTAACTCACATGTGCAATCTTACACTAATGGTAAGAGTACCCACCCTTGACCCATTTGGTCTTGGGTAAACTAACACATAAACCATCATGATCATTTCTCATGGCAATAGTATATCTATAAGATAAGTCATTAAGACTATGAATATGATCATGTGAAACAACCTTTTTCAACCAAATCTTCTTGACATTCTTCTTCACATGATTACCAATATCATGCTCATCACTCAAAGAGTTATCATTAGAAACATGTTTAGAAGAATGACTAGAACATTTTTCACATCATGCGTGGATTTGGCTCTTAGAGCAGATTGTGCAACTAGACATTTAGGTGTGTCTTTTCTAACCCACACACTCTTCACAATATGCCTCTCACTCTTACCACGCTTTGACTCAATGTTTGACTTTTTAACATGCACCTTGACCTCATTAGTCATATTTTCAAAAATATCAAACAAAGCATTATCAACTTTCTTATGCATAGTAGAGTGAGGCACAACACAAGATTTAGCAAGCAAGTCATCAACACATTTCTTCTCAACATGCTTTTCCAAGGTCTTCCTAGGTCTAGTTCTAAATCCATACATGGATGATTGCCTAGGACTATTCAAAGACATATCATGTAAAGCATTATCAAATTTGCATTTCCGAATGTATTCAAAGCACCTAGTTTGAATATGTCCTACCATATTACAATGATGACAAATAGGTATGAATTTGAGAAATTTACCATTTGCATTTGCTTCCAAAGTATTTGGTCTTCTCATATTTTTACCTCTTTGAAGTGCAACCCTTGATGTTTCACCTCTTGCATTTGAGGTTGATGCTCTTTGACTTTGATCTTGTTGAGATCTTCCATTTGAGTTCCTTGTTAATGTAGTGGCACCTTCGGTAGATTTCATTGCTTTACCATGAGAGAGAGTTCCTACATTTGGTTCAATACTTGCTTTGACAAAAATAGATTTGTTAGATGAAGGAGTTCCTTCTCATTGATATAACCCAAACCTATTTTGTCACTAGGATGCTTACCACTTTTAATGAAGGTTTCAACCTTGTTAGAACTAGATGACATCTTGTGAATCATCTTGTTAGCCTTATTAAGTTTATCATTAAGCATCCTATTTTTAATGGCATATTTTTCTAAGATGTCATCACTTTTTCTAACATCTTCTCTTGATTTGTTAAGCCATTGTTCATATTTTTTCTCTTGAGTTAAGTGCTCACTAAGTTTGGCTTTAAGCATATCTTCTTACCTTTTAGCACTAACAAGAGAACTATCCCTTTGCTCAATTTCTTTCTTCAAGATGCTAAGTCTATCATTGCTATCTTTTAAGTTCATTTCTAGACTTAGGATCTTGTCTTTAAGTTCATTTAGTTCTTTTGAGCTTAGACCATGAGTCTCTAGCTTCTTATTGACAAGAGTTTTAATTATCACCACTAAATTGGCATTGATCAACTTCAACTTGTTGTTCTCTTCATTCTTCTTGACTTTTTCACTAGTAAGTTAAAGGCTCTTGTCATTTAAGCTTATAAAATCTTGATTTGAGGAGGTTTCTAACTCTTCGTCATAGGAGGAGATTCCACTATCTTCACTACTTGAAGAGTTTTCACTTTCCTCATTACTTGAGGAGTCTTCACTACTATACTCAAATCTTCCTTCATATATAGCCATGTGAGCAATGTGATTACTAGTAGATTCTTGATCATCCAAGAACTCCCCTTCCTCTACTACATTACTCACACTCATTCATGATTTCTCCTTAATTGCTCTAATGTAGGCTTTCATTGTATTTCTCCAAAATGTGTAGTTACCACTATCCAAGAGTGGAGGTCTAGCACTAAAGGCACCTTCCGGCATCCAATCACCCATAGCAACAAAAATGGAATATACACAAAATACAACACAAACACTATAATATGGATCAATCTAATTACATCTAGACACCTACTCTGATACCAATTGAAATTCCCTTAAAGCAATAGTGTTTTATACCTAGAGGGGGGGGGGGGGGGGGGGGGGTTGGTGAATAGGTATAGTCCCAAATTCTTCCAATATTCAAAAATGCGGAATATAAGAACGAAATGAATACTTGAAATGATATAACAATTGTATAATATGAATCAATTCATGTAAGCATCAATATACAAAAGAATCAATACAAGTAAACATATGGAAGATAAAGAAATATAAAGCGAAAATGAGACACAATGTTTTTACGTGGTAAAACCTCAAAGAGGAAATATCCACGGGTTGAATCCACAACCACCGGCAAAACAAATCCACTATACGAAAAGGACTTACACACTCAAAGCTATCAAAACTATGATATCCACTTCAAGCTATCAAATCCTAATCAACCCTCGGGCTAGTGAATCACTAAGCCTACTCTCTATCCACGATGCGTCCTACACATCTAGAGAGCAACTCCCTATCCAAGGCTCTCAAGCCTCTAGGAAGATTTCCTCGCTTAGCAACCTAGATCACTAGGATCCTAGTCAAGCTACCCAAGCTCAACCATCCGGAGTACGCAACTCCTTGCTAAGACTTTTGCTTAGTTATCCGGATCCTTTTGATCCTAACTAAGGCTTCTTGCTTGGCTATCCGGAATCCTTTCCTAGCCAAGTCTTCTTGCTCAAGACAAAACTTCACTCACTTTGTAAGAGACTTCAACCTATTACAAGGCAATGATCTAAGTGATGCAAATGATGCAAGCACAATCAAATAAAGCAAGATGATCAAACAAGCTCTATGAACATGCTTAGAGATATTCTAGAATATGCTTTCAACACACAATCACAAAATCTATCTAGAAATCAAAGCATGTGAATCAATAAGAACAAGGTATGAATATTCAATATATCACACTAAAAACCTAGTTCTTAGATCATGAAATTAAACCTAGAAAATGTCATAAAGCACATCACATATATCATTTCTAGAATCAATTTCAAGTTTAATCAAGTTTAGCAAATATATGTTCAAGAGAAATCACAAAGCTAAAACTCAATTACCAAATGATCAACCACCCCTAGAATATGTTCTAACATCATTCTAAACACAAATAATCTATCAAATTGAAAGATTAAAGTGCAGATCAAAAGATGAAGTGAGAAGAAGAAGTTTAACATGCACTGATGAAACTCGGACTGAAGAACAGCTTGCTGCAAACAATAACAAACTCAAATGACTCTAAAAATGATTGGGTTTTGTAGCTCTCTTCAAGACCAACTATTTTGGTTTTTGGATCACTCAATTTCGAGTTCGTATGAGAGAGTTATGATCAAAGTAAGAAAACAAAAATTGAGAGAAAATTTCTGGTGTTCTTCTTTTTCAATTTTTCTCCTTTTAATAAATGGGAGGGAATGGAGGAGGTTTAAAAGCTTTCAAGAGAGAGAAGCTTCAAGCGAATTAGAGGCAGCCACGTCACACTCCCATGTGGGGTGCGTGTGACCCATGGGACCAGAGGGCTGCTCTGGCCGTGGGTTCCATGGGCTCCACACGTGGTGGCTAAGGCATGGCCTTTGGCCATGCAAGTCCCTTTACGCACCTCCCACGTTCTTCGACCGTATTCGGGCCTCCGAACTCCAAATTCGAATCTGTTTTCAGATTTCAAACTGTAACTCCCTCATGCACAACGAAGACTATGAAAATTTGACAAAAGGTTGAGAATTCATCTTGGAAAATGATGATGAAGACGACTCAACGAATGAGAATGCAAAGTAGCATAACTACCGTCGTATGGACTCGAAACTTAATGAATGAGTAACTAAAATGACTGAAACTCAATAAGGAATCAAATAAGATCATGTTAAAGTCCAAAATACAAGAAACACAAACAAATAAACACTATGTAACACAAGCATGCAATATCTAAGCGATAGTGAGAAAACATGCAATTCTACAAGATTGTCAACAATGAGATAAATGCATGTGCATACTAAATGTGGGTTGAAAGTGTTATACCAAATGTTTGAACAATGATACAGGGACACACATGTGTGAATTGTGTGTGTGTGCGCTAACACCTTGCAAAAGGAAGAAGAATCTTGATACCTTAGCATCCAAGTATGCGATGTTCCCTTTGAAGACGAAATTTGCACAAGATGTTGCTTCTTCACCTTTGAGGCTCCTTTCTTCCAAGAAACACCTAAGCAACTACTAATACAAATATAGAGAGTTTTGCAATGGAATCAAGCCAACACAAATAAAAGATCTTACATTGTGGATTCAACCTGTGAATGTTTCCTCTTCGGAAGTTTTACCACATAAAAATCAATGTGTCAAATGTCTTTATCTTTATATCTCTATTTTTATATGTATGATCAATATATCTTGTTAAACAAGATTTTTGTAGAGAAAGAGATGCTCACATTATTTTTTGAATCAACATTTGTTTCATGTATCTTGTAAGTGTTTGAACATTGTATCTTGTGATATTCTATATCAAGTTGTAAAGTTCTACTTAGTGAACTTGCATTGTAATATTCAAAGTACAACTTGTGGAATTTGCATTTGATTGAATATACTTGTATATGAGATACATTGTTTCTTGGTATATGTTTTGTAGACTAAAGGTGCTGAATTGAGCATACATGTGCTAATTGTTTTCTCATCAGTTAAAGGTTAATTAGTATGCTCACCAAGGTTTTGACATAAGTCACGAAAGAGTTTTTAAAATTAGAGTGTCAACCTATTCACCCCTCATATACATTGTTTAGTATAACATTGCAGGTAATTTCACAAATTATTAGCAATATAAAAAGGAAAAATTTCAAAACCAGATAATTTAACCCTAGGATCTAGTAAAACACCTAAGGCATAGAGGAAATGAATTTTGGCCCAGTATTTTTTAAATTTTACCTCCATGGTGTCAACTACCGGGTCTATAATTCCATCCTCTCTATAAGTAGGAAACATTTCGGCATCTCAATAAATTGATGAATTATTGACAAAGATGTGGGGTAATAGACCTCATAAAGAAGTACGCTGGAATCGTAAATAACCTTTAAAATTTTAATAAAATAGTTTGCCACATACCAATTGTTTTGGGATAGTATTTGACTACTCCCTTTAGAATTATAAACACATGTAAAAATGTTAGCATAAGCAATAGCATTTTTTGGCATTAAGTAAGTTGAGTTCCACCTTACTGACATATATGTTTGGAACTTACGGGCTCGTATGTTGGATGCATGACAATATCTGCCAAATTCTGCCACTCATGGATTAGAAGCTCTAATCCAAGAAAGGGCATCTTTGGTACGATCTATATGATCACTTACGACATTCAAACAATCTTTTATAATTAAATTTAGTATGTAACATACACACCATTGGTGGAAGAAAAAATAGACATTAGTCTACTCAAAAAATCTAATAGCTCTAGTGTTTGCTCATGCATTATCTAATGTCATAGAAATGATGCGATCAGATATGATATAATCATTTAAAATAGAAGTAATTTTAAAATAAATATGTTCAGCGGTATGTTCATAGCATGCAACCAAAACCAAGAATTCTTTTTGTAACTTCCATTCAGAGTCTAAATAGTGTCTCGTGACACATAAATAGTCTTGTTTGGAACATGCATTCCAAATGTTGGAAGTTAGTGCAATTGAAACATTTAGATCTTGTAATTTAGTGATCAAGCTGTTTCGTGCAGTGTGAAAACATTTTTTTTTCAAATAGTTTATAGTGGTTGTTCTAGAAACAGATTGAAATTGTGGGTTGTATGCTTGTTGGATAAATTCATCATACCACACACTGTTATTGAAATTAATCGGTTGATTAATCTATGCAATATATCGTGTCATACACTGTCTAACATACTCAAAATCATACCTCCACGTCGAAACGGACCCATCTAGGTTCCGTTGTAGGTGTGTCTGTGCTGTAGTATCTGCCTTTCCGTGTGTAGACATGCATTTTCTCTTATGCCTCTCCAAATGTCCTGTTTCAGACGTAAAAGCGGTATATGATTTTTTACAAATTTTATATTGTGTCATTTTTTTATCCTTACAATTCAAGCCTTGTACATATTCAGGGTCAACTTGACCAGAAGTTTTTCTCAACTTTTTCTCACCTTCCAAACACCATAACTTTCTCATATGAAGTTAGAATTGGTTGATTCAAGTTGGAGATTTTTTGTAATCGAGTTCTCTACCTTTTCCAAGTAGTCTTGCAGCTATTTGATTGATTTTTTTTCTAGTGGTTCTACACAAAAAACCGAACCAGCTCGTGATTGCAAGGTAGTATTCATATCTTTGTGATTTCTTCTTTTATAACCATCAATTTGCTTGGGGTTTCTTCTTCTATATGTATGTATATGTATGGTGAATGCTATTGAGAAAGATAGCTTCACAATCAAACCTAATCAAAAGTCTAATTAGAGATATATGTGAACTAGTTTATTAGATTCTAGGGTTTTTCACATGATTGAGAGTTGTATTGTGATTAGTTTGATATCTAGGATTATTTGTGACTTGATTGAATTATTTTATGATTAATAATCCTTGAAATGTGTTTTGATCATTTGATTGATAATATCTAGGATTAGTGCTTGTGTATGTGTTTTTAGAGACATCCAGGATTTAATTGATTTATCATTATATCCTTGCTCTAAATCCTTGGCTAGAATATTCATTGAATATATTTTATGTTTCTAGCATTTTTGTGTATGTTTATAGCATCTTGAATATGTGCTTCATGTTTATGATTTATTCAAGTGTTATTTGTGTGAATGAAACTAGGAGTTTTTGTGTTAGGTGTTTTCACATGCTCTAGGTTTAATTCATATTTTTACATCTAGATTTTTATTACTTGTGTTCTTACATGTTTAGGTCTAGTTGTTCCATGGAATGTCTTGATCACATGTTCTATGTAGTATTGATTGTGATTTACATTATTTGCATTACCTAGATCATTGTCTTGTGGAAATGTTGAAGTCTCTTGTTAAAGTGAGTGAAGCTTTAATTTGAGCAAGAAGACTTGGCTAGGAAAGTGTTCCGGATAGCCAATCAAAAGTCTTAACAAGGAGTTTGGTACTCCGAATAGTTTAGCTAGGGAAGCTTGACTATGATCTTTGTGATCTAGATTGCTAAGCAAGTAAATCTTCCTAGAGGCTTGAGAGCCTTAGATAGAAAGTTGCTTTCTAGAGATGTAGGACACATCTTAGATAGTAAGTAGACTTAGTGGTTCACTAGCCCAAGGGTAGATTAGGAGATAATAGCTTGAGGTGGATATCATTGTGTTGATAGCCTTAAGTGTGTAAGTCCCTTTTCATATAGTGGATTGCTTTGCCGGTGGTTGTGGATTCAACCCGTGGATGTTTCCTCTTCGGAGGTTTACCACGTAAAAATCTTTGTGTCTATTGTTTCTATCTCTTTCTCTTTATTTTTGTATATGTGTATGTTTTTATCTTGTTGGATATCATTCACTTGTGATGTATATTTGAACAAGAATTTGTAAAGTGTGATTTGTAAGTCAATCCACTTTGATCATATTTGTATTTGTAATTGTAATTCTTCGTATATAACTATCTTTATGTATAACTATATTTGTTCATTCTTGTAATATTTTGAACAATATTGATATTCAGGTATTCTTTGATATTGTGTTTTTGTGCTATTATACCTCATGCAACTAATTGACATATATAGACAATGCCTAAATAATAAAATGTTTATCTTGTCTACATATGAATGTTTCGTTTATGTGTTGTATGTAAAGCTAACTTGAGGGACAAACGTGAGTTTGTTCAAGAGATTGAAAAAGGCATAAACCACACCCCCCACCCCCCCACCCCTCTCTAGGTATGCTTTAAACAATTTAACATTGTTTGTATACTTTCAATAATATTTAATTAAAAACTATCTCTATTTAATATTTTTAATTAAATCACATTTTTTATATTTATACACCATTTTCACCGCCTCCCTGCCTGCTGATAATAATGACAATTAATAGTCATTATTATGAATTAAACTTGAGACCTTAAGTCAAAAGTTGTATTATGAATTAAACTTGAGACCTTAAGTCAAAAGTTGTAAGTCATTATCACTTGACTATAATATTTGATTTGTTAACAATTGAACAATATTTATATATAACCTATACGAGTTGTTAGAAAAAAAAAAAAAAAAAAAACTTGTTACATAAATTTAAATTTATTCAACTAATCAAAATTCTAATTTTTACGATAGACATATGTTAAAAAATATTTATTGAAACTTTTAATAAAATTATATTTTTTAAAACATATATAGTCGAGTTTATGGTCTATACTCTATGGTCACGTTTGATTACATGGTGGAATGGTAATCGAAATGGTAATGAGAATGAGAATGAAAATGGAAAGGAAAGGAAAACTAAGGGCCTGTCCTGCAGGCTGTTTTCAGCCTGTTTTCGTTTTTGTTTTCTAAAAATGATTTCGAATTCGCGTCCTGTAATCATTTTTCATTTTATTTTCAAAATACAAAAACAAAATGAAAAACAAAACCAGTGTTAAAAGTAGAAATTTTGAAAAACAAAAAAAAGTTGTTTTTTTTTTAATTTGTTTTTGTTTTCCATTTAAAGTGGGTCCCATATCATTAATGTTTTTTTTTTTTTTTTATCTTTTTTCTCATCCACCAGAGTACCAGACTTTATCTTTTTTTCTCATCTTCTCCAATCTCCTTCTTCCTTCTTCGTTCATCTTCATTCTTCTTCATTCATCTCTGTTTTTTTTTCTTTTTTCTCTTGAATCACGTTCTTCCCATCTTCTTTCTTCCTTCTTCTTCTTCTTCTTCACCGCCTCTGGTCTTCTCTTCCCACCGCCGCCACTGCTCTTCTCTTCTCTTCTCGCCGTCGTCGTCGCCTCTGGCCTTCTTCTTCTTCGCCGCCACCGATCTGCTCGTCCTCCTCCTCCTCCTCCTCCTCCTCCTCATCCCTTCGCCGCCACCGATCTGCTCATCCGCCTTGTCTTCGCTTGTCACGCGACCGATCAGAGTTCTTCTTCACGCCTTGTCTTCGCTTGTGGTCGCCGATGATCTTCTTCCTCTTGTTGGTCGCCGCCGATTGGCAAGGATTATGCAGTAAATGTCTCCGATCTGAATCCCTAATTTTGGAGAGATTTTAAAGAGTTTGAAACCCAAATTTGAGATCATAATATAAAATTAGAACAAATTTTATTGGTTAATTAGTTAATCAATTTGTATATAATTGTTATAATATTAAATAAATGGTAAAAATTGATATTCCAATTTTCAAAAAAAAATCGGTTATCCTACCAGACGTGTTTTTTCCATTTTTATTTTCAAAATACGGATTCCAGTAAATGCTACCAGACGCGTATTCGGAATTCAAAAATGAAAACCAAAAACACTGTTTTCATTTTCATTTTCATTTTTCTTTTCGAAAAACAAAAACAAAAAACGGCTTACAGGACGGGCCCTAAGTTTTTTGTTAGGTTGGAACTTTAGAATTAGTCTCTGAATCAGTATTATTTTGTTGGTTAACAACGAAATAGAATGAAGTTAACTGTATTTTGACCAAAATACCCCTAATTATAAAACATTCATAATAACATGATATATTACGGATAATAATAATAAAATATAAAAGTATATTATATATATATATTATTTAATATAATAATATATTATATATATAATATGTAATATATAATACATATGATAATATATATATTATACAATATAATATGTAATATATAATACATATAATAATATATATATATTATATAATATAATATATATATAAATATAAATATATATATATAATAGCATGTGATCACAAATATATATATATATAATGTAATCGCATATGAATTACATGTGATCACACAATTAAATTATTGTGATCACATATTAGAAGATGCAATCACATATTTGTTAATGCGTTTGTACCAAAGAAGACATGAACATACTAAAAAAAATTATGATGCACCATGTAACGTTGCACCTAAGGGCAGCCCTAATATAATATAATATATATATTATAATAATATAATATATAAATATATTATATTATATATGTTTATATATCGTTTTATATATTATAATAACATAATATATAATAATATAATATATATAATATATTATATAATAATATTTTTTTTAAGGAGGGTATTTTTGGAATGGAGCTAGGGCATATGAGGTTATTTATGGAATATAAATTTTAGTTTGGAATGGAAGGGCATTCCATTGGTTTTTGGATGGAATGCCCATTCCACCAAAAAGGTGGAATCACCATTCCATTGCATTTCAACAAACCAAACAAATGGAATGACTTTCTTTCAATTCCATTCCATCTAACCAAATATGGCTTATAGGAGACTTGTGACATCAATTGTAATAAGCATGATTTGGAATACAACTCTCACTACATGAGAGATATTTCTCAACATGCATCTTACAATTTAATGAACAAATGTAAGACTCAAATTACTAATTTATATGGGTAATTGAATTATTAATGTGCCTCTTAGAATGAAACAAGAGGGTGCAAAATAAATAAACATTTTTTTTTAAAAAAATTTCTAATTTTTTAAAAGTAAATTTATTAAATTTAAATTTTACTTATCCAATATCGGTTAGCCCAAAAACTGATATCTTACTGTAAAATAAATCCATATCGGGATTTTGTTTGGTGTTTTAAATAGGAAGTAAAAGTTAAAAAAAAAAAATTATTAAAGATAAATAAAAAATTTGAAAAAATTGTCAAGAAAGACAGTTTTTCTTGTAGTGCTCGAATCCTACCAATAGCAAAAGTTTCAAAAAAAAAAAAAAAAAATACCTGATAGATAAATTGAAACCTCAAAAAATAATTTTAAATATATATATATAAAAGTAACCATAAATATAAAACCTAAGCATAAATATTAAATTTAAGAACTACGTATAAATATTAAATTTAAAAGTAAGCATAACTATAAAAACTAAACATAAATATTAAATTTAAAAACTAAGCATAAATATTAAATATAAAAGTACGTATAAATATTAAATTTAAAAACTAAGCATAAATAATAAATATAAAACCTAAGCATAAATATACAAAATAAACATAAATATTAAATAGAAAAACTAAGCATTAATATTAAAATTTAAATAAAAATGAAATTACCATTATAGTTTGTAGAAGAAATGTTGAGACTTGAGAGAATGAGAGTAGATAAGTATTTGGCGGAGAGATTAGAGAGTAGAGAAATATTGAATTAATGATTATAATTTATATTAGAGAGTAAGTGTGTGTAGAGACTATGGAGAGAATGAGAATTGAGAGAAATGAGAATTGAGGTAAAGTGAAATGAGGGTAAAATGGTAAATAGAGGGGATTTGAATTTTTTTTTTTTTTAAATAATGAGGCCAACGGTCAAAAATTTCAATTAGGGGGACTAGACAACCGTTGAGCCCGGCACACGTGCCGATATCCTTGACCTGCACAACATGCCTTCGATACTGTGCCGTGTTGTGCCTGGCATGTCAAAGTACTAGGGTCCTGCCGACCATTGCGCCTAGCATGTGTGCCGAGATCCTTGACCCATACAACACGCCCTTGGTACCATGCCGTGTTATGCCTGGCACAACACAGTACTATGGTCCTGCCAAACCGGGCTAGGTCCCCCAGGCCCGGCCCCAATCTACGCCATTATATAGATGTAAGAAATGAATATGAGTTTTTTTAATTAATTTTTTAATCCTTCACATGTGTTTTTAGAACACAAGTTAAATAATAAACCTATTTTTATTTCACAAAAAAAAGAAAAAAGATTTATTAAAATATTAAATATAAATATATTATTAGATTTATTTATTTATTTTTAATAAAAGAACATTAAAAATTCAAGAGTTGAAGGAAATGAATATGAATTGAACTTATCATTAGGGATGTCAAAATTTTCCACATATACAGATATTCGCAAGAATATGCTATATTTCAAGGAGAGAGCGAGGATGAATGCCATCCTAATATCCATTTTATTTTTGAGGATGATGATAGATATCGTCTATGGATATCCATCCCTATTCAGACCCATAATAGATTTTAATATTTTAAAAATATAAAAAAATTTGTTCTGAAATTATTAATTCTAATTATATAAGTTATTATTAATTTTTTTATTTATTTGAACTTTATTGGATGCATTTGTTTCTCCATTTAAATAGGATAGATGTACTATTACATATGTTAGTTAAAAATTTACATTTTTTCATTAGATACGGATATAGACAGAGCGGGGATGGATATTGAAATACCCTTGAGTATAGTGTACAATATACCTAGGGGGAGGGGGGAGGGGGGGGATGGGGATGAATAGGTATAGGCCCAAATTCTTCCAAATCGATTATGCGGAATACAACAATTAAAAGCACTCTTGATAAGTCTTAACAATTGAATTGATTTAACCAACATATGTGGAAATCAAAATACAAGAGATGCAATCAATACAAAAATATGGAAGATAAAGAAATATAAAAATGAAACTTGACACAATAGTTTTTACGTGGTAAAACTTAAATGAGGAAACATTCACGAGTTGATATCACAACCACCAGTAAGTAATCCACTATGAACAAATGAAAGATACACACCCAAAAAGCAATCAACACAAGATTCACTTTCTAGGCTATCAACTCCTATTTTACCGTCGGGCCTAGTGAATCACTTAGTCTACTTCCTATCCGAGATGTGTCCTACACCTCTAGGAAGTAACTTCCTATCCAAGACTCTCAAGTCTCTTGGAAGGTTTCATGCTTAGCTATCCGGATCACAAAGATCCTAGTCAATCTCCTGTAGCTTAACCATCCGGACTACCACACTCCTAGCTAAGTCTTTTGCTTGACTATCCGGACCACATGTACTAGTCAAGACTCCTTGCTCAAATCAAAGCTTCACTCACTTTGACAAGAGACTCCAACCTTTCACAAGACAAAGATCTAAGTGGTGTAAATGAATGCAAACACAATCAAATAAAGCAAGATGATCAATCAAGCTCTATGAACATGCTTAGTGATAATCTAGAATATGCTTTCAACAAACAATCACAAATGTATCTAGAAATCAAAGCATGTGAATCAATAAGAACAAGATTAGAATATTCAATATATCACTTAAAAATCGTAGTTCTTAGATCATGAAATTAAACCTAGAAATCATCATGAAGCACATCATACAAAACATTTCTAGAATCAATTTCATATAAATCAAGTTTAGCTAAAATATGTTCAAATGAGATCACAGAGCTAAAACTTAACAATCAATCAATCAAAAAAACCTAGAGAATGAATTAACATCATTATTAACACATTTCATCTATCAAATAGGAAGAATAAATGAGATGATCAAAAGAGAAAATAAGAAGAAGATGTTTCACCTACAAATGATGAGTCTCGGATTGAAATCAGCTTGCTGCAAAAAATCACGAAATAATTTGACTCTGAAAATGCTTGGGGTTTGTTCCTCTCTTCAAGACCAACATTTTTGGCTTTTGAATCACTCGATTTCAAGTTGAAATGAGTGAGTTATAATCAAAACAAGAAATCAAAAATCATGAAGAAATTCTGCACTCTTTCTTTTTCAAATTTTCTTCACATATGTTTGGAGTGAAGAAAGAGAACATTTAAAAGAGAGAAGGAGGGAGATTCGGTGGCCAATCAAAAGTTGCAACACAGCCCACCCTATGAGAGGTGTGTGAGCCTCACGTGCCCCTCATGGGCTCCTCCCTAAAATGGCTTCGGCCATTCTTGCTTCCCTCGTGATCCTTACACGTTTTTCAGCCATATTCGGGCATCCGAACTCTGAATTTGAATCCATTTTCGGATTACAAACCATGACTCCTTCACGCATAAGGAAGACTATAAAACTTTGTAAAAAGGTTGAGAATTCGACTCAATACACGATGACAAATACAACACAACGTATGGGAACGTAAAGTAGCGTAGCTTCCTAATATGGACTTGAAACCTAATGAATGAGTAACCGAAATGACCGGGACTCGATAAGAAATAATATGAGATCATGTTCAAGTCCAAAAACAATAAAATGGAAACAAATAAACACAAAGTCACACAAGTATGTAATTTCCTAGAGATAGTTCTAGAAAATGCAAATCTACAATGTTTGTCAATATGAGATTAATGCATGTGCATACTTCAATAAGTGTGTGAATGCGTTATACCAAATGTAGCACAACAATGCAGGGACACAGATGAATGAATTTTGTGTGTGTGTGCTTACACCTTGCAAGAGGAAGAAGAATCTTGATATCTTAACATTCAAGTATGCACTTTTCTTCTTGAAGACAATATTTGCATGAGAAGTTGCTTTTCTCCTTTAAAGCTTCTTTTCATTAAGAACCATCTAAGTAACTAACCGTTACAAATAAAAAGTTTTTTGCAATGGAATCAAGCCAACAAAGATGTAGGATCTTATAGATATCTCTACCTCAATTCAGAGATTATCGTGAAAATACACGGGGTGTGTCTCTAATACAACAGGGGGTGAAGGGAATGTGAATGGGTTGTTAATTGATTATTACCAATTTTTTTCGATTAGTCAATATTAACAATAAAACCTAAAACAAACATACAACAAAAATCAAGTAAAGTGCGAAAAGTAAAGAACACTTGATTTTTACATGGGAAACCTTCAACAAAGAAAAACCACGGGACTAACCATGCTAGCTACTTATTCACAAAAATCCACTATATGAATAGAAAGTTACACCCTAAAGTGATATATGAACACTCACTCTCGATAACCTCAAGTTATGGACACTACAACTCACCTTTCTTGGTTCAATCCCTGGTGATATCCCTCGATCCATTACTCTTGACGTGAGCACCACCTACTATACCCATAGTCATTTTACAGTGGCACTTAACAAATGCTTGCCAATCAACCTTTGGTTGCAAAACTTCACTTGCTTGTGCAACTACCATATGTAGCCACAAGACTTTGACTCACTGAAGAGAATTAAAGTCTAAGTGAATATATGAATATTCTAAATGCAATAAAGTGCAAGACTAAACACTATATGCTTAATTAGATGTTAAGATGCAAATCTAACAACCTAATTATCAAACAAGCCTACATGCACATAAATGAGGTCTCAATTAGATGTAGAATGATTCTAGAAGCCTAATTGTCAAATAACATGTACATAAACATTCATAAACTTGACTAGATGAACAAAGCCAACCTAATCATTAACTAAGCATACATGAACATTTATGGATTAGCTATTTAGGCATAAATGACCTAATGATGCAAGCTATCACAAACAAATCCCAATCACAACATAACTCATAAATAAATGCAATGAAAAGAGTCCTAGCATTTAATCATACAATGAATGCAATAAAAAGACAATCTTGAAAAGCTTGAACAATTAACAAAGATGGAGTGTTTGTTCAACTTAACAAGTTAATTAATGATGATGACCCATGCCTTAAATATGCTCAATGATGCATGAAGGGGATGGGTTTTGGGTTTTGGAGAGTTAAAGAATCACTCTTTCTCTCTCTAAAATGTGAATTTTGAAGCTCATGGTCGAAATGGGGAAGAAGATGATGTATATATAGGGTCTAAATGAAACTACGACATTTTGAAGAAAAACTGATTTCTAGGTGTAAAAAAGCGACTTGAAGGCAACTTGGAAGGTAAGTCGATTTGCTCTTGTGAATAAAAAACGTGACAGTGCAACAACTCCAATTTCGAGCAACCTAAAACATGAACAAACGAGATTGAAACCTTTCGTATTATATACCATTGGAAAGGTATGTATGTCTAATTTCTACTCCTTTTTACAAAACAAGATTTCAGTGTCTATAGAAAGAGTTATGGTCATTTGAGTGACCAAAAGTTAGATTTGGGCAACACCAAGATTACCCAATCTCAAGGTATAAGACCATGAGACCTATGACCAAACCAAGAGAAGAATGTGAAATTCTCAAGTGGTCACCCATTGCGCTACGATAAGCACACCATCGTGCATGCGTAGATGTTTCCAATCAATCATTAGGAAACAAATTACATCACACAAAACCACACTTAGATCTAACAATAAGGTACACGTGTGAAATGTGTAAAGGATGCACACATATAAACAATTGGAACACAAATTAACAAAGCATGCATGAAGTGTGTGTGTGTGTGTGTGTGTGTGTGTGTGTGTGTGTGTGTGTGCACCTAAACTCTTCAAGAGACAAAGTCAAGTGAATATACCTTTTGTTCTTGAAGTTGCGAAGATGCTTGGAAGTTTGCCATCGAGAACTTATGCTACCCATTATAAGATTATCCTCAATGTGGTTTGTCATGAAATAAGACTATCATAAAATAGAGGTCCTTACATATCCGAATCTGCCCCTCTCACTTTGAAATGGGGATGGATGCAGGGATAGAGATATATAACTCGAACGTATATGGGGATGGATATTGGGGTATCCATCCCCTATTTGATCCATTGCCATCCCTACTTACCGTCTAATTTACATGGATTTTTTTTTTATCTTACTTTTACTATTGGCATACCATAACTCGTAAGATTTTTTTATTCTTTTATAGAGTTCTAAAAATTAATAACATTATTACTTGAGGAATTTTTTGTGGGCTTGACACCACTTATTGAGTTCATTTGATTTGATGAGAGTTTGGAGAGAGAAACAATAAAGAAATCGAAAAAAAATACTTGAAAAGGGATTTCAAACGGTGATTTTAAGAAACTACTCCAATCTGTCGAAGAAATGGTGTGATTTCAAGCCAATTTTAATGATGCAGCAAGGGAGGCAAACAATTTTGATACTGGTCTTAAAAAAACTAGAAGAAAGAAAAACCAAAAGATAGATAAAGTATATTTTAAAACTAAAAACATATAAAATAGATATGAAAACAAAAAAAAAAGGAAAAAAAAAAAAAGATTACACAAATTTGTGAAGAAAAACATATCTAAAACCAAAAAAAAAAAAAAACAAAAAAAAAACAAGATAGTACTCAGAGAAGTCGAGACTTATTTAAGTCATGGAGACTTACTAAGTAAGTTTCAATTGAAAATTTATTTATTTATTGATCTTTTTTTTTTTTTTTTTTTAACCAAACCAATAACTACTCTTTTGAGTTTTTAATTTCATTTTAATGAATCTCTAAATTTTTTATCTACAAAAAATTAGAAGCTCCTAAAAATGTCCAAGTACGAAATTAATCAAAACACAATCGTTTGGGTTAATTTTACTAGATTTCACATGTCAACATAAAACCTAGGCAAATATTCACGACAGTGGACCACATCAGCTCGACGGACCACGCGTGACAATAGCGAGATGGGAATAACTCGCCCGTTAAGAGTAGCTATCACTGGAGCGTTACCCAACATGCATGTTAACCTGAACTCGCCCTATAGTGAACACGAAACGTAATTAGTGAATTGAGATTTTAGTATATTCTCTATGAAGCTTGACCTTATACTAGACAAGGCAATCCCTTACGATCTAGCAATTGACAAATCTAGCAATAAATGCAAAGATCTGAAGAAATGCTCGCACAAGAAATGAAGATCATAGCGCCATAAATGCACGAGGATTCGATTCATTGAGAATCTCGCCTAGATACGATTCCCATGGGATCTCGCCCGATAATATTTAATGCTTGTACATCAAGGGCTAGGGCAATAGCCTAGCCCCTATATAAACACATGTATCAAGTAGAAGGAAAAACAAAGGGCAACCACAAGCAATTAATCACCTGTAATCACAATTATCTTTTACATAGTGAAAACTCATATTTGTCGTTACATCGATCGTGGTTTTTTCCTTATATTAAGGGTTTTTCATGTAAAAATACTTGTGGTTTTATTATTTATGCACTCATCTGTTATTTGTTATCCGTTCACCTATTCACAAACGTGTTAGTGATGTGGCTTGATCTCATTTTATAAGCTTATCAAGCGATAAACTGTGTATTTGTCACTGTCAACTAGATTTCCTAGAAATTGACATCAACAATTGACGCTAGAAGGAGGGGGTGAACCTTCGAAGGAAACTACACCCACTTTCAACCGTACAAATGAGTCGGAGCGATGATAACCAACCACCCATAGGCTCAAATTTGCATCTACCACCACAGATTGACGTGGGACATAGGAGCAATAATCAACTGCATACGGGCCAAGATCTGCTCCCACCTCAGCATGAAGAAGCAGAGCCAGCGTGACGCTGACTTATTGTTATCTCCAGACAACTATGGCCCAATTATCTAACGCAATGGGGAGTATCACACCTAAAAGCCCATTGGCAGATCAAAACAAGATTCCCACATTGCGGTAATTTATAGGCAAAACTCACAGAGGAAAGCTCCGATCTGAAATCCATGGGAGGATGTTTGACGCTCCAATGAAGGCACCGAAGGAGAAGAGAGTTGACATGGAGGAACGCGATGCTTCGAAGGCTAGAAGGCATCACGCCTGGGGTAAAGCCAAAGTAGGTAAAAAAGCAGAAGTAGGAAAATAAGTCGTGTCTATGCATTTCTTTATAAGAAGCTTGAACCCTGAGTCCTTTGATAAATCAGATAGCTGATACTCTAGTTCACCATTGCATGGAGACTATGGAAGAGACCTGTGAAGATCTGAGAAATCTAGATCGAGGAAAGCTAGTCCGGGGAAGTTTTGAATTCGCCTCAAAGAGAATGAGTATGAAGGAAAGTATGGTGATAAAGTCCCCTACGGAGGAATGACAATTCGTAGACATCTGGGACCTAATAAAGAATTGGAGGCCCACGAGACGTGATTGTCCAGGACATGGAAAGGCTCAGTGAGAAAATCGCCAAGATGAAAGTGTTAAACCAAGGCACATTGACTAGGCGAACATGTAGCAAATTCACAGAAAGAATCGCGAACAAACGCTTCACTACCAAGTTCAAACTTCCAACGATGGTAGAGTACCATGAGGGTCGAGACCTAGTCGAACATGTCAATCATTTTAGGACCTTAATGGAGGCCTAATCGATTGACCTTGACTTATGGTGCAAAGCCTTTCCCATAACCTTAGGTAACCTCTTATCCAGATGGTACCACCAGCTCCTAGAAGGATGTGTGGATAGCTTTAGAAATTCAGTGAAATGTTCATACGACATTCTGCGAGAATTGTGCAAGACAAGAAGTAGCTCATGCACTTATCTTCCCTCAAGCAAGATGTGGGAGAAATAATCTGAAGCTACATCAATTGTTTTATAAGGAGGTGATAGGCGTCGAGGACTTCAACGATATAGCCGCAATAACTTCCTTCAATAATTGATTACAAAGCAGCTGATTCTCATTCCACCTATGACAATCCAGGCCTAGATCTTATGAAAAGTTACTAGAAATAGCCATTGATAACGCCTAGGTGGAATAAGAAGAAGTCACCCAAGGAGGCATCCTAGTGCATAAAGCACGACCTAACATCAAAACCAATAGCAACCCCTTGCCAAAAAGGGAGGAGAAACCCAAAAACAAAAAGAATCATGACAGGATGAACGATCGCTGACAAGGCGAGAGAAGGAATTAAAACAGATAGTAAACCGGGAAATACACTAACTACACCCCCTCGCTAGAAACCAAGAGAAAATTCTATCTATGGTCCAGGAAAAGGACTCGTGTATTGGCCCTGACCCTTGCCTAGGAACGCTCGAAAAGATACCATTAAGTACTGTAGGTTCCACAAGAACCATGACCACAACACTTCGAGATGTTAACAACTAAAGGATCATATTGAAAGCTTGATTAGGGAGGGACACATCAAGGAATTTTTGCCCAAACAAGAAGAGCTAGAACACGGGGACAAGCATGCAGATAAGAAAGCACGGAGAGATAACCCTAAAATGGCCAATCAGAATGCAGGAAACTCTCGAGGTAGCTCGATCAATACCATTCACTAGGGTCCCTCGATAGGTACCAGCAATAAGGATTAAAAATCTGAGATCTATTAATTAGAAAAAACCCCCATGTCTACCTTGTCCATAGAGGCCTTAAGAAACCCCGACAAGAATGAGGTCCAATTGCTTTCTCAATGGTAGATACAGAAGATGTGGATGCAAAGCCAAATGATTCTATAGTCATGGAAGTATATATAGGGCACCGGGATGTTCGGAGAGTTATGATAGATAATGGCAATTCAGCTAACATCCTACATCTCACCGTCTACAAATAGTTAGGCCTCAACCGTCAACATTTGGAGGTTTTCCACACCACATTAAAGGGATTTTAAGGAGTGGAGATCCGGCCAATGGTGTTGGTGAAACTTCCAGTGAAGATAGAAAAAGACCCCTACTGCACTACGACCTTGCTCGATTTTGTGGTAATTGACTTACCTTACTAGCCTTATAATGCTTTAAGGCGACGTACTACCTTAAGGTCAAATTCTCGACTAAATGTGGCGAGGGTGAAATTAGGGGCGACTAAGAAACAACTAGATGGTCAAATCTATTCGTTTTCAAAGATTGCATGGTGTCAGACTCGTGGAAGGCATGTGAGGAACAACCAATGATGAGATTGATTGAGGAAAAGACTATGCAAGAAGCAAAAGGGGTCGCCATGCACAAAACTGACTCCTATTATTACCTTTTTCGTTTTTTGTTTCTTTTTTCTTTTAAATTTGTTACACCTTACCCTCGAGGGGGTTTGACCAAAAAATATTTCGAATAATCAATTTAATAAAACTTCTTGCAGACTAAGCGACTTCAATTCCAATTTCGCTAATAAAGGCAGAAAGAGGACTCAAACATCTAGCTAACACAACCTACACACTCAATAAAATCAAACCCAAAGAGCTCATATAAATTTCAAATTTGCCAACAAGACAGAAAGAGGACCCAAACCTCTAACCGACGCAATCGGCACCGATAATAAAGTCAAAGCTCAATGGGTCGGGGAAGGCAACAACCTTGCCCCTAACAATTGATGTATCAACTCTAACACCTCGTATGTTAAAGACTAGGCAGCATCCATGATAACAAGAACAAGTAGGGTTAAAGACTGAGACTTACCTCAGGATAAAGCGTTGCCAACCTGACTCAGTCAGTAATCCGGCCACCTCACTACGATAAAGTCTGATTCATCTCGGCTAACACATGAGTAGTATTAAAGACTGGGACTTACCTAGGATAAAGCGCTGCTGACCTCGCTCAGCCACCTCATACGTTAAAGCTTAGGCAACACTAAGGATAACACTAATGAGTAGCGTTAACGACTAAGACTTACCCTAGGGTAAAGCGTTGCCAACCTGACTTTGTCAGTAATCCGACCACCTCGCGACAATAAATTTTGAACCATTTCAACTAAATGCCTAAGTAACACAAAGACTAGGATCTTCCCTTACACATCAAAGACTAGTATCCGCCCTAGCACAAAGAGTTGATGGCAGCACCTAAATCCTCAACAATAAGCGAGTTAAAGTAGCTACTTGTGTCTCACTTATAAGAAATAAGTAGCCGACCTCGTTCGGTTATAGAAGCTCAGAGCTACATGTTAGATTCTTATGCAACAAAGAATCAAAGAGATTGTAGGAAACACCAAAAAATTCATAAAGCTACCAGGTGCAAATAAAATGCAATAACAAGGATAAGAGATCAAATTCTCATTCGAAACATGGACAAAATTACAAAAGAAGAGGAAAATCTATACAAACTAATCCTGCCCCCCTGATGCCTCTTCAGAGTTATCTTTCCCATTGGGAGAGTTGACAAGCACATCGACAGGCTTTGCGTTTAATGGTTGCTCATCACTTTCATCCTCACTATCAGAAAAAACATAGCAATATCCAGTATGGGGACCCATATCAAATTCCTCTAAGAAAAGAGATGTAGATTTGTTAAGAGCATAAAATGTTGGGGCAACAAACTCACCAACCATCTCCAAACGCATAGGTAAGGGATCCACATGAGCTTGGTGACAATGAGCTCACAAGTTCTTCCATTGATCATTGATGGAACTCAGGGCTTTCTTCCATTCTTCTTCTATGAAACGTTGGAAGCAATTGATAGCCTTCTCCATAGCTGAATAAAAATCTTAGGCTACTTTCATCCTGTTGTAATACTCATGGTACATGAAGGCATTAAAAGCAAGAGACCGTTTGTATCTATCCACGACCTTGAGCTCCAACTCCCTCATCGTCTGTAGGAAAGTACTATTTTGGGAGGAACATCATTCCCACAACCTTTGAACTTAATTCTCTGCTTCTTCGATGCGTTGCTCAACACATTGTAGCAAGGGTATAACATTGGCGAGTTCACTCTCAGAGTTGATCTTTTCAACGGACAGTTGAGCAACTTGAGCATAGAGCTCCGTGATCTAGGAAGCAATGGATAATCTTTCCTTCATGTGTGAGATCAACTCCGACATGGCTCGCGAAAAGGGAATAATGATGAGAACTAAGAAATCGCAGCAACGAAAATAATGGAGCAGGCAATTCTTACCATGGAAAAAAAGATGAAATAGCACTCAAGCTTTTGGGTAGGAGAGCCATCCTTCAGTTCTTGGCTAGACCTAGCATCCTTAAAAAGACCAAAGTCACCGGAGAGCACGGCAACTCGATCCTTAGCTGAGATAGGGGGTCTCGTGCTTGAACTATTCTCCCCAGCCCGAATATTGGGGATAGCTTTTGTAAGCTCACAAAAGCCACTTCAGCTGGATTGGCTAGGGGATCAACGGAAGCCGAGTTCCCCCCAGCTGGGATATCATTCCGAGCAAGGCTAATCCCTTCATCAACCTCATTCCCTGAAGAAGGAGGGCTAGTAGCATGGTTGATCCTAAAAGGAGCAAAGGAGACCAGACCCCTAAAATGGACATTTCCACTATTTATTTTCTTGCCCTGATGTTTGCCCAAGTCCACATAAACCAGGTCGCTATCCTTATTCTCCTCCTTTTCCTCCTCATTTTGGAGCGAGTCAATTACATAGGTCGACATGCCAACATGACCTGAAGAAGCCAAGCAAGTAGAGGTGTTTCATTTCCTCTTCTTCTTCTCCTTACCTCGCTTAGAGGCAATTAGTTTACTTGACGAGCCACTTGCCTTGGAAGGAGTGGCCATGCCAAATCTCGAGGAACTTTTCTTCTTCTTTGAGGGGGTCCTGACCTCGACAGATCACTTGGAGCCTTCGAGAATTGTCTTCTTCCTCTCATTCTGATTCTTTGTTGTGCGGGCAAGCTTCCACCAATTGGCTTCTTATAAAACACCTTAAAAAGGTGAGAGAGAAAAAGAAATGAGGGACAGAACAAGCTCTATTAGCGCTCATGAAGTCATGGTGGAAAAAGTAAAAGAAAAATCATTAAGGATATTCACATCAAGGGCGACCATCATGAAGCCTAGAAATAATCCTCCTCTCTAAATGGTAGGTTCCACAAATAGGCTAGATGCGCACCTATTGTTTAGCGGAAGAGTCACCTTCCTGAAAACTTTATAGACCTCGTCGTCCCTTAAGTTTGATCCCACCAGGATGACCTGTCTAGTTTCTCGCTACAAATAACCCGTAGTTTTTTCAAAATTTATTTGAAGTAGGGAACCCACACAAGAACCCCTTTCTATCAGGGGTGGTCCCCACCTCAATAATACTAGCCATTAGCTTGGGATTGGTCCCATGTGGCAATAGCTTCTCCTTTCAAATTGAAGTCAAAAAGTAGGTCCCTCTATCAGAATCCTTAATAACGAAGATGTGATTGACCTCATGAGCAGAAGGCATATGTTCCTTGATCACCGACCAAAAAGACCACAAGCTTAATAGTTGTTGATACCCATGGGTGCCAGTTTCGTCAGCGATGTTTTCACATCACAAAGAAATCTAGCAATGTACGGTTGGATAGGCAGGATCACACCACAGGCAAGTATAAACCTATAAAAAGCCACGATTCCATTTAACGGATTCCAAGCGGTGTGACCTTTAAGCATTATAAGCTCGATAAAGTCCGGGATCTCATAATACTTGCGATATTGATCCAAAGCAACCGAGGTAACCAAGTTGGTTTCACAGTCAAAGGTACATGGATCCCTCAAGGAAAACCACATATAGTTTATCCTATTCTCATCGACATCAGAATCTACCACCACTCCCTGATCATTCAGTTTCGATGATTTTTCGGATCTAGTCATATTGTATTGAAAAAGTGTAGAAAGAAAGTGAACGGGTACAACCGATGAAAAGAAGTGCATAGCTAATAATTTAGGAGACACAAAAAGAGATGAAGTAAAAAGAAATGAGGGAAATGATGCGCTTCTTTTAAATCCAAAACATAGTCCAAAAACGACGGAACGCAATCGTTTAAAGAATGTTACGCTCTGCCTTTTGGAATGCACGGGAACCAAGGGTTTGTCCAAATCGTGAGGTGTCCGAATGTTTTTTAATCACTTGTAATCACAATTATCTTTTACATAGTGAAAACTCTTATCTGTCGTTACAACGATTGTGGTTTTTTCCTTGTATTAAGGGTTTTCCACGTAAAAATACTTGTGTCTTTATTATTTACGCACTCATCTATTATTTGTTATCCGTTCACCAATTCACACACGTGTCAGTGCCAATCTATGTAAGTGTCACTTTTGACTAGACTTCCCAGAAATTGATGCCAACAACAATTTTAAAGAAATATTCATGTAGTTTCACTATAACTAGCAAATTAAATCACATATTCGAATCTAAAAAAGTTTTTCTAAGAAAAATGATATTTGCAGAGAGACTACATAATGATGCCAAAATTGTGCTATTTATACGTTTTACCTTTTTAAATTTTAACATAAATATTTGAGACATACGAAAATAAAAGAATCTATTTAATTTTTATAATTATATTTAGTTGCCATCAATTTTCATGATGCATGCATTTCGACTCTGGACCATCAACCATGATAGTGACATTGGTGGTGGTCCTCTTTTTGGTCAATTTAATTTTATATTGAAATTGGAAATATGTTGAATCTTTTTGGTCAATTTAATTAAGCAACGCTTTTTGATTTATTGGCGACTACGATCACTACCATATCCACTGTCCAGCAAGAAAATTTAATTTAATAGCGACTTGTTTTAGATAAAAACAAGAGTGACAAAAAGTTTTGATTAGAAAAATTGATTTTGGGATTTAGTAGGTAGATTTTGTACTCTACACAATTTAACTGAAAAAGATAGGAATTTATAAAGGACTAGCACTATCGTTATTGATGCAAAATGATATATAATCCCTTAACTTCACCAAAAGATAGGAAGTTACCTCATCTCAAGCCCGGTCCTTGTTTTAAATTGTGATCTCTATTTTTGGCCCAAAGGCCCAAGCCAATTTGTTAGCTAGCTCTATGTCATAACTCAAACCCACGACCTCTTTGATGTAATGTGGCGTTTGGTTAAATGACGGAATGGTAATCTGAATGAGAATGGGAATGGAATGGAAAGCTGATTTATTTGTTTGGTTGGGACTTTAAAATTAGCATCTGAATCAGTATTATTTTGTTTGGTTAACAACTGAATGAAATGGAATTAACTGTATTTTGATCAAAATACCTCTAATTATAAAACATTCATAATAACATGATATATTATAGATAATAATAATAATAAAATATAAAAGTATATATAATATTAAATTTTTATATAATATTATATATATTATAATATATAACATATTATATATAAAAAATATATATTATAATATAATATATATAATATATAATATATATTAACTATATATTATTATATATTATATATAATTTATATTATATAATATAATAATATATAATATATATTTTGGATAATAATAATAAATATAAAAGTATATATTATATATAATTATATATTATTTAATAATATAATATATATATAAAATATAATATAATATATATATAAAATATAATATATATTATCTTATATTATTACATTAAATAATATATAATTAAATATAAAATATATACTTTTATATTTTATTATTATTATCCAAAATATGTATTATATATTATTATTATTATATTATTTAATATAATAATATATATATTATAATATATAATACATATAATAATATATAATATAATATATATAATATATAATACATATATATTATATAATATATATTTATATTTCATTAATATAATATATAATGATAATATATTATTTTTGGAAAGAAAGGTATTTTTGGAATATAGTTTGTGCATATAAGGGCATTTATGGAATAATTTTTTTGCATTGGAATGGAATGGGCATTCCATTGGTTTTTGGATGGAATGCCCATTCCACCAAAATGGTGGAATCAGCATTCCAATGGAATGCCCATTCCATTGAATTTTAACCAACCAAACATATGGAATGGATTCCATTCCATACCATTCCATTCCAGCCCATTCCAACCAACCAAACGCCACCTAAGTGTGACTTGTGAGAGACGAACTACTAAGCCAACCTCATCTTGTCAGGATATAATAATAATAATAATAATAATAATAATAATAATAATAATGAGTAAAACAACTATAAAAGAGGGCAATATTTGCACCCCTCAAACTTATTTGTGCACCCCCCACACTCTTATTAATTTTAAATTTCTATAATGCTTTTGATTAAAATTACACTTATCATTCAATAGAAAATTAATTTACTCATAAATTAAAATAAACTAGAAGTAACAACATTTTTTTTTTAAAAGAGGAGCAAATGTACAGAAAGGCCTTCTATTCTCAAATTTTATTACAAGCCCTCACCTAGATTATCTTTTATAGATTAACAATTGGGGTGAATTCAAAAAGAGCCAAAAAATTTATGGGTTTATTGTTTTTAGCCACACATTTATTTTTTATTGTTTTTGTTACTTTTGACCATTTTTGGACAACAATACCCCTGAATTTGAAATTAAAAATAATAATAATAATAAAAAGGTCAGTGGGAAGAGATCGAATTTGAAATTGAAAAAAAAAAAAAAACAAGAGACAGAAGAGAGAGAAAGGAAGAGAAGAACCAGAAAGAGAAATCGTCGTCGTTGTTGCTGCTGTCGCCAAAACCGCAGCCGCACGTCTCGCCGAAGTAGCACCTCGCGCTGTCGCTGAACTTCTCGCAGTCGCGCAACTGTCGTCGTCGCCGCACCTCTGGCCGTCGCTCACCTCTGGCCGTCGCGCACCTCTCGCAGTCGCACACCTCTGGTCTCAAGTCTAGTAATTTTGCAAACTCTTATTTTGATTTTGATTTTGATTTGTATCTGAAGTTTGATTTGTGGTAACATGATGGACATGAAGTAGATTAATTATGTTCCTTTCATTTGTTTGGGCAAAATAATTTAGGAGTCAATCTCTCTCTCTCTCTCTCTCAGAATCTTCGCCTGAAAATGTGGACTGAATACTTCTTTCCCTTCATTTTCTCAACTGGGTCCTCGCCATTTCTCAATTTCCAGCTCCTTATGTACCTCCTTCTCTTTGTCTCTGTTGGGTTCACTCATTTTGTAATATCAAGTGAACCTGACACAGCTAGAGAGATTTTAAACAACTCTGCTTTTGCGGATCGGCCCATTAAAGAGTCTGCATATGAGCTTCTGTTTCACAGAGCGATGGGTTTCGCTCCATTTGGTGAGTACTGGAGAAATCTGAGAAGAATCTGTGTTTGTATGGTAACGTATTTCAATTTTATTGTTTATCTTTCGAGTTAGTTCATTGTTTTGTATTCATGTTATTTAGCTGATAATTCGTATGGTAGATTGAATACATTGTGTACACCTGAATAGTTAATTGGAAAAATGTATGCTGTTGGAGTAATCTTATTTAATGGGTCTCCCTTGCCCGAGTCCGAAACTGTGTTGAACTTGATGTCTACTTCCTTGCCATCTTCACGTTGGTTGGCAGAAGGAGTAGAAGGCTCAATTAATGTACCCGCTATTGCTAAAATTGTGTTGGTTAGATTGACTCTTGCTTGGCTAACGGGAATTATTCTTATCATTGCTACTCTCTTTGGGATTTACTTCCTTGTCAATATGCCCCTTACAAGGGACACCCTTTTGTATTCTAATGTCAAGCTGGACTAAGCTGATGAAGAAGCTACGCAACGAATCTTTTGGCTTTGAAGCTGTCCAGGATGGGGTAAACCATTTCCTCATGGATTTATCTGTAGATGTCTTGTTATTGATGATGCTTTTTACATTTTTTGTGAAGATCCATTCCTTGGTTTTCTGGGTGTATTAAACAGCTTGCTCTAGATAGTGAGAGGCTATTTTTAGGCATTAGTATCTGTATCTTGCATCAATGAGAGACTGGTCTTGTGGGGAAAATTCTGAGTCATCTTAACTCTCATATACCAAGGTATGGGTACTGTAGGATGGTGAGGAAAGTATAATATGTGATAACATTATGTGTATTCGGGTCCGAGCGGTCTGTTATAATGTGCATTTGGAGATTAACTTGGTTCTGCTAATAAGTTTATTCAGTTTATGTGATTTGACATTTATGTATTCATTTGCAAGATTCTGAATAATGAAAATGCTGTGATTATTGTCCAAAAAAAAAAGAAAGAAGGCTACAATTCCCTGTGATGTCTGGTCTTGAATAATTTGTTAGCATCTTTGTTTTACTAAGTAATTATGAATTATGTATTTCAGGTTCAAGAGACAAGTGTTTTTTCAGTTAAGTCTGCTGTCTGCACTATGAGTTTTACTTTGAATTGCTTACTTTAATGCCATAGTTTGATCATATCTATATAATATGTCCATTTGGTGTGAGACATGTGGACTAGAGGACCGCTTATGGGATTGTTTGTTGTTGATTGTGTATCCAGGTCAGTGATTCTATTTCTGTTCTCTTGTTTTGATGACACGTTCATTTTGTGGTGCATTAATTGTTAAATGTGTCTGGCCACTGTCTAAATTGAATATGAACTTTGAGTTGTTGGTGAACTTCCTAGATTTGGTTCACTGTAAGTGGACTCTGTTTTCAAACTTTTTGTGGATGTGAACTATTGGAAGCTACTGAACTCGATGTGGATGTTCATGTTTCAGAAAGTTTTTAGATTTTGCTAGATTTTTGTAGCCTGATATCTTTCATGCCATATATGTTTGCAGCTCCGTTCTATGGTAAGAGACATGAGTATGGAGGTCAGGGTTGAGGCTTTTGATGCCCTTGGGAAGATAGGCTTTTGATGCCCTTGTGCATTATGATTATGACACTCTCTATGCTTCATCTGAAGGTACGAAAGTCGGCCTGTTCTTGCTTAAGAGTCTGTGTTTGTATGTAAATGGACAAAAATGTATTTTTTTTTTGTTTTTGAAGTATTTTATCCTTGCTCTTTTGTCCAGAATTTTTAGTGACTGCTGCAGTCGTTGAATTCAAAGGTCTGGATATTTTTGGTGTGGTTCGCTTTGCTCAAGTGAATATGGAATTGGCAAGGATTGAAGCCAACTTTAATGGGTTGTCACCTGGTTTCTTTCAATTGTATATTACCAAACATTGTATTTAAAGAAGTAGAGGAATGCGCGGACATGAAATTGTATTTATCTTCTCATTTCAATTCTAGCAAAAACTTGTTAAATTGGCATACTTGATAGAACTCATACTATGAAGTTTCACATTTGGATGTATAAACATAGTATTATATTTTTCTTTATTTTTCTTTGATGGTTATGGTAGGTTATTGATTTGTTTGTGACCCTGTTTGTCAGGTCAAGCAACACTGGCATGTAACTTAACTTAAGAATACACTGGCATGTAACTTAAGAATACACTGACATGTAAATTAAGAATCAACTGGCATGTAACATTACTAAAATTTGATCTTAAAAATACATTCATTCAATACTATTGCATGTGACTTCAAACCTTGTGTATAAAATGTTTACATTAAAAATAACAAGTTAAAAGCAAGTAAAGCTAAATCCAATACTTCTTTAATGAATAAACACCGGATTTTAAGCTTGCTTTCTTCTTTGACTGCTCGAATAAAATCCTTCTCTCAATGGATCTTTGTGTTTTTTTGTCTATGCATAAAAGTTCAAGCTTGCTTTAATTTGGAAATCTTCTCTCGCTGTAACTGCAGAAAACTTTACAAGCATGCAGTTAGAAATCTTAGTTGGAAGGCTGATTTCAAAACAAAATTCCAGTAGTTTCACATGCTAAAAGTTACATGCCAGTTAATAATGAAGTTACATGCCAGTTCATTTATTTACCATATTTGAAAGGCTGATTTCAAAACAAAATTCCAGCAGTTTTACATGTTAGAAGTTACATGCTAGTTGATAATGAAGTTACCTGCTAGTTAATAATGAAGTTACATGCTAGTTCATTTAATTACAACCATATTTGGAAGACTGATTTCAAAACAAAAAATCACCTGGGAACAAAATATCACAGTAGCTGGGTTTCACTCTAAATTGAAATCGATATCTTATTCTTCATATCAAACATAATGATCCTTGTAAAAAAAAACAAGTGGGTAAGGGATACATACCGTTGAAGAACGTCATTTGGCTCCGAATCTACTTCACAAGAGAGAAATCTAATTCATGAGAGAGAGAGACACACACACACACACACAAAGAATGAAGGAGATACATGAATTCAATACTGTTATGTAACTTCAAAAAAGATGCATTATGAAATATAGTATTTCACTAATACATTTAAGAATTAAAACATCATTGCTAATAACTAGGATGGCCAACAGGGTAGATGTTCCCGGAATATGCTTTAACCCAACTAGTAGTTTTGTAGCAATCCCCACAAAAATCTCCAAAAGGCTTCTTTACGAACCTACGAAAGTAAAGTGTATGAGTAATTACATGAATCAAAACAAACTGGCATGTAACATTAAAACAAATTGGCATGTAAAATTAAAACAAACTAGCATGTAAATTTGGTACAGAAAATAAAAAAAAGTTGGGTTTCACTAAAAATCGAATCTTCTCTCTTAATCTTAATATCAAACAACATATAATTGTAATAAAATAAGAAATTGATTTCACTATAAATCAAAATTACTAAATAACATTTAAGTTAGAAATAAACGGGCATGTAATATTAAAACAAAATGGCATGTAACATTGAAACAAACTGGCATCTAACTTCGGTACAGAAAATAAAAAATCTGGGTTTCACTAAAACTCGAATCCACTCTCTTAATCTTCATTCTAGAAGGTCATTCCACTCCAAATCTACTTCAAGAGAGAGAAGAGACCACAAAATGAGATCTAGGTTGAAGAATGCTTGTACTGTTGCTGCAATGGAGGTCTACGAAATGGAAGAGACCACTGAAATGGTGTGGAATCACTTGAAATGGAGGTCTACGAAATGGAAGAAACGAAATGGAGGTTGCCGTCGCCGTCGCCGTCGCCGTCGCTGGGTTCAACTCGCCATGTATCAGGTGAAGAGAGAGAGAGAGAGAGAGCCAAATTCTGATTCTAAAAGATAAAAGAGAGAAAGTGAGAGTCAAATTTTGGGAGGGAAATTTTGGTCCAAGTAAAACAAAATTCAGGGCAATTTTGGCAATTCAAGCACAAAGATGACAAGAATAATAAAAAATAAATGTGTGGCTAAAAATAATAAACCCATAAATTTTTTGATCATTTCATGCAATTTCCTCTTAACAATTCATGGTTGAAAAAAATTTAAGATGCAGTCGGCTTTCTTCGTAATTCATTACTCCAATGGTTTAGCTTCGATCGTGACTGCATCCTTCGTAATACATTACTCCAATGGTTTAGCTTCGATTGTGTTATTGCTTTATATATACAGGGTTCGGGTGCAACGTTACATGATGCAACATATAAAATTTTAACTGTGATCATGTCTTTTTTGTACAACCCCATCAACTAATATGTGACTGCATGTTCTAACATGTGATCAAAATAATTTAATTGTGTGATCACGTGCCATTTATATATGATAACATTATATATATTTGTGATAACAATTAATCATATGTGATCACATACTGTTGTATCGTGTAATATTGTATTGAAGAATGAACCATATATATATATATATGAATCAAGACCCATTTTTTTTAGACAAGATTTGACTAACTTTTGGGTCTATTAGATCTTAGGTGTTTGAATGGTCCAGATTTAATGATCATTAATATTTGCATTTTTCTCTCACTTAAATTTTAATATTTCTTCTTATTTAAATTTCCTATATATATATATATATATATATTTATATATAGGGCTACCATTTGGGTGCAACGTTACATGATACAACATAGAAAATTTGACTTTGATCATGTCTTTTTTGGTACAACCACATCAACTAATATGTGATTGTATGTTCTAACATGCGATCACAATAATTTAATTACATAATCACATGCAATTCATATGCAATAACATTATATATATTTGTGATCACATGCAATCATATGTGATCACATACTATTGTATTGTGTAATGTTGCACCGAAGAATGAACCATATATATATAGGGGTATGATCCATGACCAATTTTTTTACACAGGATTTGACAAACTTTTGGGTCCATTAGATCCTAGGTATTTAAATGGTCCAGATTTAAAGTTCATTAATATTTGTATTTTTCTCTCACCTAAATTTTAATATTTCTCCATATTTAAATTTCCTCTTTCATCTTTTTTTTTTTTTAATTTTTAATTTTTAATTTTTTTTACTTTAACATCTCAAGTCTTAACAGAAAAAAGTTTTTAATTTTTAATTTTTAATTTTTTTTATTTATGTATTTATTTTTTTTAGCAAACAACAGACAATAACTTGCATGTTTAATATTTCAATTTTTTTTTTCTCTTTCCACTTTGATTTATTTTTATTTTTATTTTTATTTATGTACAAGTGTTTTCATTTCTCACTTTATCTATTTATCAATCGATAATGTTATCTAAATTTCTAATAAAAATATTCCGTAATATTATATTAAAATTTAATTATAACGAAAATAAATCCAAAATATTTTTAAATGATAAATTTAATTGATAAAAAAACTTAATAAACAAAAATCAATATTACACTTAAATTTCTTTTATAATATAAATTAAAACTTGTTTAGTATTCAAAAAAATCTAGAAAAAGAAAAACTAATTAATAAAATCATAGCATATAGAGGGGGGGGGGGGGGGGGGGGGGGGGGGTGGAATGGGGAAATGGATGGGGATGGGGATGATTTTCATCCTCAAATTGAAATGGGGATAGGGATGAGGAGACTCCCCCACATCCCCATTTCCCCATTTTCCTCAATATATATATATATGTATTAATATATATATATTTTTAAAAAAAATTTATTCTTTGAAACCAGAAAATATATAAATGTGTGTCTAATACAACCTAGAGGGGGGTGAATGGGTTTTTAATCGATTATTACCAACTTTTTCGATTAGTCAATATTAACTATAAAACACAATTCAAACATACTGAAAATACCTACAAGGTTACTAAACAACCTAGAGGGGGGTAAATAGGTTGACACTTTAATTTTAAAACTCTTTTGTGACAATTGTCAAAACTTTGGTGAGCATACAAATTAACATTTAACATGATTGTTATGAGAAAACAATTAACACATGTATGCTCAATTCACCACCCTTAGTCTACAAACAAATACCAAGAAACAATGTATCTCATATACAAGTATATTCAATGAAGAGCACATTCCACAAGTTGTACTTTGAATATTACAATATAAAAACACTAAGTAGAACTTAATAACTTGATATAGAATATCACAAGATACAATGTTCAAACACTTACAAGAAATAAGAAACAAATGTTGATTCAACAAATAACGTGTGCATCTCTTTCTCTACAAATATCTTGTTTACAAGGATGTGAGGAAATAAAGATTTTAAACAAGATATATTTATCATACATACAAATATAGAGATATAGAGATAGAGACATTTGATACATTGATTTTTTTACGTGGTAAAACCTCTAAAGAGGAAACATCCCGGGTTGAATCCACAACCACTAGCAAATCTTAATCCATTATGACAAATAAAATATACACACTCAAAGACATGACCAATCCCATGATACACTCTCTAAGCTATCAACTTCTATTCTACCCTTGGGCCTAGTGAACCACTTTGCTTACTTTTTGTCCAAGACACTTCACTCATGTCTTTAGAAAGTAACTTCCTATCCAAGACGCTCACGTCTCTAGGAATATTTCTTGCTTAGCTATCCGGATCACAAAGATCCTAGTTAAGCTTCCTTAGCTCAACCATGATGAGCCGTCGTGCACTCACAAAAATGATGTAATTTGTTTGATCTTTGAAAACCCTTTTAAGCCAATTAAATCCTTTAAAGTGATTTTATAGCAAATGGTAAGCAAGTTCGTTCCACAGGGATATGCAGTGCTAATTATATAGATTGACTAATCTTTGGACAAATAAAATAAATCATAATATTTGATAGATGTGTGGTTTCAAAAACCACCAATGTTAACTACTAAATTGAAAATACAAAAGTGATATGAAAAATAGAATACTCAATAACCTTGATAAGAATAATGATGTAAACCATTAATATGATTGCTAGGGAATAGATTGATTAGCAATTGAGTGTGGGTAATGCATTTATAGCACTTTAATGGACCAATCTCTCTATGCTAACCACTTGAGGCTTAGAATAGTGGGGTTGATATACCTACCACTAATCTATCCTATCCAATGGGTTCTTAATCACACAAGGGTGTTAATCCAAATATGATTGTATAACATATTACTCTAAACAAGATTGCAATTAACAAGTGGATATACAAGTCAATCACATAATGAATATAATCTAATGATTGAATGAATAGAACACATAAATAGATTCATTACAAAGCTAAGGCTAATACCCACAATCAAATGATCCTCAAATCTATCCCCTGGATTAGGGGTTTAGTTACACATATTAGCAATAAAATGGAAAGCAAGTAAATAATAAGGAAATCACCCTTGGGCCTCCTTCTTTAATGCTTGATCCTTCCTTTCCTTTTATGCTCTTAATGCAAAGAGTGGAAGTAGATAATGTGTCTTGAGGTGTGGGTGTTTAGTGGAGAGTGACAAAGGAATTTGGGTGTAGAAAATGGTAGGAGAGGAATGATTTAGGGAAGTAGTCAAGGTTTTGTGTTGAGATTTGGATGGAATTAGGTGAGTACAAGTATAGAAATGGAGGATGAGGAAAGATGAGCCATGGATGAGAAATCTAGATCTCAAAGGAGTGAATTTCGTGCTCTCTAAGGTGGGTGGTGTTTTTTGAAGATGAAAGGCCACTATATATATACTGTTTCTTGAACATGTACCGATAACTGCTTGATTTGGTGATGTGGCACAAAGTTCACCATTTTGTCGCTATGATGACCCTGGTGCACAAAACAGTTAGATGTAAAGGTTGCCACGAACATCATCTTTTTCGCCATATAGCAAGTGGCGACCATGAGCAATTCTTGATGAGGTCGCCATTTGCATGAAATGGTCGCTATGGCGACCATGAGAAAAGTTGTGAGGTCACCATTTGCAAAGGTGGGTCGCTATGGCAACCCCAAATAGCGACCCACCTGATTGATTTTTGCAACCTTCTGTCGCCATAGTGACCAAGTGGTGACCTTCTGATGCTCTGAATAATCCTGTGTCGCCATGGCGACCATGTGGTGACCTCTTCTTGCTCAAGTAGCGAAAATACCCTGTTTCTTCCTATTTGTGAGCTTTTTTGCATCCAAGTCCTCAACTTCATCCCAAATGCTCTTGAAACCTAATAAAACTTGAAACACTTGATTTTACACCATTAAACACGGGGAAATGCTCGAGAATCAAGCAAAAAGAGTCGGAAATGAGGGCCAAAATCATACCAATTTTGGCTTGATCAAACCATCCGAAGCATCACACTCCTAGCTAAGATATCTTGCTTGGTTATCCGGACCACTTGTCCTAACCAAGACTTCTTTGCTTGACTATCCAAAGCCTCACACTCCTAGCCAAGACTTAATGCTCAAGTTGAAGCTTCACTCACTCCAATATGAGACTTCCACCTTTTGCAAGGCAAATGATCTAAGTAATGCAAATGATGCAAACACATGCAACATAGAATATATGATCAATACATCCCATGGAAACTAGACTTAGTCATGTGAGCACACAAGTCAAAAATTGTCTAGTTACAAAACATGAATTGAAACCTAGAGCATGTGAAATACCTAACACATGTGATTTCTAGTTTCATTCACTAAGCTAACACTTGAATAAATCATATACATGAAGCACATATTCAGGATATTAAAAACATACTATAATCATAAAATATGATCAATGAATATTCTAGCAAGTATTTAGAGCAATGATATAATGAATAATCAATTAAATCCTAGTTAGCTCTAAACACAAAATCAAATGTGCTAATCCTAGATTTGTTCAAATAAAAGATCCAAGCACATGCTAAGGATATTAATCAAAAAATGAGTCAATCAAATCAAAAATAACCCTAGATATCAAACTAATCACAATACAACACTCAAAAATGTGAAAAACTAGAATCATAGAAAACTAGTTTACATTTGTCTCTAAATAGACTTGATTAGATTTGATTTGAAGCTATCATTCTCAATAGCATTCATCTTACATACACATACATATAGAAGAAGAAAACCCAAGGTAATTGAAGACTTAAAAGATCAAAACACAAAGCTTAGATCAATACTTATGGAATCCCATGTAGTTTCGGTTTTGAGTGTAGAACCACCACAAAACTCGATCAAATGGCTGCAAACTCACTTGGAAAAGGCAGGGGACTTGAGTACGAAGATTCTCCAACTCAAATCACTCAATTCGATGTCGACATGGCAACACACTTGATGTAATTCTTCTTTGAATAAATCCGTTGTCACCATGGCGACCATATGGCGACATGAGGGCGATATCTTGCTTCTTGAAAAGCACCTTTCTGTCGCCATGGCGACCATATGGCAACCTACTTTGATCAAATAGCGAAAATGCCCTATTTCACATCTTTATGCTCCTTTTTGCACCAAAATCCTCCTCTTCTTCACAAATGCCCTTGAGGCCTAATAAAACCTGAAACACTTGATTTGACAACATTAAATACAGGGAAACGCCCGAGAATCAAGCATAAAGAGACGGGAATGAAGGCCAAAATCATACCAATTTTGGTTTGATCAATAGGTTGACACTCTATTTTTTAAAACTCTTTATAGCTTTTGTTAAAACCTTGGTGATCATACAAATTAACCTTTAATATGATTGTTATAAGAAAACAATAATCACATGTATGCTTGATTCACCACCCTTAGTCTACAACATACAACAAGAGACAATGTATCTTGTACATAAGAATGTTTAATGCAAAGCAAATTCCACAAGTTGTACTTATAATATTACAATGTAAGTTCACAAATAGAACTTTACAACTTGATATAGAATATCACAAGATACAATGTTAAACACTTACAAAGATACAAAGAATGTGTGTCAAAAATCTTGTCTTACAAAGATATTGTCAATATAAGTACATGTAAGATCAATTTGATTCACATAAACACATATCAAAGAGACAAGGAAAGAGAAACTTGACACAAGATATTTTTAATGTGGTAAACCTCCGAAGAGGAAACGTCCATGGGTTGAATCCACAACCACTGGCAAAATATTTTTCACTAGTTAAATAAGAGTACTCTCTCAAATGTGACCAACTCTCATGTATCACAATCTATTGGATATCCCTCCTATCTATTCCCACTAAAGAGAAACTTACATATTCTCTAACCAAGACACATTGCATGCCTCTAGAGAGTATCCATGCTCGGACTTACTAAAGGCCTCACACCTCATGCCAAGACTTCCTTTGCTCTATGTTGAAGAATCACTCAACAATAAAAGACTTTTCTTGCTCGGACTTATAGTAGCCTCACACCCCTTGCCAAGACTTCCCATTCTTGTCTAACTGGAGCCTCACACCTCTAGACAAAACTTTGCTCGAACTTACTTAGAGGCCTCACACCTCTTCCCTTGCTTGGACTTATTTAGAGCCACACATTCATAGCCAAGACTTCCACCTTTTACAAGGCAAGTGATCTATGTGATGCAAATGATGCAAGCGCAATCAACATTGGACATATGATTAATATGAGCTATGGAAACTAGAATTAGACAATGAGCACACAATTTATGATATTCTAGTTTACAATCCAAGAGATACAATCACCCAAGATGATGCATGAACATATGAAATGTATGGATCATGTACACTTCATGTAGACATAGACTTAGTCATGTGAGCACACAAGTTAGATATTGTCTAGTCATAAAAACAACATGAATCGAAACCTAGAGCATGTGAAACACCTAACACATGTAATTCCTAGTTTCATTCACAAAGCTAATACTTGAATAAATCATATACATGAAGCACATATTCAAGATATTAGAAACATACACCAATAATGCTAGAATCACAAATTATGATCAATGAATATTCTAGCAAGTATTTAGAGCAAGGATATAATTAATAATCAATTAAATCTTAGATGGCTCTAAACATAAAATCAAATGTGCTAATCCTGGATTTGTTCAATTAAGGGATCCAAGCACAAGCCAAGGTTATTAATCATAAAATGAGTCAATCAAGTCACAAATAACCCTATATATCAAGCTAAGCATAATACAACTCTTAAACATGTGAAATACTAGAATCGTAGAAAACTAGTTCACATTTGTCTCTTATTATACTTGATTAGCTTTGATTTGGAGCTATCCTTCTCAATAGCTTTCATCATACATACACTTATATATAGAAGAAGAAAACCCAAGGTAATTGAAGATTATAAAAGATGAAATCACAAAGTTTAGTTCAATACCTAAGAATCCCGTGCAGTTTTGGTTTTGAGTGTAGAACCACTACAAAAACTCAATCAAACCATTGTAATCTTTTTGAGAAGGTAGGGGACTTGATTATGAAGATTTTCCAACTTGAATCACGTAATTTGAAGTCTGGGTGAGAAAGTTATGGTGTTTGGAAGATGAGAACGTTGGAGAGAAAATTTCAGCTCAACATTTCAAATTTTCTTCTTGGAAATGAAGAAGTGAGAGAGAGGGAATATTTAAAAGAGATTGTTAGGTTTTTGGTTTGTCTTGGCATATATTCCATATCAAAAAGATATTTTTCTTGTATTTGATTAGTGGTCTTAGGTTGATGATTTGAAGCTTCAAAGAAAGACGTGACCACAAGATCATGCAAGAAGGTGTCTTCGAAGAGGAATGTGCTACATTGCATATCAAAGGTAATATTGACCTCATTCTTCTTCAAGGCATAGGCACGCACACACACAAATCATTCATATGTGTCCTTGCATCATTGTGCAACATTTATATAACACATTCACATGTTTTTATATGCTTTTGCATTGAACTCAAATTCTCATACATTGTAGAATTTCATGTTCTAAGACTATGTCTAGAAAACGGCATACATATTCAAAATTGTGTTTATTTGTTTACATTTTACTGTTTGTTGACTTGAACATGATCTCTTATGATGCCTTATTGAGTCCCGGTCATTTTAGTTACTCATTCATTAGGTTTCATGTCCAAACAATGTAGCTACGCTATTTTTCATTCTCATTTGTTGAGTTGTGTTCGTTGTCATTTTCGGAGATGAATTCTTAACCTTTTATCAAAGTTTTATAGTCTTCATTGTGCATGAGGGAGTCTTGATTTGTAATCCAAAGACAGATTCAAAATCAGAGTTAGGAGGCCCGACTATGGCCGAAGAACGCGAGCGAAGCGCGAGAGGAGCAAGATTGGCCAACGGCCAACCTTGGTGTGCCACATGTGGACCACGTGTGGCACACAGCCAGAAGCTCTCTACCCACGTGTGCCACACATACCCCACACGTGGAGGTGACATGGCACATGCTGATTGGTCTCTTTTTTCCCTCACTCTCTTCCTTTTAAATTTCCTCCACTCCATCCCATTCATTCCAAGAAGAAAAAATAGAAATCCTTAGACCATAAATTTTCTCTCAACTTTTTTCACATTCCAAACACCATAACTTTCTCATATGAAGTCAGAATTGGTTGATTCAAGTTGGAGATTGTTCGTAATCGAATTTCTACCTTTTCCAAGTGGTCTTGCAGCTGTTTGATTGATTTTTCTATTGGTTCTACGTAGAAAACCGAACCAGCTCGTGATTGCAAGGTAGTGTTCATATCTTTGTAAATTCTTCTTTTATAACCTTCAATTTCATTGGGGTTTCTTCTTTTATATGTATGTATATGTATGGTGAATGCTACTGAGAAAGATAGCTTCATAATCAATCCTAATCAAAAGTCTAATTAGAGACATGTGTGAACTAGTTTCTTGGATTCTATGATTTTCATATGATTGAGAGTTGTATTGTGGTTAGATTGATATCTAGGATTATTTGAGACTTGATTGAATCATTTTATGATTAGTAATCCTTGAAATGTGCTTTGATCCTTTGATTGATAAATTGTATGTGTTTTTAAAGACATCTAGGATTTAATTGATTTATCATTATATCCTTGCTCTAAATCTTTGGTTAGAATATTCATTGAATATATTTTATGTTTCTAGCATTTATATGTATGTTTATAGCATCTTGAATATGTGCTTCATGATTATGATCTATTCAAGTGTTATTTGTATGAATGAAACTATGAGCTTTTATGTTAGGTGTTTTCACATGCTATAGGTTTTATTCATGTTTTTGCATCTAGACTTTTATTACTTGTGTTCTCACATGTTTAGGTCTAGTTGTTCCATGGAATGTCTTGATCACATGTTCTATGTTGTATTGATTGTGATTTGCATCACCTAGATCATTGCCTTGAGGAAAGGTTGAAGTCTCTTGTTAAAGTGAGTGAAGCTTTAACTTGAGCAAGGAATGAGTTCTAGATAGCCATGCGAAAGTCTTAGCAAGGAGTTTGGTACTCCGGATAGTTGAGCTAGGGGAGCTTGACTAGTATCCTTGTGATCTAGATTGCTAAGCAAGGGAATCTTTCTAGAGGCTTGAGAGCCTTTGATAAGAAGTTGTTTCCTAGAGATGTAGGACACACCTTGGATAGGGAATAGGTTTAGTGGTTCACTAGCCCGAGGGTAGATTAGGAGATGATAGCTTGAGGTGGATATCATTGTGTTGATAGCCTTGAGTGTGTAAGTCCTTTTCATATAGTGGGTTGCTTTGCCAGTGGTTGTGGATTCAACCCGTGGATGTTTCCTCTTTGGAGGTTTACCATGTAAAAATCTTTGTGTCTATTATCTCTTTCTCTTGTATATGTGTATGTTTTACTTTGTTGGATATCATTCTCTTGTGATATATATTTGAACAAGTATATGTAAAGTGTGATTTGTAGAACAATCCACTTTAATCATTTTTGTAATTGTAATTCTTTCTTATATAGTTATCTTTGTGTATAACTATATTTGTTCATTCCTGCAATACATTGAACAATATTGATATACAAAATATTCTTTGATATTGTGTTTTAGTGCTATTATACCTCATACCAAATTTATCTATGTAGACAATGCCTAAATGATAAAATGCTTATTTTGTCTATGTATGAATATTTCGTTTATTTGTTGTATGTAAAGCTACCTTGAGGGACAAATGTAAGTTTGTTCAAGGGATTGAAAATAGGTGAAAAACCTTTTCACCCCCCTCTAGGTACTCTTTAAACAATTTAACCTTGTTTTTATACTTTCAATTGGTATCAGAGTGGGTTGTCGGACGGCACTCGACGAGATCCAGGTTATACTTACTAGTGAACTGCTTAGGTTTTTGAAGTATGGTTTTCCAAGATGATGTGATGACCAAAGGGGCTTCGAATTCTAGGCCTTCTCTTCTCAAGGGTCACTGTTAGGTTTTTAGTTTGTGTTGGCATATATTCCATATCAAAACATTTTGTATCTTGTATTGTTTAGTGGTCATATTGATGATGATTCAAAGCTTCAAAGAAAGACTCAACTACAATGCATGCAAGATGGTGGCTTGATAAGGGGAATTAGCTTCATTGCTTATCAAAGGTATAATTGACCTCATTCCTCTTACAAGGCATAGGCACACACACACAAATTATTCATAAGTGTCCCTGTATCGTTGTGCACCATTTATATAACACATTCACATGATTTTGTATTCTCATGTATTAAACTCAAATGCTCATACATTTTAGAGTTACATGTTCTAAGACTATGTCTAGGAAAGGGCATTCATATGTGATCTTGTGTTTGTATGTTTGTGTTTCTTGTGTTTTGGACTTGTACTTGATCTTAATTGATTCCTTATTGAGTCTCGGTCATTTCGGCTACTCATTCATTTAGTTTCGAGTCCAAACGATGTAGCTACGCTATTTTTCGTTCTCATTCGTTGAGTTGTGTTCGTCATCGTTTTCCGAGATGATTTCTCAACCATTTGTCAAAGTTTCATAGTCTTTATTGTGCATGAGGGAGTCATGATTCATAATCCAAAAACAAAGTTCGGATGCCCAAATACGGCTGAAGAACGCGAGAGGTGCGCGGGAGAAGCACCATGGCCACCACGTGTGGAGGCCGTGTGCCACACGACCCAACCAGCCCTCTGGTCCCGTGTGGCACACACACCCCACACGGGGACTAGGCTGATATGGCCTATTTTTATTGGCCAAAAATGCCCTTCTCTCTCCTTCCTTTTAAATGCCTCCATCTCCCTCCATTAGTTTTAAAGAAGAAAAAATTGAAATCCCGTCAGATTTTTTCTCTCCAATTTTCTCAACTTCCAAACACCATAACTTTCTCATACGAAGTTGGAATTGAGTGATTCAAGTTGGAGATTGTTCGTGATCGAGTCCTCTACCTTTTCCAAGTGATCATGCAGCTGTTTGATTGATTTTCGGAGTGATCTACTCAGAAAACCGAACCAGTTCGTGAAATCAAGGTAGTGATCACATCTTGGTGATTTCATCTTTTTAAACCTTCAATTTGCTTGGGGTTTCTTCTTCTATATGTATGTATATGTATGGTGAATGCTATTGAGAAAGATAGCTTCACAATCAATCTAATTGAAAAGTCTAATTAGAGACACATGTGGACTAGATTATTGGATTCTTTGTTTTTCATATGATTGTGAGTTGTATTGTGATTAGATTGACATCTAGGATTATTTGAGACTTGATTGATTCATTTTATGATTAATAATCCTTGAATTGTGTCTTTGATCCTTGATTGATGATATCTAGGATTAGAGCCTTTGTATGTGTTTTTAGAGATATCTATGATTGAATTATTTTTAACAATATCTCCTATCTCTAAATCTTTGGCTAGAATACTTATTGAATACATTTTGTGATTCTAGCATTTTATGTATGTTTATAACATCTTGAACTTGTGCCTCATGTATATGAATTGTTCAAGAGTTATTTGTGTGAATGAATCTAGGAGTTTTATGTGTTAGTTGATTTCACATGTTCTAGGTTTTCATTCATGATTTTGCATCTAGATTTTTATTGCTTGTGTTTTTACATCTATAGATCTAGTTGTTCCATGGAATGTATTGATCTCATGTTCTATATTGTTTTGATTGTTTGCATCATTTGCATTCACATGATCACACTAGGAAGTACTTGTAAAAGGCATGAAGTCTTGGTTAGAGTCAGGATGACTCGGATAGCCATGCAAGAAGTCTTGCCTAGAGTCTTGAGGACTTGGATAGGTAAGCAAGAAGTCTTGTCTAAAGTTGGGATGACTTGGATAGACAAGCAAGAAGTCATGGCTAGAGTCGGGAGGACTTGGATAGTCATGCAAGGGAGGCTATCTAGAGGCAAGTGTGCCTTGTATATAGAGTTGGCTTATATGTTGGTAGGCCCGGGTGTTTGGTTAGACATAGAGTCCAATAGAGCGGGGTACATGGGATATGTATGCACTCTTAAGGAATTTCTAATCTACCAACGATGTTGGTTAGGTATGATTTCTAATATGTGGTGGTTTCCATCATTGAGGGATTTTGTATCTTCCAATAGGAATTGGGTAGACATAGACTCCACATGGGTTGGTGATCTAGGATTGGTCACTTTGTGGAATTTCTAATTTACTTTCCAATATATATAAGTACCCAATAGTTGTAATTCAACCCGTGAATGTTTCCTCCTTAGAGGTTTTACCACGTTAAAAAAATCCCTTGTGTTAATTTTTTCTATCTCTATCTTTTATATTTGTTTTTGTGTATGTTTTAATCTTGTAGTACAATCTTCACTTGTGATGTATTTGGAAACAAGATTTTGTAAAGTGTGATTTGTAAGCATATTCATTTTGATCATAATTGTAAATATAATTCTTTTATTCATTGATTTTTGTGTATAGGTATTCTTTGATTGATTCTTGTACATATTTGTCATTATTGTAAATGCAAGTATTATTTGTATTAATTTTAATATAGTTTCTTCTCTAGCAAGTTGTAGTGTTCTTACATTGTAATACTTTAAGCACAACTTGTGGAATGTGCACTTCATTGAATATACTTGTATATGAGATACATGGTTTATTAGTATATGTTGTGTAGACTAAGGGTGGTGAATTAAGCATACATGTGTTAATTGTTTTCTCATAACAATCTTATTAAAGGTCAATTTGTATGCTCACCAAGGTTTTGACACTAGTCACGAAAGAGTTTTTAAAACTAGTGTGTCAACCTATTCACCCCTTCCCCCCCTCTAGGTTGTTTAGTATAACCTTATAGGCATTTTCAGTCACAACTATGGGTTTTGGAAATTGAGGATGAAGGTTTGCATTCCCTCTGTTAATGAGAGAGCTTGGATGACCGTGGAAGAAGGTTATCTTTGCTCCTAATAAGATTGAGAATGGAGTTACCATTTCCAAGCCTAGGAGTGAGTGGACTACTAATGAGTTCAAGCAAAATGGCATCATTGGGCGGTGAATGCTATTTTCAAAGGTGTAGTTAGTAGACAATTTAGCTACATCCAAAACCTAAAAACCATAAAGGAGGCGTGGGATGCTCTCCGAGTCACCAATGAGAGGATTAAAGCGGTGAAGAAGTCTCGTCTTCAATTGCTCACTTCATAATTTGAGGTTTTGCAAATGGATGAGGAAGACAAGTTTGTTGACTTCCAAGATAAGCTACAAGACATTGCCAATTAGTGCCAAGCTCTTGGTATTCCTATCTCCGGTGAGAGGCTAAATTGGAAGATTCTAAGATCTCTACCAAATAGGTTCAAAGCCAAGGTTACCGCCATTGAAGAGAGCAAAGATGTTGACATCATGAGCTTAGATGAACTATTAGGATCTCTTTTAACCTTTGAGGGGTGCATAAAACCAAAGACTAAGAACATGGGTTTAGTTCTCAAAGTTGTCAAAGAAGCTAGTAGTAGTGATGATGACGAGGAGATGGCATTAGTGATTAGAAAGTTTAGGAAGTTATTTTGGAAAGGAGCCAAGCCAAGTGGCAAGTACTCAAGAGACAAGGAAGTCAAGAAATCCTTTACTCCACCTCACGAGAGGAGTGGTCAAGTTAAGAGCAATAGAAAGGTTTAATGTTTCAAGTGCAAGAAGTTAGGATATTATGTTTCGGATTGTCTAAATGGTGATTCTAAGAAGGACAAGAAGGGAAAAGCTATGGCGGCCACATGGAGTGAAGATGATGACTCTAGTGATAAGGAGAGCTCAAGTGATGAGTCTTCTAATGAAAAAGAGCTAGTGAGCAACTTTGTTGGCTTCATGGCCTCTTACTCTACTCTAGAGGAAGTTAGTCAAGATTCGTTGGACAAGGAGGTTTATACAAATCATCAATTGTGTTTAAGTGAGAATCCTACCTATATTGATCTTTTGGCTAAGGTGAAGTGTCTTGAAGATAGTTTGAAGATAGCCTTAAGTGAGGTAGATGAGAAGAATCATTTGATCAAGATATAAGTGGATGAGTTCGTTTCAACAACTCGGAGACTCTTGGGTGAAAAGAATGCTCTTGCCAAGAAGCTTAGAGAAGTTGAATGGTTTTTTCTTGAAAGGGATAGGATCATCTCTAGTTTGACTTTAGGAGGCTCAAGTGACGCGATAGTTGAGGAGAAGCTCATAAAAGCATCACTTCCTACAAGTGAAGTTATTGTTGACAAGAAAGCTCCTAAGAAGAGACGTTCTAAGACCAAGAACAAATTGAAAAACAAGGTACCCCTTGAAACTCCCATTTGTGCTTCTCCCATCTTGGAAGGTAAAATCTCTTTTTTTGTTCCCATAAGTCATTTTGCAATACCGTAAGCCATATTAAGCCCAAGTGCTATAAATTCATTGAATATTGCAACATGGAAAATGCATCTAGGGATAAAGAGATTGAACTTCATTTTAAGCATGCTAAAGCTTTTGAATATGGAAAGCATGTTAATGTCACAAAGCATGTTAAGAATGTCTGGAATGTGAAGAATATAAACCTTGCTAAAATTGACAAAACATTTGTTGCTAGCAATGTTGAAGAGAAGAGTATTAATGCTATTCTTGTGAATCAAGTTGTGGAAGAACTTTACTCTAGATTCAACATTGTTGTTAATAAGGATCTTGATGATATTTGTGTAAGTTCACCCAAGACAAAGTTTGTCAAGGGTGAGTGCTCTTACTGTTAGGATTATGCTAAATAGCAAGAGTGTAATATTGTACTTGACAATCTTATCATATTAATAAAGTGATTTCTGTTTTAAACAAAATCTTATAGCATTTATAATTATAACTGTCAAATTAAATAATCATAAGGTCAAAAGACTATGAGAAAAGAAGAATTGTTCGTACATTTGGATATATATGACATGCACACAATTATTTAGTTAGTATTGAATAACGTTCACAACTTAAGTTAAAGGTTGGGCACCTTTATCTTGTTAAAGTTGTAGAATTCTTTTGCTAGCATTTGAGTGGGATCAAATGTGTTATGATAAGTCTAAAATCATCGAAGGGTCTTCGAGTAAAGAAATCTAGTGCACTGGGTGCATTGAACCGGATCACAATGAAATACTTTTTCTAGAACCGTCAATAGATAAAAGTCTTTTCATTATCAGGATAATCGGAGAGTCTATCTTAATTCTGAGATAAATGATGGACTTATGGTTGCAAGTGTTATCATTTGAGCTATCAATGAGTACGATTATATAGCATAGTCTATCCTCGATAGTTTGGTGGTATTCATTTGTTAATCGATAGAGGACTTCATTTATAGATATGGATATCGTGGCTCCATTTATTAAATGTGACTAGAATATCATCATATGGATGCTTTGTGGTTTTGGATATGAAATCTTAACGTTGAGTTTTCAATAGTGTCTATTGAAAGATGACTTCTGGACAAGTCAGAATATATATATCCAAGTTCAAAGTGTGGTCATATGAGTAAATATGGTAACTTGGAGAGCTATAGGAGGTCTATGAGCTCTTGGCGATTATTGATATTTTTCACGAGGATTCACTATCTCCTATATGATTGTCTAGGGTATGAATGAGTATCGTTAACTTATTCCATCTTTATTTAAGAGTGCAATTTTAGTTCTTTAGTGGAATGAACTAAAATTAATAGATTGAACTTAAGTGAATCATTTGTTGATTGTGATTGAGTTATGTCTATTGGAGCTTAAATTTAGATAGGCTCGCCAAGATCCCCAATCTGCACGGGCTTGCATGAATCACTTGATATATTTTACCGGACTATTTGTGGGTCCATTTAGAATTATATTTAATATATTAAGAATATAATTTGCACATTATTTAATTAATGGGCTGTTTAATTATATTAATATATTAATGAAAGGCATGTGGACTTGTTTCTTTTAGTAAGAATGGGTCTAGCTCACATGTAAGCTTTTATTAAAGTCCAAATGGATTAAATAAAATAAGAAAACAATATGTAGGCCCAAGTCTCTTGTCATGGGTGACAATGGGTAATAATTAGCCCATTATATTGTTTTGTTTTATTATTTAATTAAATGGAAATTAATTAATATGTTAATTAATTATTTAATTAAGAATCAAATCTTTTTCTGATTAGGAAATATGTTTCCTAGTTGTATACTACTATTAGTAGTATATTAAAAGTAAAAGACTTTATTTGTTTAGTCAAATTAGGAAGTATTTTATTTAGTCACAAATACACTAAAGAGTTGGATTAGGGTTTGAATTCTAAAGAAGTCTTTGTATCCTATTTGGAAAAGGACTTTGGTGATCACCTTGTTGGACAAGGTAAGAATTCGAAAACCCTAAATAAAAGGATTTCGGCCACCCTAAAACATCTAGGGCAGAAAATTCGGTCACTATAAATATATAGTGAGAATTTTCGGCCAACCCTAGATTTTTTTCTTTGAAGAATTTATTTTCTTTGGCAAAAGAAAAAAATAAAAATAAAGTCCTACTCTATTACTAGTGAGAATTCGGTCAAGGTGGTTTGTGAGAGAAGAATTGTTCTAGCTTCAATATTGTACTAGTGATCTTAACATCAAAAGATCTTGTACACACTTTCGAATTAGGTTCACGTAAATTTCAATCTTACAATTGTTAATTCAAAAGTGACCGGAACATTCTTAGCAACCTTTTGGAGATTATAGTGACTAACAAAATCAGAAAAAAGTGTTTGTTTGTTCATTCTCAGGTTCACAATTCAAAGAAGGGAGACCACGCTCCTAGGTGATTCACGTTCGTGATCGGCTTTGGAAGACCTAGCAGATTACCATCGACGTTAGTCAATCGGATCACGTGACAAAGGTATTTCATCTTTTCGTATTTATGATTAATTAATTAAAAGGTTAAGGTTCAATATGGAAAAAATTTTAAAATCTGCTAAACTCTCTTTTAGTCTTGCTTCCGCTGCGTGCACGTATTTTTTTCCCTACACTATGGATGAAGCAAATGCTAGTAGACTACGGATTCAACCAAGGTACACTCACTCTCTTTTGTGATAACATGAGTGCTATTAATATTTCCAAGAATCCAGTACAACACTCTAGAACTAAGCATATTGACATCTGCCATCATTTCATTAGAGAACTAGTTGAGAATAAATGCATAGTACTTGAACATGTAGGTACTAACGATCAACTAGCGGACTTATTTACTAAACCTTTAGATGCTACTCATTTTAAAACACTTAGTAGATCTATTAGGATATGTCTTGTGGAGTGATGAGTTTTTGTGATTGACCTCATATAGGGAACTAAAGCAAAGAGAGCTTTTGCATACTTGATGCATGCAAAATATTTGAAAGATCTTATGCTTCTTTATTAATTGCTTGAAGTAAGCTTGGTTGCACATATGTATATATGCTTTTATCTCAATAAGTGTGAACCATGCTAGCATTAGAATCCATGTCATATTTATGTTCAAACATGCATTTTTGGACTAGGAGATTTGCATAGGAAGTATGATTTGAATGACCTATTGTTATCTCTATGACATGATAATTCTTAATTGACATGCTAATGACATATGAAAAGCATGAAATTCAAATGACATGCTAAATTGAAAAGACATGAATTGATGATTGCATCTTCTTAAATGCAAAACATATGTGAAAAAGCTAATGAGACTAAAAATGATAAAGGATTTTGTATCCATTCAAAGGATTTTTCAATCCAAATGTCTCTCTTTCTTTATTTGATGAACATGGCTACTATCATATGGGTTTCATACCCGGAAAAATCAAATAGGGTGCAAAGTCGCTCATGCCATGTTTCGTTTATAAAGTTGGATATAATTGCTATTAAAATTGAAATGAATGAATTCTATATCCTTGCTTCTCTCATGACAAATGGTAAAATTGGTTTGAATTATATTGGAAACCTTTGTCATTTGCTTTGCCGAATACCATTGTATTTTGGACTTGAATGCAACATGTCTTGTATGCAAAGCATTTTTAATTCACACACTTTCAATAAAATAAATCTTCTTGTTTCTCTCCAATTAATTGAGTGCATAAAGTGGCTTATATGATTATGTAAATATCTAGTATGCTTCTATCTCTCTTTGCTAAGGTGACTCAATTGGGGACTACTCCTTTGCATTTATCATGACAAAAAGGGGAGTAGAATGTGGTAAGGGGAGTTGCTATATTGTAGTAGCAATTGTGCATTTTGGGGAGACTAAATATTGAGGGGGAGTAACCCAATGAGGGGGAGCATTGCATTAACTTTCATTGCATGATGTTGTTCTTAAATTCATAATTGTAAATGCTTATTTTATTTTTCACTTGATCTTCTCACATATACTTGCTTTGGAAAGTGTAATTTTTTTTATATTAAAGCGTTGATAGTTCTATAAGAGATTGAAGACTTGAAGTTTTTTACTTTTCAGTATCTCTTTGTAATTTAAAATGTAATTGTTATCCCGTACCTTTAATTATGTTGTGAGGATCATGTGAGTGGTGGTTTTGTCATGAAATAGCCAAAGGGGGAGATTGTAAGGTCTTAATTATTGATTGGCTTATTTAGTAAACAAACCACATTTGGGGGTTTTAATGTAAGGGTAGCTTAGGCCCTCAAGACCTCAAAAGAAGAAGCACTCCAAAGGTATATTTCTTAGTGTTTCTTGCTAATGAAGAGATGTAGTTGTACACACACACAACTAATGCATATATGTTTATCTTGTATGTTGTATATGTTATTTAGGTACACTAATGTTCTTTAATCTCTATTCATGCTTACCCACATGATTGCATCTTGTGTTGATTATTGCCATGTCACATTTAGGCATTAGGATGCATCATTTGTGTTGGGCGCTATTCAAAGCGCTGTACAAAGCGCTATTCGAACAACGCCTATCTAAGACCTGGTGAGGCTTGGGAAAGGTGTTGTACAGACCTGATGCATTTATATTGGTCGTTGTTGGGTCGCTGTATGCGGCACTGTACAAAGCGCTGTACGTACAATGCTACGTACAGCGACACTCTATTTTCCAAAGAGAACAGAGTTGTGGCACTGTTGAGTCGCTGTTTAGAAGTGCCCTACGAACAACGCAAATGAAGAACATGTTTCATTTTCCCAGGTAGGCGCTGTACACGTCGCTCTACATACAATGACTCGTACAGCACCCAAGGCAAAAATTGTGTCACTTTTCAAAACGATGTCACTTCATTTTGGCACTCTATATATATGTCTCTTTGCCTTAGGTCAGCCTCAAGAGTTCAAAAATTCATAATATTTACTTAGAACATTTTTCAAGTGAAAAATTCTCAAGAACTCTCCTTTAAACACTCAAAGACATTCCTTTGTGCATCAAAGAACATCTTGCATCATTCATGCATGGTTTTGCATCATCACAACTGCTTGGTAAGATTTTGACTAACTTCATCTAATTTTAGTTCCTTTCTTGTCAAGCCATCTCTTTATTTACTTGTATGTTTTAAGTTCACATGCTAGATACAAGATAGAGATTGTTTGTGATGAATATGATTAAGTGTTGTATTGTGATAGCTATCTAGGTTTTGCTTAATCTTGATTAGCTAAGCTTTATAATATGTCATTTAGCTTTTAATATCTAGGATTGGTTTAATTGATATATCATCATCCTAGATAAGCATATAGGGTTACCTAGCTCTTGTTGCATTTTGAGTATTTCACATATTCACATAGGTTACATTCTCTTCATTGAGAACTAAGTCATGTGTTGCTTCCGGATTAGGTTGCATAAATCACAAGCATTAGGACTAGGTTCACTCATACTGGGATTAGATAGGTGTGTGATTATATACTGGGATTAGGTTGTAATCTTTAACACATTTAGTGGATTCGAGGTTCGAGTGTGGCTCACTTCACATAAATATAAAGTGTTATTTAATTTCCGCACCATATTACACTTATTATATTTATATTGATTATTAGGGGTATTTTCGTAATCTTGACCATACACGAAAATTGGGCAAATTTTGTTAAAATCTATTCACCACCCCGCCCCCCCCCCCCCCCCCCCCTCTAGATTAATATTAGATCACACCATAATTTGTTTCATCACAGATTTTTGTCACAATATTTAGGCATTCACCAACGTCGTTCGTGTCCTCACACACCTCAACAAAACGGTCTTGCCGAGTGAAAGCACCACCGTCATATTGCAGACATGACCTGCACATTGTTATATGTGGCTCATGCACCGCTTAATTTATAGGTTGAGGCAGCCTTAACTTCTGTTTACCTAATAAATCTCTTACCTACGCCAACTCTCGAGTGGTCCTTTCCATACTTCATGCTTTTTCGTAAAAATCCCAGCTATGATCATCTTCTTATTTTTGGGTGCGCTTGCTTTCCTCTTCTTGGGTCATATGTGTCAAATAAACTTCAACCACGTTCCATTGAATGTGTTTTTCTGGGGTACAGTTCTCATCATAAGGGTTATTGGTGTCTTGATCGGGTAACTCAATGGGTATATATTTCGCGTCATGTTATTTATAATGAATCAAAATTTCCCTTTGATAGCAAACAGGTATTGGCTGGCTCTTCACCATTGGCAACACTGGAACTCCATCACTTCATTTCACCACCTGCTGTAGTTCTGCGTCTGCCTACAACCCAGCTCGAGCTGACTGAGCTGCATGAACGACAACAAACACCACACCATGTGCACCACCACGTGCTACTCCAGCACCACTGGAACAAACTGTTATACATGTACCACCAGCCTCCGCAACATCAGTCCAGCTAGTTCCGCCTCTTCCCAATCATCACATGACCACTCGGTTATGTGATGGCATTTGGCAGCCCAAGGTTCGTATCGATGGCACAATTCGTTATCCTATTTCTGAAGCACATGCGTCTATTTTGTCTCAACCTTATGAACCTACTTGCTTCACACAAGCTATCAATCATTCCGAATGGCGCAGTGTTATGGCTGAGGAATTCAACGATCTTGTCGAAAATGACACCTAGACTTTGGTTCTGCGATCTTCTTCTCATAATACAGTTGGGTGCAAGTTGGTTTTTCGAATCAAGCGTCACTCAGATGGCTCAATAGAACGATACAAAGCCCGACTTGTTGCGAAGGGATTTCATCAACAGCCTGGGCTCGATTATGATGAGACGTTCAGCCCTACTATCAAACTTGCCACAATTCGCACGGTTCTTTGTCTAGCTGTGACAAAATCTTGGCCACTTCGTTAGTTAGACATTAAAAATACATTCTTAAATGGCATTCTCTGTGAAGAGGTTTACATGACTCAACCACCTGGTTTTGAGAATCTGCAATGTCCACAACATGTTTGCAGGTTACAAAAGGCTCTTTATGGACTCAAACAGGCACCTCGTGCATGGTTTAGTCGTTTCAGCATTTTCTTGCTTCGTTTCGGATTCGTTCAAAGCAAAGCTGATCCGTCACTCTTTATTTATCAACATAAAAGTCACACTCTTTACCTACTATTATACGTTGATGGTATTGTATTAACTGGCAGCCATGCGAACTTTATAGCACTTTTTGTAGACCAACTTGGTAGAGAATTTGATGTGAAGGACTTAGGTTCGTTGCGGTACTTCCTTGGTCTTGAAGTCAATTCCCATTCAGAAGGAGTACATATCTCACAGGTCAAGTACACGGTGGATCTTCTTCACCGTAACTCCATGACTGAGTGTAAGCCTTGCTCCACACCTATGGCCGCCAACGTGAAACTCACTACTGATGGAGGGGACATTCTAGATAAGCTGGTTGGCTCCTTGTAGTATCTTACCCTAACCCATTCTGACATTGCTTTTGTCGTAAGCTCTGTTGCTCAGTTTCTCAGCGCACCACTCCAACCTCACTTAATAGCAGTAAAACAAATTATTCGCTACCTTAGGGGCTCCAATGATCATGGCATTATCATCAGCTCTTCTCCTCAGCCGCTAACCATTCGAGCTTTCTCTGATGCGGGTTGGGCTAGTTGTCCTGACACTAGGCGTTCTACCACTGGCTACCTAATCTTCTTGGGTTCAACTCTCGTCTCTTGGTGTTCCAAGAAGCAACCTACTATTGCTCGTTCTAGCACTGAGTCCGAATATCGATCATTGGCTCACGCTTGTGCAGAAACTGTATGGGTTAGCTTCCTCCTCCATGAACTTGGCTACCCCGCATCGTTTCCTACCTTGCTCTACTTTGACAACATTAGTGCCACCTATCTCGCTGCTAACCCTGTCTATCATGCGCGCTCCCATCATATTGAATTGGACTATCATTTTGTCCGTGAAAATGTGGCACTCGGCAGCCATCGAGTCACCTTTGTTCCCTCTGCTGATCAACTGGCTAATCTCCTTACCAAAGGTCTCCACAAACGTCATCACCTATAGCTCACTTCAAACTCGTTAGTCCAAGGCCATCCAGTTTGAGGGGGGTGGGGGTGTTACGATATTACCTCTATCATCCTAGTTTATAGTATATATCTCCTACATTCTTGTATACAGTATACAAATTTATCTTTCCTAATTGTATCTCTAGTAAGGTTTCCGGGTCACTCTTGGTTGCTATATAAACCCTCTTATATTGTAATTCAGAACATACAAAAATATAAAATGTCTTAGGAATCCATTCGCTAGTCTTTAATTGAGAAATAAATTGCTGTAATTTCATTGTGTATTCATATTTAATCTTCTATTTCCAACATCGATGTAGTATAAATATATCAATCTTCTCCCGTTTGATATATCTTAGTGGCAAATAGTGCTTATTCAGTCTAATGAGCTGACACCCAAATTCGAGGCGCTATACTGCATGCGGAGGGTTAGAAAAGAAGCAGGTTTTGGGCTTTACAGTTCAGGCCCAAATGAAACTAACCTTGTCCGAAACCATTACTTTTTATCATGTGTTCAAATCTGCAGAACACTTTTTAGTGCATCTATGTCGTATTAATCAATGAAATAACTTTTTGAATCGACAAACACCAGTAAATTGTAATTTTCAGATTTTTTTTTTAAAGTTCTATTTCTAGTTCACCTTTTCAAATCTTAGTTTTAAGATACACAAAGAGCATTTCGGTCTTCTCAAATTTATTACATTGACCATTTGAGATCACATGCCTGATCATCTAAGCTCAGCTATTCTCTGACTCTCACAGGTCACACCCAAACTTTTGTACCTAAAATGAGAAACTGTAATGTGCCTAAAATGTTAACTTATTTATTTATTATTATTATTATTATTATTATTATTTTACATTACAAAATATAAATATTGCCTAAAAAAAAAAACTATTTTCAATAAACTATCATCAAATTCAAAAGCATTCGTTATATAAATATTTTTTTTCTACCTTTTTAAGTCAGTAGTCTTTTCTTAAAATAAATAAATAAAATAAGATAAAAGTCGGTAGTCAAGAATGTTAAGCAATCGGTGGACCCAAAAATGTCAACTAATCACCTGATGTATGATCAAATGTCAAATCAAGCCATATGATTTGAACAATCAGCAAAAACCTTAGTACCATTAGTTGTCAGTTAGTTGACTGTCAGGTAACTTTAACTAAATCTGGACTAGTTGCACAAACATCCCCTCACAAATAATTTAAAATAAAACTGAAAATACTTTTACATATTTTAATTTCTTTAAAAAAAATTTAACAAACACAACCCAAATACATACCGATCATCAATCTATATTCTGGAATTCATATATACATTAAAAAAAAAAAATCATCATCATCATCATCACAGAAAACAAAATACATCAAACAACCAAATCATCAAAAAAAAAAAAAATTGAAGGAAACCAAATCATCATTATCACCAAAAAAATAAGAGTCGAGAAAATCTAAATTGAAAAAAATAAATGAGAAACCAGATTTGCCAGAAAAACAATCTCCCTATAATTTTTTTCTTAAAAAAAAAATCTCAAACAACAATACCAAATTTGCCACCAAACAATTTCGGATTTTGCAAAAACACAACCAAAGCCTTTATCATTAGCTTCACCCCGACCACAACCAACGTGCAAGCTGGAGATTCTAGAGAGAGAGAGAGACAGAGAGAGACAGAGACAGAGAGAGAGAGAGAGAGACCGAGGAGATGAGATGGAGCGATTAAGATCTCCATATGAGATGTGCCATCTCAGATGGAGAATCTCCTTTCGAGATGGAGAAGATGGTCTTGATCCGGCGAGCAAATCTCTCCTCCGCACGAGGACGGACGGAGCAACTCATGGTGGAGTTGTTTAATAGACTTTTATTTTATTTTTATTTTTTTTGTCAATGATGAAAGATTGTTAGTGTGATGAAGTTGGGTAATAAATATATTAGGACGAAGAATATGGACCATTGATTATAGAGAAGTTTTGACAAGTGCATACACTTTGAGTCAAAGTATGTAAATCTAATGGTCCTAATTCTTTGTCCTGATATATTTTATATCAGGATAAACTGACAATAGAAAAACTATATATATATAGTAATTTTCCAATGAGGACTTTTTACAATGCACACTTTAAGCACCTATGATGAAATTGCATAGACTATATTGAATCTTGATTTGATTTTTTATATAGATGGTGAAAACATTGAAATACAATTGTGGAAAAAAAAATATAAAAAATTTCGGGTACGAGAACTAATTTTTTCCGACTATTTTGAAGATAAAACTTTTTTAAAATAGAGAAATATAAGAAAAAATAGTTCTCAAATCCAAAAAATTTCCATATTTTTACAACATGTGTATTTTAATTTTCTTAGGATGCATACAAGAAATCAAATCAAAATTCAATATATTCCATCCAATTTCATCAAAGGTACTTAAAGTGTATATTGTAAAAGTTCTCATTGAAAAATTAATATATATATATACACATTTTTTATTGTAAGTTCGTCCTGACAATAAAATAAATATATCAGAATGAATAATGTGGACCATCAGATTTACTTACTTTGACTCAAAGTGTATACACTTATCAAAACTTCTCTATAATATGTGGTTTACATTATTCGTTCTGATACATTTATTGTTATGACGAACTGACAATAGAAAAACTATATATATATACATATAATATAGGGTTTCCTTTGGGTGCAACGTTTCATGGTGTTATGTCTTCTTTGATATAACCACATCAACTAATATGTGATTGCATGTTCTAATATGCGATCACAATAATTTAATTGTATGATCACATATAATTCATATCCAAAAACATTATATATATTTGTGATCACATATAATCATATGTGATCACATATTGTTGTATCGTATAATGTTGCACCGAAAAATGACTGTATAGGTGGACGATAGAAGGGGTTGACCCAGGCTAGAGGTGGCACCGGTTCGATTTGGTTTCGATTTCGGTTCTAAACCGTCGGTTTCGGTTTTGTGGCCACCCAAAACCAAAACCGAAACCAAAACCGGTTTTTTACCGGTTTCAAACTGTCGGTTTGGCGGTTTAGGTTTCGGTTCCGGTTTAGTCCGGTTTCGGTTCTGGTTTAGTCCGGTTTCGGTTCTGGTTTTTTTTTTTTTCCTTTCAAATCCCAAACCCAATCAATATTAATTCTTCCCATTCCCAATCATAATTCCAATGAACAAATTATTAAATAAAAATACATTTACAACCATATTTTCTTTTTTTCAATTTTTTGTCCAAATTACAATCAATATTAATTCTTCCCAATCATAATTCCAATGAACAAATTATTAAATAAAAATACATTTACAACCATTTTTTATTTTTTTCAATTTTTTTCCCAAATCCCAATCAATATTAATTCTTCCCAATCATAATTCCAATGAACAAATTTTTAAATAAAAATACATTTACAACCATTTTTTATTTTTTTCAATTTTTTTTCCCAAATCCCAATCAATATTAATTCTTCCCAATCATAATTCCAATGAACAAATTTTTAAATAAAAATATATTTACAAACATTTTCCATTGAAGTATTTAAGTAGTTCACAATGTTTAGAAAAAAAGAAATTGACATTTATTAATAAATACAACTTTACAATTTCACAAAAAATAAAATAAAATTAGAAATTGGCCTTGAAGGCTTGAATTCAAATATACAATATTACAATGTAATAAAGTTAAAAAAAAATTTAAAAAAAATACCGGCCTTGCACTTAATTTTTTACAATAATTAAGCCGCCTACGTATCCTCCATCAATGTAGAGGAATCAAAGGCCACGTAGTTCTTTTACTTTTAATTAGTTGCTCGGTGTTGGAGGTTGGATGTTGGAACGGAATCTATTCACTGCCTTCCATTCCCGTCATTTATTCATCTTCGAAGAAGTCGTTCACTATCTCCGATTGAAGTTCTTGTTGTCTATATTTGGCCTTTGTCCAATCATCAACACACGCCTGGATTTCAAGTGATTGTGGACACATAGATGATCGTCTTGGATCCAAAATATTTCCACCTGCACTAAATTCTTGTTCCACAGCAACTGTAGAAACTGGCGTTCCAAGAATTTGTTTGGCAATAATAGCCAAAATTGGATAATCCTGTTGATGACTTCTCCACCAAGCCTGGATACTAAATTCCTCATCATTAAATGTATGAGTGTCTTGTAAATACCGGTCAACCTCAGATTCCGTTGAGGATGAAGAAGATGTTCGTAATTTTTTGGTTCTTTCGGAAACCAGTCGATCCCCTAAACCCCTTAATTCAAATATTTCAAAATTACTAGTACCACCAGATGTGGGTTGGCGTTGTGAAACCGGCACATTCAAAGACGGACCATATATTCTAAGATATTCATTGTATAATTCATAAAGCAATTTCTTAACGGAATCACAATACTGAAAAACATCAACTTCTAAATCTAAACATTTGTAATAATTAGCTAAATAAACTTGCAAACATTCAAATTTAAAGCGTGGATCTAAACACGGTGCAAACAAGTAAATATTTGGAATCTGCCCATAATACTGTAACCATTTTCTCTTCATTGCATCAACACATGGACTCAATTGAACATCAACATCACAACCATTGAATGCACCAACAATATTAACACATTGAATAAGAAATGAATGAGTAGTGGGATAGTAAATACTAGATAAAACGATGGTAGCATCATTAAAAACACGTAATAATTCAAGAATTTTTATACATACATCCCAATGGTTTAATTGAAGAGAAATTGAAGGAACATTATAAGTAATAAAAGAAACTAATAATTCCCTATATTCAACACTTTCACTAAGCAACTTATAAGTTAAATTCCAACGAGTGGTAATATCTTGAGAAATTTTTTTGGGACGCATATTATTCAGAGAGCAATATTTTAACCATTGTTTCTGGATTTTGTTATGCCTCCAGATATAGTTAATACTATCTCTAATTAGTCTAATAAAAGTAGAAAGCTCTGCTAATCCAGCTTGAACACACAAATTTAAACTATGACATGCACAACGTTGATGAAATAATTTACCCCCAAAATAAGAATTGCACAAATCTGGTAACATAGGAATAGATGCAGTATTGCTTGCAGCATTATCAAAGCTAATAGCAAAAATTTTGTTTAGGATATTATACTCTTGAAAAATGATTTTAAGGAGTTGAAAAATATTTTGAGCTGAATGCGAGTCATCAAAAACACGAAATGCAATAATTCTTTTTTGCATGTCCCAGTTATTGTCCATATAATGACATGTGACACCCAAATATGAATGACTACCAAAATTGTCGCTTCATATGTCGGCACATACGGAAACGCGACTTTGAAATTCAGAAAAAAAAAATGTTTTCAATTTGTTTTTTTCTCTTTTATAAATGTCATTTAGTGTATGTGTGAGAATGGATATAGGAACACGTTGCATTGCAGGATTTAATGCATTTTGATAATAATTAATAAAACCTACTTTCTCACCAAAACCGAAAGGTAAGTGTTCAGTTGCAACCATTAATGCTAATTGTTCTCTATTTTTTTTTTCAGAAGTGTAATGAGATAATTGATTAGAAGGGGTTGCGTACCTGGAGATTTGGGATTGGTTACTTGCTACCGTGTATTCAGATGGGTGATTTTTTTTGATATGGGACCAGAACGTGCCATATCCGAAGTTTCTTCCAACCTTCTATGATCTGGTGTAGTAATTACACTGGATGTGGAAACCATTATCTAACTTAGTTTTCTTCATATGCACTTTGAAGAGTTCGGACTTCATCGGCTTTTCTTCTTCACCTTCACCTGCAAAAAAATCATTCGAAGAGGCTGTGGGGTTAGATAGATTTTCATTACTGTTGGGGGTATTTTGAGCGGGGTCGAGTTCGTTGAACTCAGGAATTGTTACAGGAGGATTAGGAGTAGAAGGGGGATCGAATCCAAACCGATTTTGAAGGAATCGATGAAAATTCAAATCATCGTAACTGACAGCATCACCAATATCTTCCAACAAGTTTCGCATTAGATCCTTTCCTTTGTTCACATTTATTGAACTATCTCTCCCACTTGCCATTGAAAAATATGAGTAAAAAATATAGAGTAAGCAAGTAAAAAATAATAATAAATATTTATTATAATAAATAATAAATATAAATAATAAAATATAGAGTAAAAAAAAAAAAAAAAGATGATTGAAAAAAAAAATATTGTTGGAATAAGAGTGGTAAGCAAGTAATATATATATATATGATTGAAAAAAATATATTGTTGGAATAAGAGTGGTAAGCAAGTAAAATATATATATATATATATATGAGAGAAAAAATTATATTGTTGAAATAAATATTGTAAATCAATTTGATGATTGAAAAAATAGTAGATAGTAAAAAATATAAGAAATAATTTATACATGAATGAGAATTAAATAAAATTGTAGAGAGAATTGAGAATTTGAGATTGAGAGGAGTTGAGAGAAGTTGAAAAAATGAGAGTGGTGTGAAGAATAATGAAATGTGGAGGGGTATTTATAGTATAGTAGAGAGGGGTGGATTTGCAAATAAGAGAAATGATGGGGTGAAAAAAAAAAATTTTGGTCGTTGCCCAGTCAGAAGACTCGAACGGTCACTTTTTTTTTACACGCTGCCACGTGGTAGCATGTGATTGCTTAATTTTTTTTTTCTGCCGGTCAGAACGGTTATATTTTTAAAGACGCTGCCATGTTGGTGGAATATATATATAGTTGAGGTATTTGACTGGTCAGAACGGTTGAATTTTAAAAAGACGCTGCCATGTGGCAACGTCTGATTGGTGGGATTTTTATTTATTATTATTATTTTTTTTATCAGTCAAATGGTAAGTTTTTTTTAAACAAGACGCTGCCACGTGGCAGTGTCTGATTGATTGATTTTTTTTTTTTTTTTTTATAAACCGGAGGTTAAAACCGCCGGTTAAACTGTCGGTTTCGACCGGTTTAAAAAAATCCCAAACCGAAACCGAAACCGAAACCGAAATCGGAACCACCGGTTTCTAAATCACCTATTTTGATTCCGATTTTCGATTTCGGTTTATCCCATCCGGTTCCGATTAAACCACAGATAAAACCGACGGTTTACCGGAACCGTGGTCAGCTTTAACTTAGGCTATAACTAGGGTGGGTCAACTTTTTGTAAGAAAATAAAAAATTATAATTTATTTAATACTTAACAATACCGTTAAGGGAATGGCTACAATGCAGTGATTAAAAATCACTGCACCATGCAAGCAAAAAAAAAAAGGTGACAAACACTGTACATAAAAGAAAAGCACACCTTGGAAACCGGCCATTGCCCATTTTTTTTGTCCTTTTTGATTAAAATAGTAATATATATCCATTGATTTGACTTTAATAATAATATAAATCAGATAAAAAATAAAAATAAAAATAAAAAATAAAAATATTAATAAAAAATTATTAATGTTTATATTAAAATAAATGAAGTTATTTTATAATATTTTTAACGGTAACTATTTTGAGGGCTTTGGTAACTACTTCTTCGGAATTGGTAACTACTTAACGGTTTCTCTCACAAAATTTTCTGGGTAACTACTTTTACGGGTATGGTAACTATTTCTTCGGGTCTAGTAACTAGTTTCACGGGTTGGTAACTACTTAAGGGTTTCCTTCCACAAAATTTTCTGGGTAACTAGTTTTACGGGTATGGTAACTACTTCTTCGGATCTAGTAACTAGTTTCACGGGTTGGTAACTACTTAAGGGTTTTTTCTTTGTAACCCGGTAACTAGTTTTACGGGTCTGGTAACTACTTAAGGGTTTCCTTCCACAAAATTTCTGGGTAACTAGTTTTACGGGTATGGTAACTATTTCTTCGGGTCTAGTAACTAGTTTCACGGGTTGGTAACTACTTAAGGGTTTTTTCTTTGTAACCTAGTAACTAGTTTTACGGGTCTGGTAACTACTTAAGGGTTTCCTTCCACAAAATTTCTGGGTAACTAGTTTTACGGGTATGGTAACTATTTCTTCGGGTCTAGTAACTAGTTTCACGGGTTGGTAACTACTTAAGGGTTTTTTCTTTGTAACCTGGTAACTAGTTTTACGGGTCTGGTAACTACTTAAGGGTTTCCTTCCACAAAATTTCTGGGTAACTAGTTTTACGGGTATGGTAACTATTTATTCGGGTCTAGTAACTAGTTTCACGGGTTGGTAACTACTTAAGGGTTTTTTCATTGTAACTAGTTTGACGGGTCTGGTAACTAGATTCACGGTTTGGTAACTACTTAAGGGTTTCCTTCCACAAAATTTTCTGGGTAACTACTTTTACGGGTATGGTAACTATTTCTTCGGATCTAGTAACTAGTTTCACGGGTTGGTAACTACTTAAGGGTTTTTTCTTTGTAACCCGGTAACTAGTTTTTCGGGTCTGGTAACTACTTAAGGGTTTCCTTCCACAAAATTTCTGGGTAACTAGTTTTACGGGTATGGTAACTATTTCTTCGGGTCTAGTAACTAGTTTCACGGGTTGGTAACTACTTAAGGGTTTTTTCATTGTAACTAGTTTGACGGGTCTAGTAACTAGATTCACGGTTTGGTAACTACTTAAGGGTTTCCTTCCACAAAATTTTCTGGGTAACTACTTTTACGGGTATGGTAACTATTTCTTCGGATCTAGTAACTAGTTTTACGGGTTGGTAACTACTTAAGGGTTTTTTCTTTGTAACCCGGTAACTAGTTGTACGGGTCTGCTAACTACTTAAGGGTTTGCTTCCACAAAATTTCTGGGTAACTACTTTTACGGGTATGGTAACTATTTCTTCGGGTCTAGTAACTAGTTTCACGGGTTGGTAACTACTTAAGGGTTTTTTCATTGTAACTAGTTTGACGGGTCTGGTAACTAGATTCACGGTTTGGTAACTACTTAAGGGTTTCCTTCTACAAAATTTTCTGGGTAACTACTTTTACGGGTATGGTAACTATTTCTTCGGATCTAGTAACTAGTTTCACGGGTTGGTAACTACTTAAGGGTTTTTCCTTTGTAACACGGTAACTAGTTTTACGGGTCTGGTAACTACTTAAGGGTTTCCTTCCACAAAATTTCTGGGTAACTACTTTTACGGGTATGGTAACTATTTCTTCGGGTCTAGTAACTAGTTTCACGGGTTGGTAACTACTTAAGGGTTTTTTCTTTGTAACCTGGTAACTATTTTTACGGGTCTGGTAACTACTTAAGGGTTTCCTTCCACAAAATTTCTGGGTAACTACTTTTACGGGTATGGTAACTATTTCTTCGGATCTAGTAACTAGTTTCACGGGTTAGTAACTACTTAAGGGTTTTTTCATTGTAACTACTTTCACGTGTCTGGTAATTACATTTTCGGGTCTGGTAACTACTTTCAGTTGTTGGTAATACACCGTTCAAACAAGCGACCTTGGAGTGACCTCAAGGAGATCACCTCAAGATCGCAATCTTCACGGGTCCGACTGATTTCAAATGGTTCTAAGTTCTGGTAACTACTTTACGGTGTGGTAACTAGTTCAGGGTTTTTTTCACAAAAATCATCTAGTAACTAGGTTGACGGATTTGGTAACTACTTTCAGGATTTGGTAACTACACCGTTAAAATGAGCGATCTTGGAGTGACCTCAAGGAGATCACCCCAAGGTCGCAATCTTCAGGGGTCTGACTATTTCAAATTGTTCTAAGTTCACCTGGGGTAACCTGACTTCTTTTGGATGGCTTGCTTATTGACCAATTTTCATGACTTTATCTTTGTAAAATTGTTCCAGTATGACCTTCGAGTGAGATTATGGATTTCTTTTGTTAAATTGGTTTCAAAAAAGCACCTTACGTATTATTTGTTTATGAATTGGGCAAGTTAAAAGATTATGAAATTAACAAAATATGGTTCCTGAAACTAGCTAAAACAAACTAACCGACAGATGGTAGCTTATAAAGCATATATTGGTAGCAAAACCCTTAAAATTCACAGACCATCTTAACCCATATCCAACAAAACAAAACAAACAAATTAAAAGAAAGTAAGTGCGGTTCAGTGACAACTATGAGTCCAATTTACTGATTTGCGGGGTCCGAAGCTGGCATGTTCGGGTCCGCTGCTGCATGCTGTAACCCTTTGGGAGGACGCCTATTTTCCCTTCAGTACGAGAATGGGATGTTCACGCCATGGTTGACCAAACCCATTTGGAAATCATCCAACCTCTTATGTATGTTTGACAATTCAGTCATGTAGGCCTGGTGGTTGGAGGTCATTTGCTGGCTCATTGTCTGAAGGTACTGGTTGTTGGTTTCCATCTGTTGACTCATTCTATTCATCATCTCAGCCATCGTCGGGTTCTGATTACCTGTCCTCGTATCTTGTTCACCCCCGACGTTCTCCCCATCATAATCTTCATCATCCGGATCATCCTCGAGAAGGTCTTCGTCATTAAAGGCCATGTCATCATCATCTATCACATGACCCCCAATTGGCCTCACCCTTCTACGCCTAGCAAGTTCATTGTAGGTCTTTTTCCCTATGTTAGATGTAGGAGTAATCACGTTGGCTCCTTCCCTATTCCATTCAATGCCAGCCTCCTCACAAAAATGAGTGATAAGGCAGGGGAAAGGCAGTGGCCCTTTTGTCTTCGCACCCTTATGTATGTGTTGCACAATGATCTGGCCGATGTCCATTTGAAGCATGTTCCTCGCACAAAACAAATGGCATGCGGTCTCAAAACTTATCTCGGACCGGTGGGTTTTTGGGGTCAATGAGTAGTCGAAGAACATAATCCAAAAACCCGCATCTAGCTTAAGTTGGTTGAGCATCAAAGGTTCGCGGTATTCGTTCCAATGTGGGCTTTCATCTGTCCGCAAGTCAGCAGCCAAATATCCGTTGTATGGCTCGAAGAACTAATGGTTGGGAACACCGTCAACATAGTTGCTTAGGTCCTGAGAAGTCCCAAACCACTCGTTGATCCTACTGGCTGTAATGAGGACCTCCCTACCCCGAACTATCACCGGCCTCCCTTGAGTGAATTTGTGAGGGACCATAGCATAGTAAAATTCTCTAACTAAATCTAATGCCGCCACGTTTGGGGTCCTAACATAACCAAACCAATCCATTGCTTGCACAGCATGTGGAACGAAGGTGGAGCCAAATACCCTCAAATCGATGCCCCTTTCCGACCAAACCTTCCTATTTCCATACAATGCCCACCTTGATGGGTTGTCCCGGTCTGGGGGAGGTGACGTTATTTCACCCTTACCTTTCCCTGATGGAGGAGGCAACGCGAACGGATCCGAAGTTCTGGATGATTCCCCCTTTTTCAGTACTCGCTTGTTCTTTTTCTTACCACCCACCATTATTTCCCTGACACAATTACACCAATAATGACACCACATTTAGATACTAACCAACATTCCACACCACAAAACAGCACAGTTAAGAATAAATGTCGCACCAAATGGTAATTACCTACCAACCTACTAATCTCTAACATTTCTTGTTACACCAAGTGCAAACTAACAATATCACCCATACATTCAATGTCACACCATAAATGACAAACCATAATAAAATTAATCATGATAAATAAAACCATTACAAATTATTGTTACATGCACAATAAAACCATAAGAAAATATGTCACTTTCAAGTTGAAGTAACAACATGATCATCCAACTTTGAAATGTCACAAAAAAACCTCAACTAACATTAATATTGTTCAAAACAACCCAAATCAACCTTCCCCTGATCATCTACTCAAACCCTAACCTACAATTTATCTTCAAATGCACTTTAAATAAAATAATCCCAAACCAACATATTGTCTTCAAATGCACTTGAAACAAAATAATCCCATATTACTGGTATTTGTCTTCAACTGCACTTGAGACAAAATAATCCCAATTAACAATTGTACACCTCCTCAAGTGAACCAAGATAGAATGTAGATAGGTTTCATGCTTTATACACTTCATTTTAACAGAAATGGAAAGGAATAGGCTTAGGCTTACCTTGGAAAGAAATGACAATATGTTGCTGCAGCCCTTGTACAGAAATGATTTGGACAGAAATGTTGTTTTCCTGCTGCTCTCCCACGACCTACAGTTTATATCCAACAAATCGCGTGTAGGCGAGCTTAAGGCAAGCTTACTGGGATCGCTTTTTCAGGTCGCTTTAATGTAAACGACACCGTTCCACTTGATGGACTACTGACACGGCGATCTTAGGGTGATCTGTATAAGATCGCCCTGGCCTCGCAGACGTCTCGGATTTGCCTCATCATAACGGGTGAAAAGGCGACCTTATGGTGATCTGAATGAGATCGCCCCAAGCTCGCAAACCTCTCGGGTCTGACTGATATTGAAGGGAGCAACGGTGAGCTTGGGCTGATCTCAACCAAATCGCCCCCAGATCGCAATCCTCTCGGGGGTGACTGATCTTCAATGGTGCAAAGGTGAGCTTGGGGTGAGCTGAATCAAGTCGCCTGAAGCTCGCAATGGTCTCGGTTTTGATTAATTGAAGCGTTGTTAGGTGACCTTGGGGTGATCTTAAGTAGATCGCCCCAAGATCGTAATCGTGTTGTGGGGACTCATGAATTTGGTCTGTCTAAGGCGATCTCGAGGTGAGCTTATTCAACTCGCCTTGGGGTCGCCCTACTCTGACAGTTGGCAAATTTTTGACCAACCATTACAGCCACTTTTGTTTACTTTTACCAGTTACATTCACTGAACAGACTTAGTGTCGACCAAACTCCCTCACTTGCCTCAATACAATTGTTGGTGGAAAGCATTTTGGTGCTAAAATTTGTTGTAATTTTGACTAATTCGTGGCTTACTGAAAGACAAGCTAGGAAGCAAACATCAGCTCTATACACAGGTATGTTGTACATTGTGTTTTTGTAGTAATAACCCATTATTCAATCAGATCCACCCATCTATCTGAAATACTTGTAGGCTCCAATTTTTAATGACATCATAATATTAAAAAACCCTTGCCATTTTGATGTTTTCATAATGCCAAAATCAGCTGTGCTAGGCTTTTACCTCACCAATACATAGGTGCCAATAACCATGGAAGCTGATTTTTTAATGACATTATACAGTAGATGGTTTTGGGAACTGCTTCTATATGAAATTAACAACTTTGCATATTATATATATTTATAATTCACACCAACTTTTGGCTGTCATTTACACAGGAATATGAATAACGATTCAAAGTTTGGTAGCACCTCCAAGTATGCCATGGATATGAACACAACTAGCTCTTCTCAATGGGATTACACCAACACAACCCATGAGAAGGACAGTTGGTGTGGTTATTCGTTTCCGACTGATCATACTCCTTCAAACGAACACGTGTGTACTCCAGACAATACGACTACTGTCGAAGTTGACCCAACCTTGTCAGAATTAGACGACCCCACTAAACTTACTAGTTTGCAACCGGGTGATGTAATTGGCAAGGAGTTTGCTGCTGTACAAGATGCTGAAGCATTTTACAAGAACTACGCACTGTTTGTTGGGTTTAGCATAAGGAAGGATGAAATGAGGCGTGATAGACACGGTATGATTACTATACGTAGGTGGGTTTGCTCAAAGCAAGGGTACAGAGAACAAAAGTGGATTGATAATCCAGACAAAAAACGTGAACCCAGAGGTCAAACTAGAGAAGGATGTCGTGCAGCGCTGAAAATAAAAATCGAACGACATAGTATGATGTGGGTTGTTAGAGAGTTTGTTACAGAACATACTCACCAATTGTCACCACCACAGCACAGTCAGTTTCTACGATCACATCGTACTGTAAATGATTCATAAATAGCACAATTACAGTCATGGCGATCCGTTGGTGTCAGAACTTCCCAAGTGATGGACCATCTTGTGGACCAATCTGGTAGCTATTCAAATGTCGGACACACGAAGAAAGACTTGCAGAACCGATTTGAACAAGTTCGTAGGTCTGAGGTTCAAACATCTGATGCTGATTCCGTTATTTCTTACTTGACGGCAAAATCAGCAATGGATCCAGAATTCTTCTTTGATTACACTTTGGGAGAAGATGACCAATTCGGCAACTTGTTTTGGGATGATTCGACGTCACGATCAGACTATGCCTTTTTCAGTGATGTGATGGGATTTGATGCAACGTACCGAACAAATGTGTATCGGAGGCCCCTTGTAATGCTTGTCGGCGTCAATCACCACCATAGTACCACAGTTTTCGGTTTTGGGTTGCTAAGCGATGAAACCATGGAGACATATAGTTGGTTGTTGCGTACATTTTTGGTAGCAGTGCATAGTAAGAAACCAAAATCGGTGGTTACAGATGGTGACAAGGCTATGCACAAAGCAATAAAGACAGTGATGCCTGAAACCGTTCGGTGATTGTGTTGTTGGCATCTAGAGCGAAATGTTCAAACAAACGTGCAGGATGGCAACTTCACTCGATCCTTTTCCAATGTCATGTTGAATTTTATGACAGAAGATGAGTTTGATGTGCAATGGTTCAGCATGGTTGACAAATTTGGATTGAAGAACAATGAGTGGGTGAGTGCACTGTATTCCAAACGAAGGCAGTGGGCAGAAACTTTTCTTCGAGATTGCTTTTTTGGTGGAATGCGAAGCACGCAACGCTGTGAGAGTATGAACGCGTTTCTTAATCGATTTGTTAATTGTAGGTTGAAGATGTATGAGTTCATGAAAAACATTGATAGGGCATTGGACCGCATTCGGAATACAGAAACATTTAATGATTATCAATGTATTACCACTGCACCGGTATATAGTACTCATTTGTTGGGACTAGAGAAACATGCTGCCGACATATACACAAGAAATGTATTTTTTCTCGTGCGGGATGAAATCCGAGAAGAGGCATCACTTACCATAGTCAATTGTGTGCAATACGTGGATAACTACACTTATACCTTCAAGAAATTTGGGAATGCAAATCGAATTTGGACAGCTCGATTCTTACCATCGATAAATCATATCCATTGCTCATGCAAACTGTTCGAGACAGCCGGTCTTCCATGTAGCCACTCTTTCAGTGTAATGAAAGCCATGGACATGCAACATATACCATCATCACTTATACTGGATCGATGGACCACCCGTGCAAAAGAATATTCAAACATCTATCAACGTTGTGAGGCAACGCCAACACCAATCATGGAAAAGGCCAGGTATGGATCATTGACTTCAAAATGCAACAAAATGTGTTATTTTGCATCGAAGTCTAATGATGGATTCAAAGAGGCCAATGGAGAGATTGACAAATTGACATTACGCATGCAAAATTTACTGTCGTCTTCTCCTACTAATTCACAACGTAATGAGGGTCTGCCACAAGTGCATAATGTCAAAGATCCTTCTGTAACAGCAACAAAAGGTTCCGTTCGACACAAGAAAAATGCCGCTGTCAAGCGACGTAAATGTGGCAAATGTGGGTAACCTGGGCACACTGCAAAGACATGTCATGCCAACGTGAAAACCTACAATAGTACAGTATCAAGCAATGCTGTAGACATGTTCGCAACAAATTTGACAGACAGCAATGCCACGAGTTATGGTAGCCCTTCCACTGGTCCAACGTCTTCATTCACATTCCCATTTCATGGTCAATGTGAAGGAGCCACAAACCCCCATATCGAATGTGGTAACATATCTTTAAATCTTTCGTCATCAACATTCGAGATGCAAGGATCTCGTTGGTGGGGGACAACAGAACGTTGATATCGTGTTTTTGTAGGCCACTGCTATGAGGTGTTTTAATTTGATTTCATATTAGTTGACATGAACATCCTAGTAATCCCATCACTTTTGGATCATCTGTATCATGTGGGAACCAACCAAATATGTAGCGTGTTGTGGGGGTATTTCTGTTTTGTTCACTAATGTATCAGGTGATTTTCAGTTGTAATATACATGAATGTTATGGATAATATATTGTAAATATAGGTGTTGCATTTTGATCCATTACGAAGAATGAAAACATCTTCTTTCCATCAATATTAGGTGAACATTCAATATCCGAAATGGTGGAAATCATTTTACTCCAGTCTAACCAGTTATGTCACCTTGTGGATAATAAAAATAGAATAAAATAATAATCAACAATACCAATAATATTAAGTATGTATAATAAAATACTAATGTCTATATAACCATAAATGAAGCTATGTTATAATTTTTATCCCGGTAGGGGATTTTACGGCAACCTTGGTGGGATCGCTTTTCCACCTCGCCTAACCCTAAATGACATTGTGCAACTTTATGCCCAGATGAACAGGCGAGCTTGTACTGAACTCAAGGAGATCGCCCCGCGATCGCAATGTTTACGTGTCTGACAGATGTTCAATGCTGAAAAGGTGACCTTGAGGTGACCTCACCGTGATCGCCTTGAGGTCGCAATATTTACGGGTCTGAATCACATTCAATGCTGAAAAGGTGAGGTTGGGGCGATCTGAAGGTGGTCGCTATAAGGTCGCAATCGTCTCGGGTCTGACAGATGTTCAATGGTCAAAAGGTGACCTTGGGGTGATCTCAACGAGCTTGCCCCAACGTCGCAATCTTCTCGGGTTTGATCAAGTGTGCAAAGGTGAGCTTGGGGTGATCTGAACGAGCTTGCCCCAAGGTCGCAATCTTCTCGGGTCTGATCAACTGTGCAAAGGTGAGCTTGGGGTGATCTCAATGAGATTGCCCCAAGGTTGCAATCTCCTCGGGTCTGATCATGGTTGGAAAGGTGACCTTGGGGTGATCTCAACGAGCTTGCCCCAAGGTCGCAATCTTCTCGGGTCTGATCATGGTTGCAAAGGTGACCATGGGGTGATCTCAATGAGCTTGCCCCAAGGTCGCAATCTTCTCGGGTCTGATCATGGTTGCAAAGGTGACCTTGGGGTGATCTCAACGAGCTTGCCCCAAGGTCGCAATCTTCTCGGGTCTGATAATGGTTTCAAAGGTGAACTTGGGGTGATCTGAACGAGCTTGCCACAAGGTCGCAAGGAGAGGGCCTTCAATTTCCATCATACGCACGTGCATTGGTGACGTCCGTATAGATGATTGCAACGCAACAATACACACACGTGTGGATTGTATATTAAAACAATTATACTCACAACCAATAATGTTTGGTGTTTAAACTTCTAAAATTCATAGTTCGACTTCAATAGAAGTCAATATTGTATTGTATTATATCAGTATGATATGACCGTTGAGTTTTTATATATCTCAAGTATCGGAAAGTTGATGATTAAAGAACCCACCACGGAGCCCTGAATATGGGAGAACCGAGTCCTGTCATCTACAAAATTAATCACGATACTATACCCACGACTACACGAACATGACCAATTCCATTGTCGAATCTAGACATTAAATGTTGGCTTAGCTGCCGACACTTACGTTCGCTTGTATCATTATACCATTGACAAAATGTTTTTTTCTCTAGGCTCATAGAGCCAGTTTTTGCAAATTTACCAAACTCTGTCGGGACTTGCAAGTGCAATTGATTCTGTCTTAGACTTTATTGAGTAATCTATTATTCTATCTATGTTCGAATATTTAAACTTCTAAAATTCATAAAAGTCGGTGTTGGGGTGTTGCACCAAGCTTGGTTAGTACATTATCATCTCAAAACTGTTGGTTTTGAGATATCTCAGTTATTTCAAAGTTGGTGAAATTTTTGGCTAGACTGAAGTCTAAAGCATCAAATTCAATCAAAAACAAACCAATTCCGATACGATAGGATAGATATAAGAATTTGTTGTTATTAATGTATTTTTTTTTTTTTTTTTACTTTTGATATTACAGTAACGATAACGTATAGTTGATGAATTTTGAATAATCTAGGTAATGTACGTAATAGCTCAGAGCATATATCTCTTCACAATCATTATCCCAATCAACGCAGAAGCCAAATTAAGTGATGTTGGTTGGCTCCTTAATTTCGGTCGATGTCTTTGCTAAACTAGCTTCTAGATAGCTCAATTCGTCCATGTCCAATTCATGATCATCATCTCCGGGAATAACTTCATCATCACGAAGTTGGTCTGATTTTAACAATTTTCCAATTGATCTTATCATGTTGGCTGGTTTCAATTGAATAAAAATGATGTGCATTATAAATTTCATGGTCACAATAGTTAGAAATACACCAGCTGCACCAATTATTAGATTTAAAAAAATCGATGATTAAATGACAAATAAGTAATATATATTATGAAGCCATTTCACCATTACATGATCTGTGCTAGGGGTGATGAAATGTAATAAACTGATGATGATCAAAATGACGAAGTTACCATCTATTGCCTGTGCATGATCAGTAGATGCATAATCTGGGTGACATAATTTTGTACATAATCAGTATATGCATAATCCGTGTGACATAATTTTGTTCAGTATAATAACAAAGGTATCTTAACAAATACTTAGCATTCACACCTCGTTATGTACAGAAATAGTTCGAGTCTATAGCAACGTTATGGAAATATGGAGGAAACAGGTGAAGATCTACCTTATGTTCAGTGACATTAGAATCTTCCCCTCTTAGGCACTTGTCATATGCCTCGGCACCATCCACAAAAAAACTTCAATCTGACACGAATAGCTCACGCCCACTGAAAGGGAATCAAAAGCATAATATGGTTAACAACTAAGATAATAAAAAGAAGAAATTAGGATGCATGCCTCAGCAAAGCACACACAGAGAATATACCTCATACGGTCATTCTTAGCTCTTTCTGCTTATACTCGTTCACCTTTCATTTGACAACCTTCTCCAAAGTTTCTTGATCCCAATCCTCCACAGTGTCTAAAGCAAATGAGAATCACATCTGACATTAAAACCAAAAACTGAAGGTTGCAATCATTCAAACAATGAAATGTAAACACAATACAACCTTGGTAACGTCTTATCGCTGTAAATATCAATCTTTTCGCATTTCCTTTGAATATTTAAATCATGTGAGAATTTGCATTTGTAACCTTTGGCACACTGCCCCGCCTTATAAAACTCACACATTATAGACTTTGGATCAACACGATCACAGACATGACACAACACATCACCTCACAATTCATAGACTCATATACATTAACAAAAGCTACAAAATCCGTATTTTTTTTTTGCAAACAATTACCAACTGGAACTACCTGTGCAGAAAACTTGGAAAAGAATGAGAGGAAAAAACAACAAAAAAAGAACAAGAAATAGCCGACATATCTGGTCGACCTGGTCTCCCACCCTTTCACAACCTCACCTGCACACCCAATGTAATTTATTTAGGGAAAACACATATTCGATAGTGGATAACACACAGAAAATGACCAAGCAAAAACAATAAGTGCAGAATTGATATGAATGACATAGACAATGATAGAAGAAAATGATATTGATGTGGAATACTTACTTTTGGTGACTAGGACAAATTCTTGGCCACTTTCGCCCGCCGGCTGAACCTTACTGGGGGAAGAGGTCTCTTACCTCCAATGGTATTCAACTGTGCATATTCTATGGCATTTTCTTTTAATTGTTGAAGACGGGTATTTGTATAAAACGTTGCTAGTTTACGCGCCAACATAAGCCGTTGATTTTCCGAGTTATACTACAACAAAGGTAGAATATTAAAGTAATTAACATGATGTGAATACGAAAATTATGACAATATATTGTTAAAGCACTTACAGCTGCAGTGATTTCAGTGTTAGTAGCCAAAGTCTCGTCATTCAGTAGCATGCAAACAAACATCCCACAATCATACTCATTTGGTTGTCTAGGACCAACCGGAGACTCTATCAAGAAGGTTTTAAATGAAAAAGACGGACCGAAGACACTTTCTCTTTCAGTCTCCAACACATAATCCAATGACGTCAACTGAAACACAATCAAAGGTTCAACAAAACAAATGACATTCATAAACGAGTACTATAAATGAATTTGGGACCATTTATAAACTTAAAAATAATTTGGAACATATTTAATATTTGTTTTACCAATCTTTCAACTTGCGTCACCCTACTTCGGTCGTTTTTCCTACGACTTGGTAGGGAGTCCCAAATCTGAACTTTACGTTCTTTAATTTTGACAAGTGCAGTGAACCAATGACCCTTGAGATTGTTAATAGGAATATAAATCTGAAAAACATAATTGTAGATGAAGATACAACATATTATTTACTATTATAATAAGGTTATTTACATGCAAGATCTACCTATGTATGCATATGGATGAAATGCATACATGATAATAAAAAACATAGATGTCAACAGTTAGGTTGAAACGCATACTAATTGCTTCAATGATTATGATAAAGGTACGCACCAGTTCACATCGTTCCAGATCGTACATGTAGTCTTCTTTGAAGGAACTTTGCATCTCGGCCAACCGGCCCATTCGACCATCTTGACTGGTCAGGGAAATGTACTGTTGGCATAGGTGAAATGGAATTAGTGTAGAAAATACAATGGGACAATAGGATAAATATAAGTGGTGGGGTAGATTTTAGTGAACGATGTATATGTATAAATCATAAGTTCTAATGAAGGAACAAAGATTTTACCGCAAATTGTGTGGGCAAATACCAATTCAGAGATGATCGTTTCCGTCTGGCAATGCGTGTGTTATTATCAGCAACCAAACTAATGATCTACACATATTAAGAACATAAATCAGTGTAGTGTAAAAGGAAAATTTCTATACTTTATAATTAAATAATGCTCGACAAGGCAATAAAGTTTTTTCAGTATAAGGGTACAACCTCACTGTCAACCCATGCTGTCGGCGCAAGGGTCCGAAAACTTTTGTGGTTCACAATAACCCGATTAGTTGCCACAATAGTTTCACTACATAAATGAACAATACCTATATTACTGGTACAGCATACAGCAAGTAATCTTAATTCATATTGCACATACATATCAGAAATGGGTGGCAATATGCAGTACAAGAATATGGCCTTTTCATTACGGGATATCAACCACGGGCATAATGGGCCTATTTTATATGCAGTGTTTGTGAATTTGTCGTAATTTTGTACAATTACACCAACTTTAGGTATGCATAGTCCAAACAATGCTCATAAAAATAAAGTTTAATTTATGTAAAAATGTGAATAATTGAAGTAACTACTTTACATGTAAGTGATATGTATGATACGAAAATTTGAATTAGCTATCTCATAATTGGTAGGCTAAGGTTTTCATGGTAAAATCTAATATAATGAACAACACTTTGGTTTAACATGTGATACTCGATCGATTGTTTGTGCTCCTATGCAGCATTACACCAACAATGTTATACCATACCGGCTTTGTTTTTCTACAGCCCATACTACACTAATAATATATGAAGAGATACTCTTAAAGACGCACTGTTTGTTGGCGACATCTAGTTGTCTTTCACATAATACTTAGAACGATGCACAAGTGTCATCTACTTGAAGCCTCATGTGGTACTTAAGTATGAATACTTAATTGAAATGGGTAACCGGAGCCTAATTATAAGTATTATAAAATAAATTTACCGGGTATAATAAATTTTATAAATTACTGATGTACAAACCTAGTTATACTTTATATTTACAGGACTTTAACTAGTAGAGTTGTTAATGTAGTTGATGTTCGTAAGCGTGCATGTGTAATGTAAATCAATTCAGAGTTATAATTGAATGTTTTTAGGTTTAAAAAGTGTAATACATATAACGGACACAATGCCGTGGTCGAAACACATAGTTAGGCTTTTTCCTTGCACTAATTGCAACAAAAAATTATGATTTAACCAGCCACAATTTAAATACAGCCAAACTAGTATGAAATTTTAAAGTTTACGTACCTCATGGGCAAATCTGTAGAAAACACATACTCGATGATTTGTGCATCGAGTGTCTTCAGAGAGCAAGGTATTCGAAAAGGCCCATACCGATACTTGTTTGGCTTGCCCTTCACATCGTCTTCCTCAAACGGTGACAATTTATACCGGCTGGGCTTCCGTTGCTTCGATGTTCGGGTGGTTTTGACAACATTGATGGAGGTGGAAGATTGCTCGGCGAGAGTCTTCAGAATGACCTTTTTCTTTTTCTGCACAAGCATAAGAAAATTATATAAGGGTGAAAAACGTATGGAATATACCTCATACAATATATAATTATGTAATTTCGGTATTAATGTCAAACCTCATCCAGAAGACTCGGTATAGAAGTATGGTGAACTGCATCATCATCATCATCGACTAGGAAAGCAACATCTTTTGGAAGACCACCATGATCATCATCGGAGATCGGTGTTGGTGTTGGTGTTGGTGTTGGAGTTGGCTGTTGTTTGGTAGAGACAAAACCTTCATTCCCTTTTGTACCTTCATGAACATTGAGCTTCCCTTCTATAATGTTCACTTTCTCTTCCATGCGGTCAACCTTTTCTGCCAACTCAGTATGCTCCGAACGCCACAGCTGAATGTCCTTTCTAAAGTTTTGAATTTCGGTCAGGACCTTTTGAAGTGTGGCATCATCATAAATGTTCTGTTGAGCATTGTCCACATTAGAGTTTGGTATACGAGGTCGGACATAATCAACGATCGACACCTACAAAGGTTAACCATGTGAAATTAACAATAATATATGAATACATTCCGTATAGTATAGTAGCATAGATAAAATAAATGTATATTACACTACATACCTTGCCAGTACCATAACACCCTTGCTGACGTAACTGTTTCATACATTTGGTTATGTTGAGGGCTGTCCAACTTACAAGTGGTATGGATTTTTTATCCACAATTGCTGGTTGCCAGTCTATGATGTGAAAGTAAAACAGCTGTAAAAAGAAAACAAATTAATAAATAAAACAGAAAACTGTAACAAATCAACCAAAAACTAGTAATATACATACTAACAATTGAAATAACACATTATATAACAAGAATAATACGCACCTGAAGAAAAAGAAGACAACCGGTGATGTATTTCGACCTTTTCGAGTTAAACTTCTGGACTCCACTAACGAATTGATCGAAGCACCACGTTGCCCAATTTTTCCGTCTGATATTATTGACATCAGAAAGGACATTCAAGTACCTTGCATCAACGTACTCGCCAGCAGCCGGTGCAAGTAGAGTACCCAACAGATACAAACACCACGTGATCTTGAAATCATCATCTGCTGTCTTCATTTTCTTCAGTTTCTGCTCCAGGTGGGGGAGTTTGATGCCACGATTACTGATGGAGAACTTACTTTTCCAAAGATGATTCAGATCTCCTTCAAGTTGCACTATCTCCCCTCCGTCCGAAATTCCCATCACATGTGCAAAAACTGAAGGGTCTAAGTTGAACTTCTTGCCATGCAATTCAAGTGAGAAGTCCGTTGTGTCGAACTTGCTCAGTAGCCATCCACAAAGGTCCCGTCGAAGACGTCCGCATTTTGACACCAGTAGGTTTGCAAAACCTAAGTCTCGGACTGCATCTTTTTGCACATCGGACAATGTTGAGACAATTTCAGATAACCGCACCGGAGTACACCGAGTGTCGAATGGAGGAACCTTGCTATCCTCAGATGCTTCCTCGAGATGACCCTTTTCCTCCACAATGTCTTCCTTGAGCATTGTATATTTACATTTCTCGTCGATGGAGAGACTATTCCATGAATGACGTATCTCTTCCATAGACTGAAAAACAAGGATGGAAATAAGGTTATTAAGTAGAAACTAACAACTGAAGTTCATGTGAGATATTACTATTGAAAACTAGTAATATAGGTACTTATTAATTTACCTGTTTTTTCCCTTGTGCATTTTTTTTTTGGCACTCTTCTCTGCTGCAAATATTAGAAAGCACAAGGCGTTAACGGCTAAATCAAAGTGTTGAATAACCAAAAACCATTTCATTCTAAGAAATCATTGTTTCTTGGAAAACAATTACTAACAAAGGCAAATTCACTGAACATACTATGTGGTAAATAGGAAGCTATACATATGAAATTGGATAATAATCTCTTATTCTAGTTATGCTAATCAAGGAATGGATCTATATTCGAGACATTATAATAGCAAATGCAATTGCTTTGAATAAAAGATTCTAATTCAAGAAAAACACACTTGCAGATTTATCATACATGGAGGATGCTAAAGAGATTGGGATTTCATTATCAAAGCAACAAGGTTTTGAAAGGCGAAAATGAGCCTCGAGGTGATTGACCACCGCCTCACGAGGCGTAAACCTCGAGGCGAAAAGAGGCGTAAGCCTCAATTAATTAATAAAAAAATATATATATAAATAAAAAGCATTGAAATTTTATAAAAGAAACTAGAAATTCATACCATAATATCAATGACTCAATAACATTACTATCAAATAAAAACACACAACATGATTTAGTTCATAATAGAGAAAATTAATAATAAAGCTAAGTCACAAGACAAAAGACTAAAAACCATGAATCCTCCCATCCCAAACTAGAAATTTAGAACAAGAGTTAAAATCTATGACTCTATGACTTATTCCTTGAATTATTCCTCATATTAACAATAAACAAACAGTGGACAATATTAAAAATAAAAACATTAAACATTGGATTAGTTTAATTATAGAACCATGAAATTAAATTCAAAATTTATCGGATTTCATCAAAAATCAGTAGATTTGCAGAAAACACAGTACATAATATGTGAATATATGATATATTACATGAAATCACTAGCAAAATGCAATAATTTTATCATGAAAACAGCTGCTGTGCTCTGTTTGTCGAGAGGAAGAAAACATATGCTCTTCCTTATTTCAGTTTTTTATGAACTAGGGTTATTTTTAGTCTTTTTTGTGAGTATTATGTTGTTATTTCATAGTTTGTTTTACTAATAGGCCCAAAACCATGGGCCAAAACTAATTTGAACATCAAAAATGAAAGGCCCCGCTGAAAAAAACATCAACAGAGGCCCAAAACATGGCTTATTTCAAGGCATACGCCTCATATGCCTCGAGGCGTAAGCCTCAAACCGCCTTTTAAAACCATGCAAACTAAGTTTGAATAAATTCAAATTCTGATATAATTTTTCTGTCATTTGTCTTGCAAAGTAGTAATGGTTTCACAATGATTTCATATCTTAACGGGTAAGAGAACAGGTAATTTATAATTACAATAACCATAAAACTACAGGCCAATACAGATATGTTCATAAATGACAAATACAAATATAGGATTAAACTGATGCTAACTTACTGGAAATTTATCCAAGCCATTCTATCAAGCTTTGGATTGACAGCAATTGTGGATTCAGTACCACCTTCATCGAAGGTAGTTAGCTCACCAGCAATCTTTCTCCTCTTGGGAACAGAATTCACCATTTCAATCTGCATTAAACAATTTTATGAAAATTATGTATAAGATGTCAAAAACAAATATCCCGAATAAAATTAAATATTACAAAAGAAAGTCGTCTTCCTCATGACAAATGACCACTATTTTTCTAATAGACTATCATTCTAAAATTTCTAATAGAATATTTTTTCTAATGTTGCTGCAGAACAGAGCCCCAACAAGGAAACAGTAACAGAAGCAGCATAAGGAAACAGCACCTGACAACCGAAACCCAAAGAAGCAGCACAAGGAAACATAAACAAAACAAAAGAACAGAAGTTGCACCAGAAGAACACAAACGTGCAGTCGTGCACCAAAAAGAGCACAAACTTGTATATCAGTATATGTTTAAGACTTTAAGCATATATGTTTTAAGTGTATATCGGATATTTAAGCATATATTATTATTATTATATCAGTTCACAAGCATATCGGTTCAAATAATAAATATTTAGGTGTATGTATATCAGTTCACAAGCAATTTATTATTATTTTATGATTATATCATATCAGATATTCAGAATGAATCAATGATCATCACGCCATTTCGCTGCTCAAGCATTTTGCACCCTCTCAAGCTCTTTCTCACAGAGGACTAAACATTTTCAATTTCGTTGGATGCAAAATCAGATTACGAATAGATAGTGTACAAGTTTTATATGTATATTTGCAGACACATGAGAGAAGGAGATTTTATATGTATATTTGCAAACACATGAGAGAAGGAGATGGAGTTGTTGAAGAAAACAGAGAAGTAGAAAGGGAGATGAAGAAAATAGATTGTGAGCAGTGTATGCTTACAGTACAAGTTGGAGGAGAGAATCGCCGCCCGCTGGAAGAAGAGAAATCGTCGGCTGCTGCAAGAAGAGAAATTGACGGCCACTGGAGACGGTGGATTGCCGGCCGCCGGAGATGGTGAGGTCGCCGCTGGAGATCTTTTTCGATGAAGAGAGATTGAAGTTTAGGGCTTGCAATTTGGTTCAACGGTTGGGATTGATATTGCGATTGGAATCTGTATTTAAATAAAAAATATATATATTAAAACTAAAAAAACGACACCGTTTTACAACACATTAAAAAACTAAAAAACAAAATTTTAAAAAAAAACCAATAACACTGCATATCGGTCGCCTCTGAAGAGGCTATGCGAGGCGGTCAAGAGGCGGTCACCTCATGCGATCGAGGCGGATTTTTTGGACAATGCTGGTGGTGCAGTTGCCTTGGTGCAATTTTCGGGATGAGGCGGCTGAGGCGGACCGAGGCGGACCGCCTCAGTACGAATTTTAAAACACTGTCTATACGTTTTCACCATTCTAATAGAATCAGTAAAAGAACAACTCTAAAGTGATTGTGTTGTGTGACTTATGACAAAGTTAAAAAGCATATAAAATAACCTGTAAGGACCTCTATTTTGTGATTGGCTTATTTCATGACATACCACATTGGGGATGATTGTGTTGTGGGTAGCTTAGGTCATCTTGATGATTATCAAGGCAAGCTTCCAAGCATCCCGGTGACTTCAAGATCAAGAGCTTCAAAAGGTATATCACTTGACCTTGATTCTTGAAGAGATTAGGAGCACACACACACTTGCATGCATCTTTACCTATCTTGCATTTATTACCTTGCTTGTGTGTTTCATTGATTTTGTGCATCTATGTCATTTAGCACACACATACACCTTTCATTGCATTTATATGATTGCATTTGTGTTTTTATTTAGTTATGTGCTTAACCTTTTTTTGAAGAGATTTAGTTGCACACACACACACACATTTCATGATCTTATGTTCTATATACCTTGTTGTGTGTTTTGTGTTGTTGCATATTCGTTTTCATGCTTGATCACTCTATCATTGTGCATTTAATCTTTGGCATGTTTTTTGGCCTTGAGAGTTGCTTGAAGGTTTTTCTAGAGGTAAATTTTACCTCAGACCGCTCCTGGACCGCTGTGATTTTCTTCCCAGCGCTAGGAAAGCGTTTTTCGGACAGAGAAAACCGCTCCCGAACCGCTTCCGGACCGCTGCCATTTTTCCGCAGCGTTTTGGCTTGACAGGGAAAACAGCTGCCGGACAGCTGCCGGACAGCTGCCGGACCGCTGCCAGACAGCTGCCTGATCGCTGCCGGACAGCTGCCTGATTTCGCAAGTGTTTGGGCGAACAGCTGCCGGACAGCTGCCGGACAGCTGCTGGACAGCTGCCGGACCGCTGCCGGACAGCTGCGGCTTTGGCAGCGGTCGTGCGTGTCTTTTTTGTTTTCCAAAGGCCAAAACGACATCATTTCATCTAGGGGTCCTATATAAGTATCATCTTTTTCCTAGCTCGTTTTTGTGAGCTAAAAATCAGAACTTAGAGTGAGAAACTCAAACCCTAGAGAGAGAAGCTCCCAAGAACTCACATTTACTCAACCAAACCACTTCCCATGTGCATCTAGCTTCTTCCTAGCATCATCCAAGCATGGTTTTTGTTGATTTCTTTGACTAGGTAATCTCTACATGTTCTACATCTCTTTGTTTCATATATATGACATGTTTTGCCTAGGATTAGCATTTAGTGGTTAATTAAATGCATGACTCTTTACTTAATGTTGTTTATAACATGTTTGAGTCTTTGATTTTGGTTGAGATGAGTTGTTTGTTGATAGCTAGCATTTAGGACTATTTTGCCCTCTAGCTAAGTCTATATGATTTTCATTTAGACATTGATGTGTAGGACTCATTGATTGCATTTGTTTATTGCATTGATAGTCCTAGCCATGTTCATTGACAACATGTGTTGATTGGCATTTTGATTGACAATTCCTTGATTGCACTTGTTAATTGCATTTATTGTCATTGCCATGATTATTGACAACATGTGTTGAATTGGCTTTGTTTGTTGACAATTAGATTGCTAGAATCACTTTGCATCTAATTGAGTTCTCATGCATGAGCATGTAGGCATTGTTGATAACTAGAGTGTTGATTTGCATTATAACATCTAGTTAAGCATTTAGTGTAGCCTAGCATTATTTGCATTTAGAATATTATCATATTCACATAGGTTGTTGATCTCTTCATTAAGAGTTAAGTCTTGTGACTACCGGTGTGTAGTGCTCAAGCACCCTTGGTCTAGGTTTGCTATAAAAGGCCTGCGGGTAGTAGTGGTGGATTAGTAACCGAGAATGGTGTGACTAGAGGTCAACCTAGGGTTGTAATCATCATTACATATAGTGGATTCGAGGACCGTGTGTGGCGCACATATCAGCCCGTGGTTTTTTACCGTGAGGGTTTCCACGTAAATATCTAGTGTTATTTAAATTCCGCACATATTACACTTGACTATTGTTTGTTAATTTGGGTTTATTTTTGAATATTGACTAATTCGAAAATTTGGTAACTAATCGGATTAACAACCCATTCACCCCCCCTCTAGGTTGTTTAGACACACGCGAGTATTTTTTTTCATAACCCAAGTAGTGTTTTGGTATTAGATAAAACAATTCAGTGGTTGAATTGAAGGGCCTTTTGTTTCTCACTTTTCTAAATAGTGCTAAAACTAGAAAACTGAATGTGGATACTTTGTACAAGGTGGTTTTTTTGAGTTCGACAACATTTGAAATGCTTTCCTATCCCTAACAATAAAAATACTTTTATAAAAGCACTTTTAATTTCACACTTCAAAATTGTTCACATCTAAAAAACAATGGGTCAGCTACTACACTTTCCTGCAGAAGCTCTATAATTCTTTGCATCTAATACTAATTCAAAACAATTCAAGTCTTTCTGAATAGTGACTACTGACTAGTTAAGCAACGATTCTTTGAAAAGCTATTGCTAGTTCCAGGTTCACCAAACTCAATTGCCATTTTCCTAGGCGGATTTTCTATCTTATGTCTTGAAGTTCTCTCGGGAACTACATTTGGTGCACTCATACCAGATGTATCATAGCGCAAATTTCGCTGACCATCAGAAGCAACCCCTGGTCTTAATGGAGTGGATGCTGTTTTTTTCTCAATCAATTGGGTGGTTTCTTTCTTCTGGGCAGTAGTTTTAGGGGGTGGTGGTGAGGAGGGTTTGGGTTTGTTTAGTGGATTTTTTGCTTTATGAGTCTTCTGAAACACAACAGGAGATGGGCAACACCAAAAACCTTCAGGAGTCACAGCAATCGGAACATTTCTAATCTTGGTTAGACCTTGTTCTACCGTAGCAAGTCTAATTTCAGCCATGATTAACAAGAATTTACACTATAATCCAATCAAGATAGGGCATTTACAATGAAAGCAAGGTTGTGGACTGCTAAATATTCCATAAAAGGCTTCAAAGCATTGAAAATAAATTCTAGGCTTCTTAAATTGAACCTGAAAACCCTCAGTTCAAAAAAGTAAAATAACTTTCTTATCAACAAGACTACCTAAAATTTCTTCAGTTGCACAAAAAAATAATCAAATTACCTCTCATATCCCCTCCATAACTAAGCACAGATCAACTCCTAGACAGAAACCAGTAACAAGAGAAAATATTTATATACTTACAACCACAGACAATAATGAAAAGTGAAAAGGGTCTTCTTTAAACTTATCAAAGAGAAGCATGAAACCCCAGAAACACAAAGAAACAAAGAAGACTAAAAAAAACTCACCAAAACCTGGTTGTATTGTATAGAAAACTTCACTGCTTGACTCTTTTCTTATCTCTTATTTTCTAAGCTCACACAAATGCCTAAAATGATTGAATGAGAGGTATGGTGTAAAGCATCCAGGGAACCAGAGAACATATCACTTTGCTGGAGAGAGATAGGAGAAAAATAAAGAGTGAAGTGTCTCTTTTATCTAGTAAAGAAAAACCCCATTAAAGTGAAAAATAAAAAGTAAAGAAAAGAAAGAAGTGACTGATTGTTTTATGCTCTTCTCCTTTACTTTACCGCTCACTCTGTGTCTCTGTGTGCGTGTGCTTTTGATGATGATATATCTTTGGTGGGTCTCTGTTCTGTATTTGCTCTCAAAATACTTTCAAAATGATCAAGCAAGCACGCCGACTACTCCTATAGTACTATTCTCTCTCTCTCAAAAAAAAATTTAACTTTTATTTTCAAATGGGGTTCTTGGTGTCTGTTACTTAGATTGATTTTGTGGACCCGGAAGGAGTTGAGATCCCTACTCTTCTCCTCTCCTCTCTCTTGTCTTTCGAACCAAACAATAGATTGAAGCTCTCCCTCCCTCCATCTCTCCCTCTAGGATAAAAATATATTTCAAGACTAACATGGAGTTCTTCCTCCAAAAGACATATAGGATATAGCCAATTTTACAAAATCACCTTTTGACAAAACAATCTTTTAATCAAAGCATTCTTAAAAAAAAGAAAAAAAAATAGCAATATAGCATAGAAAAATACAATCTCCCAAAAAATGTTGAAGCATAACAAAGAATGGATTTCAATACATGATTAAGATGTAACATAGATCGTAATCGAATAACATGCAACAAAATCTTAGTTGATTAATTATATATGCCACCACATTAATCCATTACAAAAAGAATCCAAATCCATGCTAAAATTGAGTACCTAAACTACCCTCAAACCTTGCATCATTGCAAGCATCCTCCTAATGATATGTACACCCTCTGATTGATCCTCCATCAACGGTTGATTTAATGTTTATCTATCTAACTCAAATCTTAATCAATTTTTTTTGTGGGTCCAAGACAAACTAGCACAACAAAATGTTTAAGGAAAAAATATCTTCTTTTTTTTTTTTTAAGTGAATGTCCATTTTGCTTTACAAAAAGTGGGGAGATGAGAAGAGAGATGGAGAATATCTCCATCAATTAGTGACAGAATTTCATCATAGGAGACCAAATATCACAAGTATTTTTTTTATTTTATTTTTTTGACTTAGCTTTATTTAATTTATTTAATAATATTGAATGTGCAAAATGGGCCTCAACAAACAGCAATAATGGAGGTAAATAGAAATGATGATGCTAGATGAGAGAAAAAATAAAAAGAGAGAAGAGAGTTTCCATCATCAAAAATTGAAATGGTCCTAAAAAGAAAAACGGTTATCCGTGACACAACAATTATACTTCTGTACTGGAATTGAGAGATTTAAAAACAGACAGCAATACACTGGCATCACATGAAATTTCCAGCGCTAGTCTGTTTGGTTCGCGAGAAATCGCAAGAAAGCAAAGAGTTATATCTATAACAACAGCAAATACGTGTATAACATTTAAAATCTCATTACACTTCTTTTTCCTTCCATTTCGCGGTAGCCAAACAGAAAATGAAATCCAAAGAGACAATATATATATATTACCTGAAGTAAAACTCGAAAGGCTCTCTCGGTTACGAAACAAAGTTTAGATGACCATCAACGAACACCTGCACCACAGCAAACAAAAAAACGCACATTTATAAAAACAAAGCTTCGGCTTTCAAACGATTTTTTTATTCTAGAATCACGAAAAACAGAGCAACAAATTAGAGAAACCTTGAACGAATCCACAGACAGAGAAAAGCTGATTTTATTATGCAATAACATGATTTAATGGTGAGGTTTCATTTTTAAGTCTCCAACTATCAACACAATTGATCATAATATTATATAATTACCTACATTCTTATTCCACGGGTCAAAACCAGCATCATGTCATTGTAGATTGCAGAAAGGTGAGGATAAATTATTTATCCTATTTTTAATTTTATATTATTAATGCTAGACATTCTACTCATTGCCCTCCCTAAAGTGGTGTCACTGTTATCATTCTGTACAGAATTTAATACAAATTGAATTCATTTAGTAAATTGAAGCCATCCGTGTGTGACGGTGTTGTTTTCATTCAAGAATGATCAATCAAACACTACACTATGGATAAAGTAAATCCAGAAAAATAAGCTAAGGGGTGAGGGTTAGGGATTTCGAGTGCTACAAAGAAAGGACAGAATTTCAGGTTCAAATTTGCTTCATTCTTACCTGCCACTAATCGACGGTGTTGAAATCGACTTGGCGGATCTGTCAGCCGGTGGATATGGCAGACATGTAGATGAACCACGCTTGTTTTTCTTTCTTTCAAACTCGGCGGTGTAGAAATCGTCTACACGGAGCAGCCGTCGTTCAAAACGACGAAGAAGAAGGGTGGGGACTATGTAAGACGGTGGATATGGGAGAAACTGGTGGAGAGAGATGAGAGGTTCAAAGGAGATGTTGCCGTCGTTCAAATCGCGGCGGTGGGAGGCTGGGGAGGATGAATACGGCGGCGGATATGGAAGAGAATCAGATTGTTAGGGCTTCGGATTTGGGAGTGTTTGAGCTTCAAAGGAGGAGATGTTTTTTTCGAGCATCAATTGTTTTGCTCATGACCAGACCAGACCAGACCAGCTATGGAAGAGAATTAGATTGTTAGGGCTTCGGATTTGGGAGTGTTTGAGCTTCAAAGGAGGAGAGGTTTTTTTGGAGCATCAATCGTTTTGCTCATCACCAGACCAGACCACTTGTGTTTATTTCAGTTGAACCGGCGGTAATGGGTTTCCGGTTTCTTATTGTTTTTAATTTTTAAATTGTTTATTTATTCCCTATATAATCCCAACCGTAGATTTTAAAATAGGTTAATCTGATGGCTCAAATTTTTCCACAGAAATCACTGCATCATGCAGCAATTTTTTTTCACTGCATTCTAGCAATTCCCTAGAGTTAAAGTAGCTACAGAGATAAGTCACGTCAACATCATATCCAATTCTCTCCCACTCTTTCTATTTCTCTTTCTCTTTCGCTTGCTATACCAATTCTCTCCCTCTTCCCATTGAGAAAATCCAATTCTCTCACTTTTCCCAATTCATTGTTTTGTTTTGCGTGCACGCTCCCTTCAAAGTTCAAAGTTGAAATTAAAAAGTTTATATAATTTTAATTATAAGCTAATTGGCACGAATAACCCCTGAACTATACCCGAATTTGCACCTTACCCCCTGAACTTTTTTTTTCGGCATTAAACCCCCTAAACTCAACGAAATTTGCAATTGTTAACAGAAATCCAACGGAACCCTAATTCCGTCCAGGAAAATTACACTAAGCTCCCCTGATTATATATATAATTGTATTAAACCCCAAAAAATATAATAATATTACACGAATACCCCTCTGACCAAATTTTAAAAATAAAAATTTAAAATTTAAAATTTAAATAATGGTTAAATAATAATAAAATTCTGAATTTTATTATAAAGACAATAAAATAAATATAGAAATGACAAAATTAAATTGATTTAACAATTATTAAATTATCTTCTTTTTTTTTAAATATCCCTAAATATAAACCCATATAAATATTTAAAATATTAAAGAAAAATAAAATAATGGTTAAATAATAATACAATCCCCTTTCAATAATAATAATAATAATAATAATAAAATTCTTATTTTTTTATAAAGACAATTAAATAAATAGAGAAATGAAAAAAATCTCTATTTATTTAATTGTCTTTATAAAATAATAATAATAATAATAATAATAATAATAATAATAATAATAATAATAATAATTATTATTATTATTATTATTATTATTATTATTATTATTATTATTATTTAAAATTTAGAATTTAAATAATGGTTAAATAATAATGAAATTCTGAATTTTATTATAAAGATAATTAAATAAATAGAGAATGAAAAAAACAAATTGATTTAAAAATTATTAAATTATCTTTTTTATTTAAATGTCACTAAATATAAAACCCATATAAATATTTAAATTATTTAAGAAAAATAAAAATAATGGTTAAATAATAATACAATCCCCTTTCAATAATAATAATAATAATAATAATAATAATAATAATAATAATAATACAATTCTTATTTTTTTTTATAAAGAAAATAAAATCTTTAAGAAATTAAAACATCTTTAAAATCTTTACCATCCATCTCATAGATGGACGGTGAAGAAATATTTATTAAAAAAAATTCAAATTAAAAAAAAAAACATTTTTTAAATAGATTGATTGATCTCAATTACAAAAAAATAAAATAAAATAATAAGTTTCTCCATTAATGAAGATATGAAGATCCATCAATGTTCTTCTTCTTCATCTTTTTATTTATTTTTTTTAATTTTTTTTTATAATTAGATTTCATTTATTGGTTTGTGAAATGTGTTTTTTAAATTAATTTTTTAACTTAATAAACATAGAGAAGAGAAATCCTTAAAATAAAAAATTTCGAATAAATATTTTTAAATGAACTTCGATCCATCTAATTAAATGAACACCTATTTCTCCATCCAATCCTTAAAAATTTTCCTTCTCTAAAGAAAATAAAAAATTTAAATTTCCAACACATAGAAAATTTTAAATAAAAAATTTAATTTTTAATTCTTCTATATGTGCTTTTAATTGGATTGATGTTTAATTTTTTAAATTTTGTGTTTGTATTATTATAATTATTTTGTAATTGAGATAAATCAATCTATTTCAAAAAATGTTTTTTTTTTTTATTTGAATTTGCTTTAATAAATATTTCTCCACTGTCTATCTATGAGATGGATGATTAAGATTTTAAAGATGTTTTAATTTTTTAAAATTTTATTTTCTTCATTAAAAAAAATTAGATTTGTATTTTTTTTTTTTTTTGAAAGAGAATTGTATTATTATTTAACCATTATTTTTATTTTTTTTAAATAATTTATATATTTATCTAGGTTTTTATATTTAGGGATATTTAAATAAAAAGATAATTTAAATAATTGTTAAATCAATTTACTTTTTTCATTCTCTATTTATTTAATTATCTTTATAATAAAATTCAGAATTTTATTATTATTTAGCCATTATTTAAATTCTAAAATTTAAATTATAATAATAATAATAATTATTATTATTATTATTATTATTTTATAAAGACAATTAAATAAATAGAGATTTTTTTCATTTCTCTATTTATTTAATTGTCTTTATAAAAATAAATAAGAATTTTATTATTATTATTATTATTATTATTATTGAAAGGGGATTGTATTATTATTTAACCATTATTTTATTTTTCATTAATAATTTAAATATTTATATGGGTTTATATTTAGGGATATTTAAAAAAAAAAAAGAAGATAATTTAATAATTGTTAAATCAATTTAATTTTTTCATTTCTATATTTATTTTATTGTCTGTATAATAAAATTCAGAATTTTATTATTATTTAACCATTATTTAAATTTTAAATTTTAAATTTTTATTTTTAAAATTTGGTCAGAGGGGTATTCGGGTAATATTATTATATTTTTTGGGGTTTAATACAATTATATATATAATTAGGGGAGCTTAGTGTAATTTTCCTGGACTGAATTAGGGTTCCGTTGGATTTCCGTTACCAATTGCAAATTTCGCTGAGTTTAGGGGGTTTAATGCCGAAAAAAAAAAGTTCAGGGGGTAAGGTGCAAATTCGGGTATAGTTCAGGGGGTATTCGTGCCAATTAGCCTTAATTATATTACATAATAATATATAAATCAATTTTCATTAATAACTGATTATATTTATTTAATTATTTTAATAGATAAAAAATAACATTTTATATAATTTTATCATAATTTAATTGTTTTTGATAATGTATATAATATAATATAACTGTAAAAATATTATTTTTACTCTTATAATATATTAAAAAGGTATTTTTAAAACAATTTCATTAAATACATGTTTATTTCTTTAGAATATTATTTTCAGTTATTTCTACCTGCACATTTTCAAAATTTTCGATCTTCTGAAAACTTGAAAATCAATTACTTGTGTCCAAATGAAGATATATAAAACAAAAAACGAAAACAAAATACATTACCGAACGGACCCTAATTACTTCCATCACTTTGTTTTTGTTTTTCGATTAATAAAAATTTATAGTACTACTAAAGTTTTATTATCATTGATTTTATATATATGCTTTTGTTTTAGCCCATCCTATAAAAAAATCTTGGGTACGTTCATGTTATCGCATATGAATTGCACATGATCACACAATTAAATTATTTTAATCGCATGTTGGAACATGCAATCACATATTAGTTGATGTGGTTGTACTAAAGAAGACATGATCATAGTCAAAATTTTCTATGTTGCATCATGTAACGTTGCACCCAAGAGCAGCCATATATATAGTGCTTATTAGGTTAGGTATACCCGAGATTAACAAATCTCCGGAATCATGTGATCGTATATGTTTCTAATGTTATCACATATAAGTTACATATGATCACAACAAAAGCAAAACTTAAAATTTTAATGTGATCACTTGTTTTTGTTGTGATCTCATGTGATCCTGGAGATTAGTTAATCTCGGGTATACCTAACCTAATAAACTCTCTATATATATATATATATATATGGTACCGATATTGCTATCCATAAAATTAATTAGTACATCCATATTTTATTAAGAGCGATGCTGTTGACAATCCATCAATTAGCTTTCTATACTCAATTTTTTTAAAAAAAAATATGATCATACAACAAAATTATCCTAATTAAAATTAATAAAGAAGACAAAAATAATTATAAATGCACAAATTAGTTTTCCTAAACTCCAACGTTATTTATTTATCTATTTTGCATATTTTTATTTCACAAACCCTAAATCATATTTTTCAATATCATTAATGTTTAGTTTTCCTAAACTCCAATGTTATTTATTTATCTATTTTGTATATTTTAATTTCACAAACCATATATATATATATATGTGTGTGTGTGTGTGTGTGTATATTGGCAGGTATCAAGTGCGGGATCCCGCACGAATTGTTCGTGTGGGATCATGTGATCATACGTGAGTAGCATGTGATCACATGTTTATAATGTTATCACATATAAGTTACATGTGATCACAATAAAACAAGACTAAATTTTTTAATGTGGTCACATGTGAATTGTATGTGATCACATATAAGTACATGCAATCGCATGTGAGTTTGTGTGATCACATATAAATTGATGTAATAACACCAAAATAGTCATGATTACATATAAATAGTGCATGATCCCGTAGGAACAATTCGTGCAGGATCTACACTAGAAAGTGACTCATATATATATATTTTAGTGACTCATATATATATATATATATATTTGATCGAACCAAAATTGGTATGATTTTGGCCCTCATTTCTGACTCTTTTTGCTTGATTCTCGGGCATTTCCCCGTGTTTAATGCTGTAAAATCAAGTGTTTCAAGTTTTATTAGGTTTCAAGAGCATTTGGGATGAAGATGAGGACTTGAGTGCAAAAAGGCTCACAAATGGGAAGAAACATGACATTTTCGCTACTTGAGCAAGAAGAGGTTGCCACATGGTCGCCATGGCGACAGAGGATTATTCAGAGCATCAGAAGGTCGCCACTTGGTCGCCATGGCGACAGAAGAGTTGTAAGACCAATCATGTGGGTCACCATTTAAGGTCGCCATAGCGACCCACTCTTGCAAATGGCAACCTCACATTTTATCTCATGGTCACCATAGCGACCCACACTTGCAAATGGCGACCACATAGGAATTTCAACGTGGGAATGGTCACCATTTTGTTGCCATGAGGTCGCCATGGCGACAGAAGAATCCATGAGATGTCGCCATTTGAGATTGCCATGGCGACCTAGAAGGACAAGTGGCGACCACGTTGGAATTCCAGCGTAGGAATTCCAATGTTGGCATTCAAGAGGGGTATTCTTGTCATTTCATACCCATTTCATACCCTAGTTTTTCACACTTATAAATACATCACTATTTTCCCCTTTTGAATCTCTCTTGACAACCAAAAAACCTCTTTTATCCACCACTCCTAATCCCACCATTCTCCTTTCCAATAAACACCTAGATTACTCCACATAAATCATTCCTCTCTTTCCATCTTCTCCACCCATTTCCTTTGTCACTTTCCATTTGACTTCACCTATCTAGACACCTCCTCAACACCCAATCTTTGCACAAGACTCAAGCAAGGAAGCTCAAAGAAGGATCAAGCTTACAAGAGAGACCCAAGGATGATTTCTCTCCATTTTACTTCCTTTCTTTGTTTGTGATTATGTGTAATTAAACCCTCTTTCTAGGGGGATGATTTGAGACACTTTTGGACAATGAGTATTTATTAAGGCTTTAAATATTATGTTTATTCAATTATAGTTTTATTCACTTTTTAATTAGATCTTGCACTTATGTAATTGATTGAGTATTGACACACTTGTTGATTACAATATGTTGTAGGATAATTTGTGATAAAATTGATTAAGTTATTGACACACTTGATTGATTATAGCACATAATGAATAGGATAGGCTTTTGGAGGGTAGGCCTACCACAATTGCCTAGGCCATTTGATCGTCACTAACCAATCCTGCCGTGACCCCCTCTCCTTAATCGGTTAGGCATTACGGTGAGAAGTTGTTTAGGGTTCGTAGTGACGGTCTAAACAACACTTTTGAATGAGATCGGTCCTTGATTGTGTGAATAGTGCATTAATGAAGCCATTGATGAATTGCTCAAAGTTCATTAGCTACTCTATCATTTCTCTAGACTTCTAATTAATTGTTTAATCCATTTTCTTATCTAGGTTGTTGTTATTGGATTCCTATCTATTCATAGTCTCTTTACATTTTATTGCTTTTATTTTCCATGTATGTTTGATGGTTTCTTAAACCATACACCATTCAAACTACCATGATTTATTTTGTTTGCACTTTTAGATTAGTTAAATAATTCAACTAATTACTCTAATTGCTTGTGGAACGAATCCTACTTGCCACTTTACTAATTTAATATCTAAGTGGTGAAAAATCGGTTTTCTAAATGAAAACATCTTAAATATCATTTTGTTGAGCATACAATGATGGCTCATCAATATATGATCTAATCTGTCAATGCATGCTATAGTAAACTTATTGAGGACCTAGAATTGGTGGGTTATTTGTGTTGGAAATTTTGTGATAAACCCTTTATTTGAGAGGACCAATTGAGTATGATTAATTCCATGAAAATGGAAGATTAAAATTCGAATTTCCTCCGTTAGAGCTTTGAAATGGTATACTCAAACTCACAAAATGGTTAATGGGTGAATGAAAAATTGAGTCTCAAGGTGAGCCCAAAATGAGGTGAACAATGTCATTTCCCTAAGTCAACATTTTTGTGTGAAGAATAAGGAAAGCTTTTATTATTTGGATTATGATATTCTTGCTTGATCACCAAGAATATAGAATCGGGTTTTTAATTATTATTTAATTAAATTATTTTCCTTATTAAATCAGAAACGTGTCCAAGAAGCTTCGGTCTAGAATCGTATTCACCAAGCTTTAGTTTTGCTTATTCACCAAGAACCAAGAATTGTGTTCAAGAAGCTTCGGTCTAGAATCGTATTCACCAAGCTTCAATTTTACTTATTCAACAAGAACCAAGAGTTGTGTTCAAGAAGCTTCGGTCTAGAATCGTATTCACCAAGCTTCAGTTTTGCTTATTCACCAAGAACCAAGAATTGTGTTTAAGAAGCTTCGGTCTAGAATCGTATTCACCAAGCTTCGGTTTTGCCTATAAACACAAGTGTTCCTTTCATATCATTTATTCTAGAATACATTTATTTTACAAGCAGCTGAATACTACTCTATTTTCTTCTCTATTCTTGGTAAGTTTGAGCTCGGTTTGAGTTCGCTGAGAGTGGCTTGTGCTTCGTACTTCCACTGTTAAATTGTTGTATCTTGAGAGACGATCACTATACATATACGGTGTAATATACGGCGAAATCGTCTTAAGAAAACCGTGTGAAACACGAGCCTCGTTTTTCCCTTACCGATTTTTCTGACGTGTTGGTTTGTGTTGTTTTGCTTTCTAACCAGATTATTGATTTACAAATAACAATCTTAAGACGATTTCTAACCTATTATTTTTAAATGTTTTCTTCTACTTCAAACTTTCTAGTTTCTGGACCTTAAAACGGATTGGTTTAACACACTATGTTTATTCAAACATCACGTTTTAATTCAATTGGGTTCAAAATCCATAACTGTTTTGACTTTGGAAAACCGGGTCTGATTTCAGACACTGATTTGGAAATCGGGTCTATATTGTTAGACATTAATTGTGATTTCAAGTGTGAAATCTGGAATCAATTATTGATTCACCAGATTGATATCAACTAATTGATATCGTTACTGTCATATAATGAAATGATTAGTTGTACACACGAGTTGTGTAAATATTTGATATTCCAGAGATATAGAATTGTAGCCTATATCTAGAACAACCGGAATAAAAGATTATATGTTTATATAATCTGGTACGAACCAATCTGTCAAAAGAATTATAAGTTTATATAATCTAGAACAAACCAGTTTATATATACAAGTGTATATATATATATATATATTAAGTTCAGATAAACATAAGTCTTGACACTGGTTTTCAAATCATTGTATTGATTAACCTGTATGTGCTATATAAATTGTTGATATATATTAACGATATATATTAACTTACAAGGTCGATTGATTTATCAGTATGGTGTACTGATATGTGTGGAACTAAATAATACGAAGTTTGGTGAACCAAAAGACAGTATTATTGTTTGATATCAAAAGTGATTGTTGACAACAAGTGCCGCACTTGTTTCTAGATACTAATATTATATTTGAAGTACTAAAATAATGTTTAATACATTATATAAATATCTGATATATTGGTGTATAGTATACCGATTGATATCTTTGAGATATATCGGTGTACACGGTGGATATATATTAACATTGGTTTTGCCTTATCAGTGTTTAATATAAGTGGACATACCGATTTTGTTTTACCAGTGTTTACTGTATGGTATTATTTGATACTAGTTTTGATAAACAATATTATATCGGTGTGTGATATATCTCTGTTTGATATATTAGTTATAGTTATATAAATAGCAGTATACGTACTAGTTATTTATATTTCAAAAGTTGAATTTATGTTGGTGTGTTTATATATTATAATTGATACATATATATATATATTAACATACTATTTTGATATATCAGTGGTTGATTAATCGTTATATATATCTTTGTGATATATATTAGTATTTGATTTGGTTTGTGAAAGATACCGAATCAACTGTGAACCCGAGCGTGACTCAAGAGACTCTGGTGGTCAACTCAATTGTGGATCAGTTGACCAACCTGATGGTAAACCCTTTTGTGGCTCAAATGAATACCACGACGGTGAATTCGTTTGTGTCTCTGATTTTGATTCTTATGAACCATATGGAGAAACTAGAGAAATTCAATGATCTTAATTTCAAGAGATGGCAACGAAAGATGTTAAATCTTGAATTTTGCGAGATTCTTAACTCGTGAGGCTCCTAAGGCTAACTGTGGTAACAAATTGGATGTGTAAAATGGTGATTAGTGTCAAAATCAATTTTGAACTTCAAAATTGTAATTATCAATTTAATGATGATTTATTTCCATTAATTCCGGATTAATAAAAACGTTAAATTTTGAATTCAAAAACAAAACCGATTTGACTTTATTATTTCCTATTTTAATGAGAATTAATTCCAAATTAATTTAGTTGATTTCCTCATGATATTATGGTGGATAAATCAAACGTGAACACGAGTGTTCCACTTGAAACTCCAAGTGCTAATCCAACTGTTAGACTAGACACTTCAGTTGTTAATTCAATGCTTGTGGGAGATGTGCCTATTTTAGGGCCAAGTGTGGCAACATCGACTCTGGCCATCAACTCATTCGTGAGAAACTTGGGACATCCGATGATGAGCCAGTTTGTGAGTCATACGAACCTTGAGTGGTGGAAGTAGAAGATGATGTTCTAATTAACCACGCTGAATCTAGTTAGGTTCTTGACTAAAGATACTCTTAAACCCAATAGTGGTTAAGAGCAAGATGTTCTGCTATGAATGCTAGTGATGCATGGAATCTTTCGGATTTTCCGTGTCGAAACTACATACTGAATGGGCTGTCAGATTCATTGTATATCGTATACTTTACAAAGAAAAACAGCCAAAAGTTGGTTTCTTGATTACAAGATGGTGGACTCTAAGACATTTATGAGTCAACTCTAAGAGCTTCAAGTGATTATGCATAAGATTCATGCTAATGCCAAGTGAAACCTTCCTGGTGACTAATATCACTGAGAAACGTTTGAGGTGGTGACTATGAAGCACCGTTTGGTGAATTATGTGCACAACATGGAATCATACATCAAACCACTGCACCATATTCCCCTCAACAAAATGGTATTGCAGAACGGAAAAATCGTACCTTGAAAGAGATGATGAATGCAATGCTGATAAGTTCTGGATTGCCTCAGAACGTGGGGTGAAGCTATTTTGTCTAGCAATTACCTTTTAAATAAGGTACCCGGAAGAAAGAAGACAAGACACCATATGAGCAATGGAAAGGAAGAAAGCCTTCCTATAAATTCCTACGAATGTGGGGGTGTCTTTCCAAAGTAGCCGTACCTATACCTAAGAAGGTGAAAATAGGTCTGAAAACTGTTGACTGCATTTTTATCGGATATGCTCAAAATAGTAGAGCTCATCGATTCTTGGTATATAAATCTAACATATCAGATATACACAAAAACACGATAATGGAATCTAGAAATGCAACGTTCTTTGATCATGTATTTCCATGTAAATCCTATGAGAAAGCAAGTTTGTCAAAATGAACACATGCTGATAGTTGTGAGGAACAAGAACAAGAAAATGAAGTTAAGGATGAACCTAGACGTAGCAAAAGAGCAAGGACAGAAATCTCTTATGGTCCGGATTTTATGACCTATCTACTAGAAGGTGAACCTCGAACTTTCCAAGAAACGGTAAGCTCTTCAGAAGGACTCTTATGGAAAAAGACTATTAAGAGCGAAATTGATTCCATCCTTCAAAATCATACTTGGGAATTAGTGGATCTTCCTTTAGGATGTAAACTGCTAGGATCCAAATGGATTTTCAAAAGGAAGATGAAAGCAGATGGATCAATTGATAAGTATAAGGCCAGACTTGTAATTAAAGGTTACAATCAACGAGAATGCCTAGACTACTTTGATACATATTCTCATGTGAAGAGAATAACCTCCATTAGGATGATACTTGCAATCGTAGCTCTGCGAAATCTTGAAGTACATCAAATGGATGTGAAAATAGCTTTTTTAAATGGAGATCTAGATGAAGAAATTTACATGGAACAACCTGAGGGTTTTTCTGCTCCTGGACAAGGAAAGAAAGTCTGTAAATTGGTAAAGTCTTTAAATGGTTTAAAACAAGCACCAAAACAATGGCATGGGAAATTTGACAATACTATGATGTCAAAAGGATTTAAAATCAATGAATGTGACGAATGTGTTTATGTCAAGTACACAGAAAATGGCTATGTCATTATATGCCTTTACGTTGATGACATGCTCATTGTTGGTAGTGATGATAAAATGATCAAATCTACCAAGGATATGTTGAAATCAAGATTTGATATGAAAGATATGGGACCAGCTGATGTAATGTTGGGAATGAAAATCTTAAGAACATCTAACAGACTCATACTAAGTCAATCACACTATGTTGACATGATTCTTGAAAAATTCAACAAAAATGATTCTGGAATTTCCAGAACACCAGTAGATACAAATCTACACCTATCTAAGAATAAGGGTGAGAGCGTCTCTCAACTAGAATATTCTCAAGTGATAAGAAGTCTGATGTACTTAACAAGTTGTACAAGACCAGACATAGCTAACGCAGTAAGCAAATTAAGCAGATACATGAGTACTCAGGAATCGAACACTAGAAAGGAATAGTAAGAGTACTTCAGTACTTATGATTCACTCGTAATCATAGACTGCATTATATCAGATATCTTGTTGTTCTAGAAGGATACACTGATGCAAACTGAATATCTGATATGAAAGATTCAAAATCCACTAGTGGGTATGTGTTCACACTAGGAGGTGCGGCAGTATCCTAGAAATCCTCCAAACAAACTTGTATAGTTAAATCTACAATGGAATCTGAGTTTATAGCATTAAATAAATGTGGTGAGGAGGCTGAATGGCTACGCCAATTCTTAGAGGATATTCCAAGATGGCCAAAGCCTGTGTCGGTGATTTGCATCCACTATGATAGTCAATCCACAATAGGAAGAGCACAGAGCAACATGTATAATGGGAAGTCTAGACATAATACCATTAGACAACTAATCTCAACTGGGATTATCACTATTGACTATGTAAGGTCAAAAGATAACATTGCGGATCCGCTAACCAAAGGGTTAAATAGAGAATTAGTTAAGAGATCATCAAAAGGAATGAGACTAAAGCCCATGAAATAAAAAGTTGACACAATAGACACCCAACCTAGTTGACTGGAGATCCCAAGATCTAGGTTCAATGGGACAACCAAGTTGTGAGACTTAGTTGGATCATTATGGGGGGTTACCCTCAAGTATATTCCTATGATGAAACAGTGATGCCCGTAAGGAAAAGGTTAAACTATGTTTTTAATAATTCTTATGGGTCAAAATTCCAAGCTATGGAAATCCGAGCAGAGTAATGCGGGCTACTCTTAATTAAGAAATCACCTATGTGAGAGAGAAGTGGGGCCACTTTTAAAAGAGAATAGTGAACGGCTATATTCTCCAGTGACTCTCATAGAACCAGGCATATGTTCATGGCCAAAACGAACATAATAATGAGAACCAAATCGGGTCTGGAAGATACCTATATGAGGTGTGTGATCATTTACACAAAATAGTAGAACAGTTCAAGGATACCACATCTACTGATCAGCCAGTAAAGTAAACATACCTTTACAAGGGAAGGTTCAAAGGGTAACACCTACCTATCCTATACAGGTTTCGACCATTTGAACTTACCAAACATCATCTTTCATGTCTCCTGGGTCAATTTCATTCATGTGGTGGATTGTTGGAAATTTTATGATAAATCCTTTATTTGAGAGGACCAATTGGGTATAATTAATTCCATGAAAATGGAAGATTAAAATTCGAATTCTCCTCTGTGAGAGCTTCGAAATGGTATACTCAAACTCACAAAATGGTTAATGGGTGAATGAGAAATTGAGTCTCAAGGTGAGCCCAAAATGAGGTGAACAATGTCATTTCCCTAAGTCAACGTTTTTGTGTGAAGAATAAGGAAAGTTTTTATTGTTTGGATTCTGATATTCTTGCTTGATCACCAAGAATACAAAATCGGGTTTTTAATTATTATTTAATTAAATTATTTTCCTTATTAAATCAGAAACGTGTCCAAGAAGCTTCGGTCTAGAATCGTATTCACCAAGCTTCAGTTTTGCTTATTCACTAAAAACCAAGATTTGTGTTCAAGAAGCTTCAGTCGAGAATCGTATTCACCAAGCTTCAATTTTACTTATTCACCAAGAACCAAGAATTGTGTTCAAGAAGCTTCGGTCTAGAATCGTATTCACCAAGCTTCAGTTTTGCCTATAAATGCACAAGCGTTCCTTTCATATCATTTATTCTAGAATACATTTATTTTACAAGCAACCGAATACTACTCTATTCTCTTCTTTATTCTTGGTAAGTTTGAGCTCGATTTGAGTTCGCTAAGAGTGGCTTATGCTTCGCATTTCCATTGTTAAACCGTTGTATCCTGAAGACAATCGCTATGCACATACGGTGTAATATACAGCGAAATCGTCTTAAGGACACCGTGTGAAACACGGGCCTCGGTTTTCCCTAACCGATTTTTCTAATGTGTTGGTTTGTGTTGTTTTGCTTTCTGTTTATACAGGTCCTGACCAAATTGTTGATTTACAAATAACAATTTGTTGTGATAAGAATTGGCAGGATGGCTTTTCTTCATTTTTCTCTCTCCATTCTTGTAATCTGGTTGTTTGTTCTGGCCGGTATTCCTTTTTTTAGGGCTTCTGATTTTCCTTAATGGTATGCAATGAAGTTTTTTTGTTTAAAAAAAAAACCTTGAATATCAATGAATTTTTTTAAAGATAGATGTGGATATGAATGAGGGTTTTTTTTTTTTTTTTTTTTTGTTGTTGTTGTTGTTGTTGTTTAAGAAAGCTATATATATATATATATATATACATACACACACATTTTTATATATATATATATAATATAAAAGAAAATTCTATATTGAAAATCTCTTGACCATATATACAATCCAATTCTACATCTTTCGTCTCTTACATTTGAGACATTTTCTAAAGTAAATTGGACCATAATTATAAGAGGATTTGATTCCAAAAATAATATGATTTTTTTTTTTTTTATATAAATTGGGTGTGTTAATAATTTAAGAGGGTTTATAAATAAAATGTATTAAAATGAATATATTCATTTCAATAAGGGTACTATTGGCATTAGGATTAGTGCTTATGGTAATATTTATTTTTAAAATTTTTGACATGGGAGTTAAAAAAAAAAAAAAGGACTGATCTAGGAGAAAAACATCACAAAATTTTAGATATGAGCGTACTTATAAAAATGGGTATACTAATTAGTTTTATGGGTGGTAATATCTACGCCTATATATAAATTAGTTAAAGCTCATATTCAATTCTTTACTATCATACCATGAAAAACTATAATTTTCAATTTAAATTTAAACCTTAAATCTATAACATGAGGTAGTGAGTTCGAGCTTTTCCCCCTCCTTTTTTTTTTTTTTTTTTGACAATATCTATTAATTCGAGACCAGGTATTTTTTTAAAAGTTTTTCGCCATTGATAGGATTCGAACCACTAACCTGGTAGTCATTTGCCCAAGCCTCAAGCTCGTCCATCTACCAGCTAAGCTATGTTGGTAGTTTTTCCCCCTCCTAAAACCCTAAATTATTGTATATTTCAAAATAATAATAATGAGTGATGATATTTACACCCCCTAAAAACTATATGTAACCTCTTTTGTTAGTAGCCCATTCAAAATATTAAATAAATAAATAAATAAAAAATCTTGTTCGTAAATAAACCCTACTTAATGGTAAAATTAACATTTCCTTAATTCTATTGTATTGTATTTTTATAACTACACCCCACCTACACCTATTTTATTATCTATTCAATTTAATAATTATTTAAAAAATTGTTATTTGATTTATTGTTGTTAAAAATATATATTCTAACTCCTAGATACATAAAGTATACCAAAACGAGTTGAGTTTTTGTGTTAACTTTATCAAATAAAAATAATTTTGAAAAAAAAAATTAATTAAAATCAAAGCAACAAATCAAGGATTAAGAGAGACTAAATCAAGAAAAGTGATTAAAACAACTCTTACCTTGACAATTGAGAGAAAATTACACAAACTAGAGTAAGAACCCTAGAACCTGGATGCTTTGAAAATAAAAATGTTTAAGGTTAATTCTACTTGAAATCTTGAGTCTCCCACTTTTTGTATTGCTCAAATCTAGTTTATATAGGGTGAGAAATCACAAAGACAAAACATGTGCGCGAGAGGGAAATTTTCACGAACCTGACGCTATAGCCATTGCACCAAGGCCAAGCATGTTGCACCAAGCTTGGGCGCGAGGGCGCAATTGCGCCAAAGCACTTAGTATTGCGATGGCAATGCCAAGGCATACCATGTAGTGCCAAAGCCGAGAAGGCACTTTAGTGCTACGATGGTTGTGCTCGCACCAAACCCAAGAGGGGTTCTTGGCGTTACATTGGATGCGCCACTTGCGACAAAACAAAGCAAAAAGCTATTGGCAAAAGTTTGGTTCCACTCATAGCATCGGAATCGATCCCCGGTATCTGACCAACTCCCGAAATGTTTTGTAAGTCCCAGAAATTCTCTAAAACTCCTTCGAATACTCCAAAACACCACTGAATCCATCGAAAGGACTCGATATCTCTCAAAACAGACAAAAACATGTAGAAAATTCTCCAAATCACGCGGAAACTAATCTATGGACAAAATCAAACACGGTTCCAAAAACAATGGAAAGTCTTGAAAATGTAATTTCCTTAAAGAGACTACCAACTACACATTCAATTCAATTTTGCATTACCTAATACGCAATCTTAGAACATATTCAATTAGGAATCGAAATTAACTAAGTACAAATGCATCTACATACAAAGTGAATGTGTGTGTCACACAAACGATGCACAAGAATGAAGAGTCATAAATGTATGATATGTATGTGTGCGCATCATATGCCTCAAGAGAAAAAGGTCTCAATACCCAAATATCCGAGGAATATGCATTCTCTTGAAAACATGCTTGCTTGGAAAGTTGCCGGTCTCCTTGAAGCTCGAAACCACATGAACCAACTAGACAACTAAACCAATACAAGCAAAGAATGTTTTGATACGGAATCAAGCCAATACAAATATAAACCTAACAAAATACAATTAGGAAAACAAGTAAAAAGAATAGAATTTTGTTTTTCCTTTTTATATTTTAATATTTTAGAAATTAATTAAATAAATACTAGGTCAACAGGGGCAGGTAGGGGCATAATGGTTTGACCTATACCCGACCTGGTTACAAATCTGGTCAATAATGTTTGTGTTAGGATTATGCTCAATAGCAAGAGTGTAATAATGTAATTAACAATCTTATTCATATTAATAAAGTGATTTCTGGTTTAAACAAATATTATAGCATTTATAGTTGAATATTATAATTGTTAAAGTAAATAATCATAAGGTCTAAAGACTATGAGAAAAGAAGAATTGTTCATACATCTGGATATGTATGTGGTAGACACAATTCTTTAGTTAGTCTTGAATATCGTTCACAACTTAAGTTAAAGGTTGGGCACCTTTATCTTGTTAAAGTTGTAGAATTCTTTTGCTAGCATTTGAGTGGGATCAAATGAGATATGATGAGTCTAAAATCATCGGAGTGTCTTCGAGCAAAAGGATCTAGTGCACTGGGTGCATTGAACTGGATCACAATGAAATACTTTATCTATAACCGTCAGTAGATAAAAGTAATTTTATTATCAGGACAATCGGAGAGTCTATCTTAATCCTGAGATAAATGATGGACTTATGGTTGCAAGTGATATCATTTGAGTTATCAATGAGTACGATTATATCGCATAGTCTATCCTCGATAATTTGGTGATATTCATTTGTTAATCGATAGAGGACTTCATTTATAGATATGGACATCGTGGCTCCATTTATCAAATGAGAGTATAATATCATCATATGGATGTTTTGAGGTAATTGGATATTAAATCTCAACGTTGAGTTTTCGATAGTGTCTATTGAAAACATGGCTTCTGGACAAGTCAAAATATCCAAGTTCAAAACGTGGTCATATGAGTAAATATGGTAACTTGGAGAGTTATAGGCGGTCTATGAACTCTTGGCGATTACTGATATTATTCACGAGGATACACTATCTCCAATATGATTGTCTAGGGTAAGAATGAGGAAGCATCTTCCTTTTCTGTCTTTATTTAAGAGTTCAATTTTAGCTCTTTAGTGGAATGAGCTAAAATTAATGGATCGGACCTAAGTGAATCATTTGTTGATTGTGATTAGGTTATGTCTATTGTAGCTTAAATTTAGATAGCCCGCCAAGATCCCCAATCCACACGGACTTGCATGGATCACTTGATATATTCTACCGGACCAATTTAGGGTCCATCTAGAATTGCAATTTAATATATTAAGAATATAATTTGCACATTATTTATGTAATGGGCTGCACAATTATATTTATATATTAATGGATGACATGTAGGCTTGTTTCTTTTAGTAAGATTGGGTCTAGTTCACATGTGGGCTTTTTATTTAAAGTCCTATGGATTAAATGAAATAGGAAAAATAATATTTGGCCCAATACACATATGTGGCGGCAAGGTTATATATTAACCTAAAATATTATTTTGTTTTCATTATTTAATTAAATAAGAATTAATTAATTCATTAATTAATTATTTAATTAAGATACAAATCTTTTCTCATTAGGAAATATGTTTCCTAAAGGTATACTATTGGTAGTAGTATAATTAAATAGAAAGACTTGTTTGACAAGGAAATAAATAATTAGTTTTATTTATTCAAACAGAAAGTCTTTTTATTTTAGTCAAATATGAGAATAAAAATATTTATGAGTTTGATTAGGTTTTGGAAATCTTTTCTAAATAGGAATTATGGTGCAATTCAAACTAATTAATTTTGTTTGGAAATTGCGGAAACCCTAATTAATTTAGGAAGAGAATTCGGCCAACCCTAAAAAGAAAGAAGAAAAATTTCAGCCACCTATATATGTATACATATAATTTTCGGCCAGCCCTAGTGCTAAGGTGCAGAATTTTTTTCTTCTTCTTCTTCTTAACTCATAGATAGAGAATTTATTTAACTAAGACAAAAGAAAAAGGAACATAGATTATTCTTTGATGGTGTACTATTTGCTTAACCATTGATAAGCTTGTGTATACAACATCGATCAAGGTTCACGCGAGTTTCGATCATTAGATTGAGAACTCAAAAGTGACCGGAATAATATTAGGTTTCTTTTGATTGTTTTTGTGACTAACGAACAAGAGAGAAAAGTTTGTTTAATCCAATCACAGGTTTGCAATTCAAAGAGAAGGGAGACCACGCTCCTAGGTGATCCACGTTCGTGCTAGGATTGAAGATCTTGCGGATTACCATCGACGCAAGTCAATCGGATCACGCGACAAGAGGTATTAAACTTTTATTACTTCTTTATATATCTTTAATTAATCAAAAGGGTTTAAGGTTCATAAAATTGGAAAAATTTTAAAAGCTACTCAAACTATTTTTTCTAGTCTCGCTTCCGCTGCGGGTACAATTTTTCCCTACAATTGGTATCAGAGCCTAGGTTGAACCCTTTTAATTAATTAACGTATATATACGTGGATCGATTTCTTTTTATTGTGATTAAACATGTTTAGAAAGAGATGGCACTCTAGGTATTCGCATATATTATTACATGTGATGTATGGATTAATATATGTTTTTATGTAGATTGTTATTGCTCGATTTTGGCTCTAGATTTTCAATGTATTTTTGGTTTCGGAATTGTAACAAGAAGGGTGGTCTATCATCGCCATAATTCCTTCTTGGTAGTTGCTAGGATTTTTTTTTTATGTATTAAATAGCTGCAGTTTTTTTTTGTATTAAAAAAATTTAAGTGCAGTATTTTTTTCTGCAGTATTTTAGTGCAGTATTTTTACTGCTGTGATTAAAAAAAAATATATATATATATATTTTCTGCAGTTATTTTTTTGTTTAAATTAAATTGTAACACGTTCTACATCGAAGAATTGAAGACGTGAAGCAACCGGAAACGAGAACGAGCACCGTGCGCACCCTAGGAGTGGATTGGGCTGCGCATGGCAAGCCCAAAGCTTGGTGGGCTGCGCATGGCAGCCATGCAAAGCCTTATGGGCTGCGCATGGCAGCCCCTTTGTGGGGTGGTGGGTCGTGCAATCCCAAGGGTGGAGGCCGAAGGATGAGCGTATGGTTGATGGGCCACTTGAAGATCTTGTATTCCAAATTCATTGTAATTTACTTGTTTTTCTAGGATGGGCTAAAATTGTTGCTATTTATTTTATGCTTAAATATTACAATATTTGTTATTGTATGATAACATGTCATATAGAATAGGAGTGCCACTCATATATCTCTTTTGGTATGAACATGCATTGAATGATTTAGGTATCTAAATTGGCATCTAGATAACTTGGTAAATCATTCTATGGAATTTAATCACATGCCTTAAATAATTGAGTGGGAGAAGGTGTTTTTGTAACACCTATGGCTTCCAAGATTAGTTGAGCTTAATTATTTTATGGTAATTCCCCAAAGGGACATCCATGAATGGAATTAAGCAATATACTTCCTTACAAGGATAGACTAGACAATGGACTCAACGAGATCTACTCCCAAAGGAGGGATTTTCGTGAGAGAAAATTGAGGGTCGATATCATTTATGGGTGTTAGATCACCGTTGAATTTTTATGATTGAGTTATTCATTTAATTCAAGATAAATATTTAAAAGTGCTTTATAATGATTATTTACTTATATTAATTTTTGTTTAATTAAGAAATCATGACCCCATCACTTATGAACATCCTAAAAGATAAAACTTTAACCGGTAATAATTATGTCACATGGAAAAGGAAAATTGGGTTGTTGCTGCAAGCTGGAAAAATATAAATTTTGTTCTAACTACTCCTAAACCACCTGCTCTTACTAATGAATCTAATGCAATGAGACGAGTATGAGCAGTGGAAGACCTCTAATGAGATGGCCAAATGGCTACCATCTCCGACGTGTTGCAACAGCAGCATGAAGGAATAGGGTCTGCTGTTGATATGATGATGTCTCTAGAAGAGATTCATATGGTTGGTAAAGTTGCTACTATTAAGACCTGTCAGAAGGTCTAGGAATAATAGAAGAAAAAGCAACTTGGGCTTACCAAGAAAGTAACCAAGATCAAAAGGAAGTGTTTCTTTTGTGGTGAAAAGAGACATTGGAAAAGTAACTTTCCAAAGTCTCAAAATAAGAAGGAACAAGGTAATATGAATTATCTTGAAACATGTTTTTCTGGTAGATTCTACAGATTCTTGGATCGTAGACTCTGGAGCCACTAATCATGTTTGTTATTCCTTACGGGGGTTTCAAGAAAGGAGAAGGCTAAATAAGAATGAAATCAATTTGTGCATGGGCAACGGAACGTTAGTGTCTGCAAGTGCAGTGGGAGATATTAGAGTTTTTGGATTCTAGAAGGCATTTAGATTTAATAGATGTTTATTATGTACCTCAATTCAAGAGGAATTTAATTTCAGTTTCTTGTTTAAATAAATTTGGATATTCAGTTACTTTTAATAAAGTTTTTATTATTAGTAAGAATGACAAAGTTATTTGCAAAGGTACATTGGAAAACGGTCTATACTTCTTGCATAGAAATATCTCTCACTCGTTAGACACAGAAATAACGGAACCTGATCATAAAAGAGTTAAATTATCAAAAGATGAAACCTACCTTTGGCATTTACGCTTAGGTCATATTAACCTTAATAGGATTAAAAGATTGGTAAGTGACGGACCTTTGAGTGACTTAAAGGTTGATGATCTACCAACTTGTGAATCTTGTTTGGAAGGTAAAATGACCAAAAGGACGTTCTCTGCCAAAGGTGCCAGAGCCACTGAATGTTTAGGATTGATACACACTGATGTATGTGGACCTATGAGCATTCAAGCTAGAGGTGGATATGAGTACTTCATCACTTTCACAGATGATCACTCAAGATTTGGATATGTGTATCTCATGCGACATAAGTCGGATGCTTTTGACATGTTCAAAGCATTTAAAGCTGAAGTGGAAAATCAGCTTGAGAAACACATAAAAATCTTGAGATCTGATCGTGGTGGAGAATATCTATCTTGTGAGTTTCAGCAATATCTTATTGATAATGGGATAGTTTCTCAGTTTCTGCACCTGGTACACCTCAACAAAATAGGGTAGCAGAAAGGAGAAATAGAACTCTTTTGGATATGGTTAGGTCTATGTTGAGTTATTCAACACTTCCTATTTCTTTCCGAGGATATGCTCTACAAACTGCAATATACATTCTAAACCATGTACCATCTAAGTCTGTTCCTAAAACACCGCATGAGTTGTGGACTGGGCGCAAGCCTAGTTTACGACACTTAAGGATATTTGGATGTCCTGCGCACGTGTTAAAAGGAAAGACAGAAAAGATGGAGTCCCGTTCAGAAACATGTATATTTGTAGGGTATCCGAAAGAAACTAAAGGATATTATTTTTATAGTCCTTCAGATCTTAAAGTATTTGTTTCGACAAATGCTAAATTTCTGGAAAAGGACTATATGAATGATTTTGTGCCTAAAAGTAGAATTGTCCTGAATGAGATGTCAGGAGATGCAATTCCACGAGAGGTTATACAACCTAACCCAATTGTAAGTTCCGATCCAACACAAGGTCAACAACCTACCATTCCTCATCGTAGTGGGAGGGTTAGAACACAACCCGAAAGATACATCGGTCTGGGAGAATCTGTAGAGAATCTCCCGGACGACGATGATCCCTATACGTACAAGAAAGCTATGGAGGATGTTGATAGTCGCCATTGGCAAAAGGCAATGCAATCCGAGATTGAATCTATGTTCAATAACAAAGTCTGGTCCCTTGTAGACTTGCCTAAAGGGATAAAACCCATTGGGTGCAAGTGGGTATACAAGAGGAAAAGAGGTATGGATGGAAAGGTGGAAACCTTTAAAGCTAGATTGGTAGCTAAAGGGTATACACAGAAAGAAGGTATCGATTACGAGGAAACCTTCTCTCCTGTGGCCATGCTTAAATCCATTAGGATACTCTTATCCATTGCAGCATCTTTAGATCTAGAGATTTGGCAAATGGATGTCAAGACAGCTTTCCTTAATGGAAGTCTTGACGAAAGCATCTACATGATGCAACCAGAGGGATTCATTGAAAAGGGCCAAATGGAAAAGGTATGCAAGTTGCAGAAATCCATATATGGATTAAAGCAAGCATCCAGATCCTGGAACATAAGGTTCGATCAAGCTGTCAAAGGTTTTGGATTTATTTAGAATCTTGACGAACCTTGTGTATACAAGAGGATTAAGGGCGACAAGTTGGTTTTCCTGATTCTTTACGTTGATGATATACTACTCATCGGAAACGATGTAAGTGTATTGACATCAGTAAAAGAATGGTTAGCAAAACAATTTGATATGAATGACTTAGGAGAAGCAAGTTTTATTCTAGGTATCCAAGTTATAAGGGATAGAAAGAATAGAACGATTGCATTATCCCAAGCTTCATACATAGACAAAATCTTGTCTAGGTTTTCCATGCAGGATTCCAAGAAAGGTATGTTACCTTTCAAACATGGAATCAAGCTTTCTAAGGAACAAGTTCCTAAGAATGAGCATGAAGAGCAGTTCATGAGTAGAGTTCCATATGCCTCGGCAGTTGGAAGTCTCATGTATGCAATGCTCTGCACTAGACCAGATATTTGTTTTGCTGTTGGCATAGTTAGCAGGTTTCAATCGAAGCCTGGTCCTGATCACTGGACGGCAGTCAAGCATATTTTCAAGTATCTCAAGAGAACGAGAGATAATATGCTTGTATACTCTGGAGGGGATTTGATTCCCGTTGGGTATACAGATTCTGATTTTCAATCAGATTCTGACTCCAGAAAATCCACATCAGGGGCTGTGTTTACTATTGGAGGAGTAGCAGTTATATGGAGGAGTATCAAGCAATCTTGTATTGCTGATTCCACCATGGAAGCTGAGTATGTTGCTGCATGCGAGGCTGCCAAAGAGGCTGTTTGACTCCGTCAATTCTTGATTGACTTGGAAGTGGTTCCTAGTGCGAATAAGCAGATCACTATCTACTGTGACAACAGTGGAGCAGTGGCTAATTCGAAAGAACCAAGAAGTCACAAGAGAGGTAAACACATTGAAAGGAAATATCATCTTTTAAGGGAGATTGTTCAAAGAGGTGACGTGACGATTACCAAAATCGTGTCAGCGGAAAATCTAGCAGATCCCTTCACAAAGGCTCTACCTCAGAAGAGTTTCGATGGGAACCTAGAGAATATGGGCTTGAGAGATATGACACATTTGCTATAGCGCAAGTGGGAGATTGTTAGGATTATGCTCAATAGCAAGAGTGTAATAATGTAATTAACAATCTTATTCATATTAATAAAGTGATTTCTGGTTTAAACAAATATTATAGCATTTATAGTTGAATATTATAATTGTTAAAGTAAATAATCATAAGGTCTAAAGACTATGAGAAAAGAAGAATTGTTCATACATCTGGATATGTATGTGGTAGACACAATTCTTTAGTTAGTCTTGAATATCGTTCACAACTTAAGTTAAAGGTTGGGCACCTTTATCTTGTTAAAGTTGTAGAATTCTTTTGCTAGCATTTGAGTGGGATCAAATGAGATATGATGAGTCTAAAATCATCGGAGTGTCTTCGAGCAAAAGGATCTAGTGCACTGGGTGCATTGAACTGGATCACAATGAAATACTTTATCTATAACCGTCAGTAGATAAAAGTAATTTTATTATCAGGACAATCGGAGAGTCTATCTTAATCCTGAGATAAATGATGGACTTATGGTTGCAAGTGATATCATTTGAGTTATCAATGAGTACGATTATATCGCATAGTCTATCCTCGATAATTTGGTGATATTCATTTGTTAATCGATAGAGGACTTCATTTATAGATATGGACATCGTGGCTCCATTTATCAAATGAGAGTATAATATCATCATATGGATGTTTTGAGGTAATTGGATATTAAATCTCAACGTTGAGTTTTCGATAGTGTCTATTGAAAACATGGCTTCTGGACAAGTCAAAATATCCAAGTTCAAAACGTGGTCATATGAGTAAATATGGTAACTTGGAGAGTTATAGGCGGTCTATGAACTCTTGGCGATTACTGATATTATTCACGAGGATACACTATCTCCAATATGATTGTCTAGGGTAAGAATGAGGAAGCATCTTCCTTTTCTGTCTTTATTTAAGAGTTCAATTTTAGCTCTTTAGTGGAATGAGCTAAAATTAATGGATCGGACCTAAGTGAATCATTTGTTGATTGTGATTAGGTTATGTCTATTGTAGCTTAAATTTAGATAGCCCGCCAAGATCCCCAATCCACACGGACTTGCATGGATCACTTGATATATTCTACCGGACCAATTTAGGGTCCATCTAGAATTGCAATTTAATATATTAAGAATATAATTTGCACATTATTTATGTAATGGGCTGCACAATTATATTTATATATTAATGGATGACATGTGGGCTTGTTTCTTTTAGTAAGATTGGGTCTAGTTCACATGTGGGCTTTTTATTTAAAGTCCTATGGATTAAATGAAATAGGAAAAATAATATTTGGCCCAATACACATATGTGGCGGCAAGGTTATATATTAACCTAAAATATTATTTTGTTTTCATTATTTAATTAAATAAGAATTAATTAATTCATTAATTAATTATTTAATTAAGATACAAATCTTTTCTCATTAGGAAATATGTTTCCTAAAGGTATACTATTGGTAGTAGTATAATTAAATAGAAAGACTTGTTTGACAAGGAAATAAATAATTAGTTTTATTTATTCAAACAGGAAGTCTTTTTATTTTAGTCAAATATGAGAATAAAAATATTTATGAGTTTGATTAGGTTTTGGAAATCTTTTCTAAATAGGAATTATGGTGCAATTCAAACTAATTAATTTTGTTTGGAAATTGCGGAAACCCTAATTAATTTAGGAAGAGAATTCGGCCAACCCTAAAAAGAAAGAAGAAAAATTTCGGCCACCTATATATGTATACATATAATTTTCGGCCAGCCCTAGTGCTAAGGTGCAGAATTTTTTTTTTCTTCTTCTTCTTAACTCATAGATAGAGAATTTATTTAACTAAGACAAAAGAAAAAGGAACATAGATTATTCTTTGATGGTGTACTATTTGCTTAACCATTGATAAGCTTGTGTATACAACATCGATCAAGGTTCACGCGAGTTTCGATCATTAGATTGAGAACTCAAAAGTGACCGGAATAATATTAGGTTTCTTTTGATTGTTTTTGTGACTAACGAACAAGAGAGAAAAGTTTGTTTAATCCAATCACAGGTTTGCAATTCAAAGAGAAGGGAGACCACGCTCCTAGGTGATCCACGTTCGTGCTAGGATTGAAGATCTTGCGGATTACCATCGACGCAAGTCAATCGGATCACGCGACAAGAGGTATTAAACTTTTATTACTTCTTTATATATCTTTAATCAATCAAAAGGGTTTAAGGTTCATAAAATTGGAAAATTTTTAAAAGCTACTCAAACTATTTTTTCTAGTCTCGCTTCCGCTGCGGGTACAATTTTTCCCTACAGTTTGACCCATACCTGAGCTGAGCCCCATTTTAAATGCTCCAAACCTGCTCCTAACGGATCAGATCCCTACTGATTTGGAGTGGGTTGGGGATTTTTACCATTCCTACTCCCTCCCTCCCTCTCCCTCTCTCTCTCTCCATCTCTCTCTCCCCCCTCTCTCTCTAGTGTAAACAATCTCATATCCAAATCTATTCAAAGATGAAATTTAATGAATTTTGATGGCCTTTTTTGTATAGATGCTATGATGTTAAGATATAGTTGGGGAAATTTATTGAAAAAATTTTGTATACAAGAACTATTTTATTTTTTTCAAAATTTCCAATGTTTTAGCTTAAAAAAAATTTAGAAAAAATAGTTCCCAAAGTTGAAATTTTTAATTTTTTTTTTTCTATAAGTATATTTCGTTTTTCTTATTATCTATGTAGAAAAAATCATATCATAATTCAGTAAATTTCATCATCATCATCTCTCTCTCTCTTATATATTATATTTTAATGTACATCAACGCACCAGTATACACTATATTATTGTACGTCATCATATGTGAGTTGATGTAATTGTGCCAAAAAAAAGTCATGACCACAATGGGCACCTATTTGTAAAGGGCACCTATATGTAATATATATATATATAGAGAGAGAGAGAGAAAACCAAAAGTAACCATCCAAAACATTAAACTTTTGTTTATAACCACTTTTGAAATTATAATTGTTAATAACCACTTTTTTAAGAAATTACCTCAATACCCATATATATAAGCATTAAAAACCAAAAACATGAGCATTGGGGATTACCAATTAAAGAGAGAAAAGAGAGAAAGAGACATTGTTGCCGAGAGAGAAGAGAGAAAGAAGCGGTGTCGTAGGGAGAGAAGAGGGCGTCATCGTCGTCGCCAGAGCAGCCGGAAGAGAAGAGGTCGCCGGAGCAGCCTGGAGACAAACCCACCATTCTCTTCTCACTTGACATTTTTATTACGATTTCATGTTAAGAACATGTTTAGGGAATAATAAATGTTGAAATGTATCAATTTTGGGGGTTGATTGAGTTGAGGTCTGGTATTTTGGATGATTTGAGACTGGATGTTAGAGTTTCGTTCGGAAAAAATAAACTTGAAAGCATGAAATCTTCGACAAATTTGAAATGTTTTGCGAAAACTTGTAATCATGCTTTAAATCTCTAACATAAAACTTGAAATCTTCTAAATCTTGAACTAGTGAAACTTGAAATCTTCTGGAAAAAACTTGATTGAAGTCTTACCTAGAAACTTGTCAACATTTCAAGTTTTTACATAAGATTTCAAGTTTTCGAATCAGTGAACTTAAAATTTTCTGGAAAAAAACTTGAAACTTTATTTAATTCGATTCTTCACAAAAACACACAAAAGTGATGCAATAATGCTAAACACACGTTAAGGTCACTGTTTGCAACTCAATTAATGAATAAATTAAAGATATTTACACACCAAATACCGATTTAGAGCAAATCGAAATTTTTGTTTCAAGTTTTCACTTCTTTAAATCTTCAATGCGATTCTAAAATCAAACCATCCTCTAGTTAGTCGATTTGTAGGAATAACAATGGTTCGGCCATATTAGTGTTCGATTTGCAGGAAGAGGAACAACGATCGAAAATCGTTGATGAAGAATGAACAAAGAAGAAGGAAGAAGACAGTGAACAATAAAGAAGAGGGTGAGAAAAAGAAAAATAAACAAAACAAAATAGAAATATTAATTTGGGGGCATCTTGGTAATTTATGGGCACCCACTGAATTTTTTTTCAAAACATAGTTATTAACAATTAAAGTTTTATACGTGGTTAAAAACGTATTTCCTATATTTATAGTGGTTATTTTTAACAATTTCCACTATATATATATATAACTATTTGTGGAGTGCTCCACATAATATTTCTATTAAATTATGGTGGTTCTGTAAACGGCAAAAACAACTTTATAAAATTAATAATCGTCATTTTAGCATATGATTTTTTTTTTAAAAAAAAAACCAATTTATTAGCACAACATATTAAAGTGTTTTGAAAGAGAATGGAGTCGTAGAAAAAAAATACAGTATGTGAATTGTTGAAAACGTATAAACTATTTTTCTTTGATAGTTTTTGTTTCTATGGTTTGTGTATACTTTTTTTAACATAAGTCTATGTTAAATTACTTATTTTAAAATAATTTTATCTTTAAAATACAAATAAATTGATTGTTTAGTGGTGAGGAAAAAAAAACATACTTCTAGTTTCAGATTTCATTTCCTATTCAATGTAAAATTTAAGACCGTTCGATTTTAATAAAAAAAATAAACGACCCCTTAGATTTACGAGAGAGATAAATTAAATTTTATTTTGTAATTGTCAACATACCTGCAGGGTACATTGGTAACAAGATAACGATGCTCATGAATATAATAATTCAAGAGTTCAGAGTTCGGACTTCTACCACTCTTTTTCTTCAGTAAAAAAACAAAAGTAATAATTTTGATCTTTCATGATCAGAACAAACCAAGAAAAATGGCAAGTGACAAGACAATAAAGTTGGGGCCATCCTGACATACAGCTCACTAGTGAAGGATAGACCACCATCTTTGAAATTCAACTTCAAAATTATTACTGTCTGTCCAAATAACTTTGATCAGAAATAAATATCTTTCATGATCAGGACAAACCAAGATAAATGGCATGTGGCCTAGGAAGCACCATACTCCATTTGGTGGAAATAACTCGTATCGAACTCATACCAAGTTCAGATACTTCCTGGATACTCTAGGATACATATCCAATACGCTAAATGGGATATCCATTGACTTTTTCATAAGTTTGACTAGAGGATACTTGAGGGATACTTGAGGGATACTTGAAAGATACTTGGAGGATACGTTTGGGGCAATATTATAATTATTTTAGTATAAAACATGGTCAAATTATAATTTCAAAATTTTAGAAGTCAAAATGAAATTGTAAGGAAATTTTGGTTTTGATTCCATTGACGTGGAGAATACCAGGATACTTGAGATTAGACTTGGCAATGGGTCGTGTTATTGTGAATTCGTGTCGTTTCGTGTTTGGGTCGTGTTAAAATTGCTCCACCCAAACCCGACCTGTTAGTTTAATGGGTTGAAATATGCAAACCCGAAACCATTTGTTAAATTAATGGGTAATCCGACTTGGCCCGTTACAAAATATTATATTTGAAATTTATTAAAAAGTTGAAAATAAGTAGCACTGGAGCATTATCAAACTCATGCAATCAAGTTCATTAGCTACTTTTAGAGTTTTAGGGTTAGGGTTAGGGTTATAATATTGTGAAATAATTGATTTATAATTTTATAGTTTTTAATTTATAAATTTTTTCGGTTTTTAAAAAAGAAAAAAATTTAGAAACTTTTAAAAAATTAATTAGTAAAATATTCTAACCATAATTTTAGAGATTTTTTTTATATAATTTCCATGATGTGACTATACAAAGATTTTTTTAATAACTTTCATAAAGACATTAAAACAAAAATCTTTATATTAATGGGTTATCGAATTAACGGTTTTTTTAAGAGTGAACCCAAAACCGACCTATTATATTTCGTGTCTTAATGGGTTGACCCATTAACAACGCGATCCGATAAACTTGACCCACCAATTGCTATTTTCGAATGGGTTTGGGTAATGTTAATGGGTCGTGTAAAAATTTGCCAGGTCTACTTGAGATTGCAAACCTTTCTCTTGATGAACCAGAGTTAGAGGCCGAATTATTTAGATCTTTTAACAATATGAATGATGATAATGAAGTTAATTAGGAATTTAAAATATGTTTTTTTATTTATTATTTATTTTATTTTATTATTTTTATATATATATAGTATTTGGATTTTGTAATACGTTATAACTTATGTGACGTATGTTTTATTTGGATTTTGTAATATGCTCGACTTTTGTGGCAGATTTTATTTGGATCCTGTAATATGTTATATTATTATGCCTTATGTAGTTATGTGACATATTTTATTTGGATTATGAATATGTTTTTATTTTGAATGAATTATCAAATATGTTTTCATATATTATTATTTTTTAAATATAAATATATATTATTTTAATTGACGTATCCAGTTGTATCCGTATCCTAGTTTTTAAAGATTTACCGTATTCTTGTATCGTGTTGTATCCGTATCCACGCTGCATAGCATGTGACCAAGACAATAAAGTTGGGGCCACCCTCACACATAAATGGCACGTTGCATTTTGTTTCTTCTTCTTTTTTAAAAATGAAATTTGATCTCTGCTCAAAATTTAAAATGTGTTGTAAATTAAATAGAAAAACAATAGAAATAAATAAAGAACAAAGTGAGTAAGAGAGAGACGGGAGAAGACATATCTGTAACAAAACAAAGAAGAGAGGCGAGAGAATTGATAGCCTTTTATTGATTTTCTCAAAGACATTATACTTGCATCACATTTACAAATGAAACCAACCTATATATAGGCAAATAAGAGAGGGGTAGTTATTGAAATATTGCACCCTTTAATTTTCACCATCCAACACATGTCACATGCATTGGACATGTGCCTCTTCTTGATTATGGTGGAAGCCACCGTTTATAACACTCCCCCTTGGATTCCACCATTTGTATTTAATTTGCTAGGAAAAACCCAGTGGGATAAAAACCTTAGCAAAATATATACAATGATCTTCTGGATCAAGTGGTGTGGATGTGTTTAGAACTGCTTCATTTAAACCTTTCCGGTAAAACCCAGTGGGACAACATCCGGTAGAAGAAAAAAGAGTACAGTACACATATATCCATTCAAAAATTTTGCTCCCCCTGAATAAAACTTCAATATCAATCCTGTAATTTGCAGAGTCGAGGCATGCCAATCCTATATCCCAGTTTCTCAAAAATTGTTGTAGGCAATGTTTTGGTAAACAAATCTTCAAGATAATCTGTAGGCCTTATATTTGTCGGCTCTGTTGAAGTTCATGAGTATAGAAGAATTTGGAAGAAATATGTTTGGTTTTGTCTCCTTTGATATATCCCCCTCTAACTTGAGCGATACAAGCCGTATTATCTTCAAATATCGGTGTCGGTATTCCTGTAAATAATAAAAATCCACATGTATTTTGAAGATAATAAATAACTGACCTTAGCCACACACATTCTCGGCTTGCTTCATGAAGTGCAAGGATCTTAGAATGATTAGAGGATGTAGCAACGAGAGTTTGCTTTATGGAGTGCCAGGAGATTGCTGTGTCATTATAGGTAAAACCATATCCTTTTTGTGAACGAGCTTTATAGGGATCAGATGGATACCCGGCATCAGCATAACCAAGTAAACCTGAAAAAATTGTTAGATTTTGAAAAATAAAATCCTAAATCTTTCGTTCCATGAAGATAACGAAATAGATGTTTAATCCCATTCCAATGTCTTTGAGTTGGTGCTAAACTAAATCTAGCAAACAAATTTACTGAAAATGCAATCTCTGGTCTAGTACATTGAACCAGATATAATAAAGTATCAATTGCATTTAAGATATGGCACTTCAGGACCAAGTATCTTTTCACCATCTTCAAGTGGTCGGAATGGATCTTTCTTATGATCAAGGGTTCTAATAATCATATGGGTACTTAATGGGTGAGCATTGTCCATATGAAATCTTTTCAAAATCTTTTCAATATACGCTGATTGATGGACAAGTATTCCGTTTAATTTATGCTCAATCTCCAGACCAAGACAATATTTTGTCTTTCCCAGGTCTTTCATTTCAAATTCCCTTTTTCAGATATTCAGCAATTTTAGGAGTTCTTCAGGAGTTCCAATTAAATTCATATCGTCAACATAAATTGTTATAATAGCAAATCCAAATTCTGATTTCTTTATGAAGAACACATGGGTGTATAATATAATTATTATACCCTTATTTCATCAGATATTTACTGAGACGGTTACACCACATCCATCCAGATTGTTTTTAATCCATATAAGGATTTTTGTAGGTTTATCAAATACAGATTACGAGATCTCGATTTATAAGCTTCTGGTATTTTAAATCCTTCTGGGATTATAAATATCTGTATTGAGTGAATCATATAGATAAATAATTACTAAATTAGAAGACGTATTTCAAGCCTTTTAAAGGCAGCCAAATTTATCAAAAATTCGGAACGTAATTGTATTCATCACTATTGAATACTAAGTTTTTATGAGAAATCTTGTACTACGAGTCGTGCCTCATATCTTACAATCTCGTTTTTCTCATTACGTTTCCGTATAAAGACCTTTTAGTATTAAACTAGTTTGACATCTTCAGGTGTCTATAGAACTATTGGTCTAAGTACTATATGTTTGGCTTATAAAGTCAATTCTTCTTGAATTGCTTCTTTTCATTTAGGACAATCATGCCTTTGTCTACAATCATTCATACTATGAGTTTCATAATCATTATCTCAGTAGCTACTGTATTTGAAAATGTATCGCTAATGATTGTTTCTTTACTATTCCACATCTCTCACATATGATTTATAGAAATTTTCTCAATTTCAATATACTTGAATCTCTGTTAAGATTTCTTCCATTTCAATGGATTTAGTCACTTCAGGGACTTTATGTCTCTTTAGGTATATCTAACTCTTATAGAGTTGATTTAGAGAAAGTGGATGTATTCATAACTCGAGCCTTGTTTACATTAGGATCCTGATAATTTATTTTCCTCTTCTGGGAACAATACATTTCGAAATAAAAGGTTTACAAACTTATGATATGCATCAGATGATATATTTGTTGCATTCTACTCAGATCGTTCTTCAGGAACAATCACCCAGCCGGGGTTTATGAGATAGCAACTTATAAAATTTTGTTACTTTTAATATATCAAGTAACTGATTAATAATTATCTAATGCATGTCTATGACCAATTACAAGTTGTAATGGTAAGTTATAATGATAAGTAGTGAGTTAGAGATGAATATAATGTCTTCATATAAAAATTGGTAATTGTATCGAAATAATAAAGTTCTCGCAATTACCTGGAGATACTTGATAAGTGATTCTCTAATCCCTTCTGAGGATGAACATGTGGAACTGGATGTTCAACGTCAATCCCAACTGATTTGTAATATTCATCAAATGTCTTGGGAGTAAATTCGATCACCAGCATTATCAAGGCGGATTGATTTGATTTGATGATCAGGAAAATGTGCCCGAAACCTGATAATCTGTGCGAGTAATCTTGCAAAAGCAACATTGCGTGTTGACAATAAGCAAACGTGTGACCATCTGCTGAATGCGTCAACTAGGACCATAAAATAGCGGAACGGTCCACTTGGTGGATTAATAGGTTCACATATGTCCCCTTGAATCCTTTGTAGGAATGATGGGGATTCAAAACCAACTTTAGAATGAGATGTTTTTATTACCAATTTCCCTTGTGAACATGCAGTACATAAATTTTCATGGAATAAAAGAAACTTTTGGTTCTTTAATGGATGCCCATGAGAATTTTCAATGATTCTACATATCATTGTAGATCCCGGGTGACCAAGACGGTCATGCCAAAGCATAAATATTTTTGGATCTGGGAACTTCTGGTTCATAACTGCATAAATTTATACACCTCTTATAAGAGTGTAATATAATCCAGATGATAAACCACACAGCTTTTCCATAATGAGCTTCTGGCCTAAATTATGAGAAGTAATGCACAGATACTCAATATTCTCATCACTTATAGTTTCTATGTGATATCCATTACCCCGTATATCTTTGAAACTAAGTAGATTTCTTCTGGATCTACTTGGATATAAAGCATCACTGATACATATTTTAGTATCGTTTGATAACAATATCATGGCTCTACCGGAGCCTTCTATCAGATTTGCTGAACCCGATATTATATTAACATTTGCTTTGAGCAAGGTTAAATTCAGAAAATATTTTTGATTCCGCAGAATTGTATGTGTCGTTGCACTTATCGGCCAAACATATATCTCATGTATCTTGCTTTTCAATATCACCCAACTTATCGTTTAAAGACATAACTATTCACAAAACAAAACAAAAATAAATAAAAGTGCATATCAGATAGAGTGATCAAAAGTATAAACATATAGATATGAAAATATCACTTTATAAAACAAAATCATGAATCATATTGATTTTTCGAACTTCCGGTTCGACCATAAACTGCAGGTTCATAAAATTCAGAAAACTTCAGGTTCTAAATAGAAATCACAAATTGACTTTCTAAATGAAAGAATCGTAACTTGATCCAATTCAAAATTTCTGGTTCTCAACTTTGACATAAAATTTTTAATGTCACAATTTAAATTAAATTCAGAGCTTCAAGTCTGATTAGAACTTCATGTTCAAAACTTAAGAACTTCAAGTTCAGATTTAATATTTCGTATTCAAAATTAGAACTTCAAGTTCTATATAGAATTCGAATTTTGGAATTTCAAGTCCTAAATATGACATTCATGTACATATTAATGAATCCAGAACTCTATATTTTTACTAAAATTTAAAATTTAGAACTTTAGATTCTAATCGGTTTGTAAAACCGCGCCAACTTAAATATTATAATGATAAATCCAGAAACTTCAGATTCTGGTTAGTCGGTCTAACCGAGCTTGGTTTAATTTCCAGAAACTTAACGATTGACTTAGTTAGGCTCAACACATAATTTATACAAATCCAGAAACTTCAGGTTCTGGTTAGTAGGCATACTCAGATACATAAATTGTATAAAATTAAATAGATGCGTAAAATTAAAATAATAGATAATATAACAGAAATAAGATGAAGAAGAATAATGAGATAAAATGAATAGGGGAGAAAATTTACTATTTTTATTAATGATTTCGGATTACATCCTGACCACACAATTTTAGCTGTGTAGAAATTTTGAATAAAGCAGTATTATACTTAGAGACTGATCTAAAGTCTTGAAAACGTAAATGTTGCCACTGATACCTGGCATTTGGTAATGCAACTTCTGGTTGGTTATCAAATCGGTCTTTTTAGTTCTTGCCATAGAACTTCTGGTTCTGTAACCGTTAGATATTGGGCTTTCAGATCGTAATTGTCCCTAGACACTTCCAGTGTAGCAAATTTCAAATTTACAAGCTTTGACATTATTATAACTTCTGATTATCCGAAAATCACAATCGGAGTCAGAACTTCTGGTCTGACAAAAATACGAGGAATTTATACATTCAGATATATAAACGAATATTTGTAAATAAATAAATCCAGAAGCTTCAGGTTCCGATAATGATAAGTAAATTCATAAACTTCAGGTTCTTGATGGGTAACCAAATTGTTTAAATAAAAATTACGTAAAGTAAAATGTGTAATAATAAATGCGAAAAAAAAAAAATCCAGAACTGTAGGTTTTGGTAGGTTGGCATGGCTAATATCATAAAAGCATATAAATAAATAAATGCAGGAAAGTAAATTGCTTAAAAGTAAATAAAATGCATAAAAGTAAAGTGCGAGAAAGTAAATTCAGAACTGCGGGTTCTGGTATTAATAAATAAAAATCTAGAAGTTTCAGGCTTCAGTAATTAATAAATTCAGAACTTCAAGTTCTAGTAATAAATCTAGGAACTTCAGGTCTCAGTAGTAATAAATTCAGAACATCAGGTTTTGGGAATAACAGCATTCGTGCTGATAATGTGTTGTAAATTAAATAGAAAAACAATAGAAATAAATAAAGAACAAAGTGAGTAAGAGAGAGACGAGAGAAGACATATCTGTAACAAAACAAAGAAGAGAGGCGAGAGAACTGATAGCCTTTTATTGATTTTCTCAAAGACATCATACCTGCATCACATTTACAAATGAAACCAACCTATATATAGGCAAATAAGAGAGGGGTAGTTATTGAAATATTGCACCCTTTAATTTTCACCATCCAACACATGTCACATGCATTGGACATGTGCCTCTTCTTGATTATGGTGGAAGCCACCGTTTATAACAAAATGTTTATTTTAAATTACTATTGTTTTTTTGTTCTTTTTTTTTTATGGTGCCAGGAGAGATGGCCATATTTGAGATTCCATAACAAAAATTTAAAATAAATAAATATAAAAATATATGGAATTATTGGTTTGTTGTGGGTATATATATATATATATACACACACGGTCTTTCTATTGTTAGTTCATTTTGACAATAAATATATAATGACGAAGAATGTGGACCATATATTATAGAGAAGTTTTGACAAGTGCATACATTGTGACAAAGTATGTAAATCTAGTGGTCCACATTTTTCGTCATAATATATTTATTGTTAGGATGAACTGACAATAGAAAGACCGTGTGTGTATATATATATATATACATTGATTATAAGTTAATTGTTTTGACCCTCTGTTTTGTTTTATTTGATTTCTCATTAAATGATGGATAATGGTAGACATTCAACACTTTTGTCCATCATTTATATCAAACTTGATGTGGCAGCTGATATGACACTTCTTTATTAGCTATCACAATAAAAATAAATTGAAGTATGATGATATCATGTCAATTGCCACATCAAGTTGAATCTAAATGATAGATAAAAGTATTGGATGTCTTAAATGATGGTTTTATCTTTTATCACAACTTAATTATTTGACTCTTTTTTTTCTGTCAATTTAACGGCCTAAATAGTAAATCCGCCTAATCCAGCTGTAACTCCTTTGGGTTTATGGTATTCCCTTTTCAAAAAAATAATACTAAAAAAATAAAATAAATAAAGGTCCTAATTAATATATGTATATATATTTATATATATTGAAATATTATAATAATTCGAAGTTTTATGGGAGAAAAGGGAGAGACTCGAATTCACAACCTCAGGGAGTGGGTGTGGTGGTCTTTACCATCGAGCCAACCTCAACTTGTCCTAATTAATATTTTTTTCAATGGCCTCCCAAGTGATCATTTGTATTTGATTTAATCAATTGTAAGTTGTAACCAAATGATGCTGCGACATGTAATACCGATGTGGGCACATGATTTTTTTATTTTTATTTTTTATAGCATGTGGGCACATAATGACATAATTATAATTTTAGATCATAATTTATTTTATTAATTTATATATTCTCAATTAATCGTCTAATGGATGCTTCAATTTCTTCTAACTTTTGGCTCGATAAGATTCACTTACGTGGTTTTAGTGTCAAAATTTATTATAATACTTAATTTTATTTTATTAATATAAAGAATTAAAGAAATATTCTAACGTGATCTAAAACATTGATAACAATTAAGAGTGCTTCCCATGTTAGGACTTTAATTATTACTAAATAAAATAAAATAAAATTCACCACACAACTTTTATTAAATCAATAAATCAATCATAATTAAGGTCAACTTTAATTATTGCTACATAAATAATTTTTCACCACACAACTTTTATTAAGGGGGTGTATTCAATTAGGATTTCTACAGACTTGTAAAGACTTTTTTTAAGTGGATGACTTTTACAAATTTTATGGACTTTTATAGACTTTACAGGATTATAAAAAACTTTTATAGACTTTCATTTTAAAACACTTTTATAGATTTTCATTTCAAAAGACTTTCGTAGACTTTCATTTTAAAAGACTTTTATAAACATTTATAGACTTTCATTGACTTTTAAATATACTGTATACTTTGTTTTAGCACAATTATATATATATATAAATATATATATATATATATATCATGTCAATATTTTTTTTTTCAAATGAATAAAAAAAACATCGTTAATTAAACTTGACAAAAACATTCATGTCTATATATGTGATTTTATAATTTTTATTTTATTTTAATTATATTTTGCATCACAAAGACATCATGCTCCTATTTTTTTTTTTTTAATAATTAGTTAAAATATTATAAATTTTCTTTTAGAATAAATGTAGCAAACCGAAAATAATATTAACGTTTACATGTCTCTACGAAAAGTATAACAATGAGTATAAAAAATCAACCATAAAATCATTCAAGTTATTAAGATAGAACATAAAAACCGTACCTAGTTGTTAAATAAGACCCATGCCTAAAAATGGGTAGTTTGATATTGATCATAATTACATGGAGTCACGCTCATACGCGACTTTGATTATGACATTTTGACATGGTTAAGTTGTGGCTTTTGTCTTTTGTTATTTTTATTTTACATAAATGAAGTTCATTTAATTTGTATCGGTTTTATTTAGTTGCTTTGAAAATATAAGTAAAAAAAAAATGAAATCTCTTATCCTTAATTGCATAGCTGATGGAGAGTTGTTTATATTATTTCTTAAGATTATTTTTTTTTTTTGGGTTATAGATCGTTAATGTTTGTATTTTTAATTTATTTTTTTGATAATGTTTAATTATTTTAAAAGTTATTCGTTTTATTTTATTTATGAAATTTGTCAAGAATGAGTGTGTTTTTATTTGAAAATAGAACATATGTTTGGTGGTTGATGTTTTTTTAAAGAGTTTTATGTTTTTTTTTTTTTTTCTAAAGTAAAATTCTTTCTAATTTTTTTTAAAAAAAGTCATTCGAAGTCCTTGATAGGAATGGAAGACAAATTGTGAGATTTGTTATAATTAAAAGTCATTGATATTTAAAAGTCATTAAAAGTCATTGAGATTTTGAATACTTTATAACTTTCACAGACTGTTAAAAAGTTTTGATTGAATACCACATGACTTTTAAAGACTTTTTTTTTTTTTTTTTTTTTTTTTAAGTATATAAAAGTCTGTATCGAATACCCTGTGACATTTATAGAGTTGTTACACTACAAGAAAAACTGTCGTTATTGACAGTTATTTAATGACAGTTTTGCAAAACTGTCATTAAACTTATAAAAATTGACAGTTTTAAAGTCTGTATTGAATACCCTGTGACATTTATAGAGTTGTTACACTACAAGAAAAACTGTCGTTATTGACGGTTATTTAATGACATTTTTGCAAAACTGTCATTAAACTTATAAAAATTGACAGGTTTTTAGAATTGTCATTAAAAAACTATCAAGAAAAACTGTCAAGAATAGTTGACAGTTTTTTTAAAATTTTTATTTATTTATAATAATTTTTTTTAACTTTTACTTCTTATTTTCAGCACCAAACAAAATCCCGATATGGATTTATTTTACAGTAAGATATCGATTTTTGGGCAAACCGATATTGGATAAGTAAAATTTTAAATTTAATAAATTTACTTTTAAAAAATTCAAAATTTTTTTTTTAAATTGTTTATTTATTTTGCACCCTCTTGTTTCTAACTAAGAGACACGTTAATAATTCAATTACCCATATAAATTAGTAATTCGAGTTTTACATTTGTTCATTAAATTGCAAGATGCATGTAGAGAAATATTTCTCATGTAGTGAGAGTTGATTCCAAATCACACCTATTACAATTGATGTCACTAATCTCCTATAAAGTATAGACACGTTAATAATTCAATTACTCATATAAATTAGTAATTTGAATCTTACATTTGTTCATTAAATTGCAAGATGTATGTAGAGAAATATCTTCCCTCTAGTGAAAGTTGTATTCCAAATCATGGTTATTACAAATGATGTCACTAGTCTCCTATAGAGTATAGACTCATAACTCGACTATATATGTTTTAAAATATATGATTTTATTAAAAGTTTTAATAAATATTTTTTAATATATGTCTGTCATAGAAATTGAAATTTTGATTAGTTGAATAAATTTAAATTTATCTAACAAGTTTTTTTTTTCTTATTTTTTTTCTAACAACTCATATAGGTTATATATAAATATTGTTTAATTATTAACAAATCAAATTTTGTAGTCAAATGGTAAAGGTTTACAACTTCTGATTTGAGGTTTCAAATTCAATTCAATAATGACAATTGAATTGTCATTACTATCATAAGTGGGCCGGGCTGTGGTGGCGGTGGCGGCCGGTGGTGTATAAATATAAAAAAAGTTAATTATTGATAGTTTGTTAATTAAATATTATAAAGATATCTTGACAGTTAAAAACTGTAAAAAAAAATAAAAATAAAAACAGTTAGAAAACAGTCAACTATATTTTTCTTGACAGTTTTTAACTGTCAATAAATGTAGTATTTTCTTATAGTGTTAAAAGTCTATATTGAATAACCTAAACTTTTTAATTCCATAAAAGTCATTAAAGGTCTTTTTAAATCCTAATTGAATACATCATCCTAAATCAATCAATCAATCATAACACAACAGGATTCCACCAACCATCATGGTAGACTTAGGGCCTATTTGTTTTTATGTCTTACATCTAAAATCTGAGTTTGTTTTTTTTAAGTCACTTTACATCTGAAATGAGGCAAAAAAGAGCTGAAAAATTGAAGTCAGAATACTTGACTTTTATTTGAAGAAAGGTATCTTAACAACTATTTAACACCTCACTCCCAATAATGCTATTAGAAAATATAACAATTACAATATTGTTATAAATATATTTGGTGGCTTCCACCATGTGCATGACGTGGCAAGTGGCAACAAAATACAAGTTTGGTTTGAGATGTGTCTCATGATGGCACAATGTGTAGAAAATTACAATATGCACCCCTTGTTTGTTTGACTATATATATATGCCCTCTCTTGTAAAATGGGCTGATGCTATTCAGAATACATCAATAAGAAGAAAAATATCTCCTTTGTGTTATCTCATCTCTCGTCTCTCTCCCTCTCTCTTGTTTCTCTTCTTCTATTTTATTAGTTTATATGTTATTCTTTATCTATTCTTTTATGTTCTTCATCTATTATTTTTAATTTTATTATAAGACGTTATCAGCACGAATGCTGTTACTTCCAGAACCTGAAGTTCTGAATTTATTACTACTGGAACTTGAAGTTCCTAGATTTATTTATAGAACCTGAAGCTTCTGAATTTATTACCACTAGAACTTGAAGTTCTTAGATTTATTTCCAAAACTTGAAGTTTCTAAATTTATTATTATTAAAACCTGAAGTTTCCAAATGTTTATTTATTAATACAAGAACCTGCAGTTCTGAGTTTACTTTCTCGCATTTTTACTTTTACGTACTTCACTTTACTGCATTTTATTCACTTTTAAGCAATTTATTTTCTCGCATTTATTTATTTATATGCTTTTATGAGATTGGTTATGCCAACCTACCAGAACCTGCAGTTCTAGATTTACTTTTTCCGCATTTATTATTACGCATTTTATTTTGTAATTTTTATTTAAACAGTTTGGTTACCCATCAAGAACCTAAAGTTTATGAATTTATTTATCATTACCGAAACCTGAAGCTTCTGGATTTATTTATTTACAAATATTTCTTTACATATCTGAAGATTTAAATTCCTCGGATTTTTATCAGACCAGAAGTTCTGACTTCGATTGTGATTTTCGGATAATCAGAAGTTGTAAGAATGTCAAAGCTTACAAATTTGAAATTTGCTGCACTGGAAGTGTCTGGGGATAATTACCATCTAAAAGCCCAATACCTAACTGTCACAGAACCAGAAGTTCTATGGCAAGAACTAAAAGACCGATTTGATAACCAACCCGATGTTGCATTACCAAATGCTAGGTATCAATGGCAACATTTATGTTTTCAAGGCTTTGGATCGGTCTCTAAGTATAATACTGATTTATTTAAAATCACTACACAGCTGAAATTGTGTGGTCAGGATGTAATCCGAAATCATCAATAAAAATAGTAAATTTTCTCCTCTATTCACTTTATCTCATACCGTTATCCTTTCATTCTTCTTCATCTTATTTCTATTATATTATTTGTTATTTTAATTTTACGCATCTATTTAATTTTATGCAATTTATGTATCTGAGTATACCAACTAACCAGAACCTGAAGTTTCTGGATTTGTATAAATTATGTATTGAGCCTAACTAGGTCAACCGTTAAGTTTCTGGAATTTAAACCAAGATCAGCTAGACCGATTAACCAGAATCTGAAGTTTTTGGATTTATCATTATTGTTGACGATGGTTTTTTCTAGTTGACCAGTCAACGATTCCTGGTTTGTAAATATAATTCAGACGTGTGACAAAGTACTGAAAAGAAAACAGAAAAATGTTACGTGGTAAAACTCCAGTAATCGGAGAAACATCCACGGATGGTAACGTAAGCAACCCAACCAAATTCACTATGATAATCTTTGCAATTACACACTCTGTTCTCTCCTCTCTCTTTTTTCCCCGTACCCTCTACTTGTATTTTGCAGGGGTATTTATACATGATTCCCTTAGGGTTTTCTGGGTCTTGTTAGGGTTTAGTGCCGTGATACACAAGTTGAGGAGTGTTGAGTTTACTTTGTGTTCTTTTCTTATTCTGCGCTGATCTTTCCTTTATCATTACGGATTCTGAATCCGTTTTGGACTTTTAGTGAGCTGTCGAGGAAATCTCTTTGTTTCCTTATGGGACTTTGCTTCTCCGTAATAGATTCGCAGAGTTGTGAACGATATACATCAATTATATTGACGTGTAGGTGGCAAACGGATTTTACAAGGCAATCCCTTCCTCTGTGCCGAACACATGTAGTCGGGCACTTTCTGTACTCGGGGGACTCGGCATCATTCGCCATTTCTAGCTATATCTTCTGACTCAGCCTGAGGTAATCCCTTCTTTCCAATCAGTCTCCTCGCTCATAGGTTGTTCTTACCCACGTTGTCTGCTGATGTGTCACTTGCGATGAATTTTACCTATAATAATACCCCCTTAAATGTTTTAGCCGAATGGATTCGCTCGTTTTTATGAAAGCGAGTTTGTTTATTCGGCGAAAGTATTTAACTCTCGTTCAGTTCTTCTTCTTCTGATCGGGCAAGTTTTTTTTTTTTTCGTCATTTTTCCCATAAATGTTTTACATTAATGCTTTGTAGATACTTACGATTAGTATCCTTCATTAATCCAATGCATTAATGACGTGTCTTAACTGCACCCACATACATTCGATTTGTCTTCTGCAAAAGATTTTATTATAGCGACGTTTAAGGTTTCTGACGGCCACAGCTCCTTATGAAGTTGCCACTTGTCCATTCGGGGATTGGTGCGTTAGACCATATTAATGAGACATGACCCCTGCCAGACCTATGCGTCTTTTCGCACATTTCCCGCATTCTACTTTCTCTGCCCTAGGGTTTCTTACTCTTTATATACCCCTTTCACTTCGCTTTCCTTCTTTAAAACCTCTAATTTTCATGGTGTATTTCTTTTTACATTCTTTGGTTGTTCCCACGATTTTCTTCTTCTCTTTCCCACGGATTTCCAACTGGTTCAAAAGAAACCTTCTTTCTCTGCTTGTCCTGTGTTGATTGTGGTTTTCTGCAGTCTCCTTCACTTTCGTGAGATTTGTTGAGGTTAGTCTCTCCCTTTTTTTTTTTTTTTCGTTTTCTTCCTTTTTTATGGATCCCTCAGTTCATCACCGTCTTTTTGTTGCTTCCATGGTTGCTATTGAGCGCTATGACACTCGTTTGGTCGAATGTCTTCAAAACCTGTTGGGTAGATCACCCCTAGATCAACCCTATTTTTTGGATGTCAATGTTTCTGGGTTGGTTCGTGAGACCCCTTGTGAGGATGATTCTGCTAGGGTCCCTCAATCTAACCCTTGTTCTTCTTCTTGCAGTGACGTTCGACCCCCGATGACGAGGTCCAAGAATTGCAGTCCACGTACAATCCATAAAAGCGTCAACGGTCTTTATACTATTGGACCTCAACAAGTGAATAAAGATGACGTGGAATTGGAGCATCGGGCAGCTCAGATTACGTTCTCGCCCGAGCGAGTCTGTGCTTATGACGTCGAACTGAACCTAGTCGGTCGAAAAAAGACTCGTTAGTACATAGGCTGGTTTGATTTGGATAAGGATTCTATTCGGCTTGAACCAGCTGGAGATAGGGCCGTATGGAACCCTCCACCCGGGATGGTGGCGATCTATAGGGCTATGCTTAGTTGTGGCGTGACCCTCCCTCTCTAACCATTTATCACTTGGTTCCTAGCTGAGGCCCAGATTTCTCTTGCCCAGCTTGCTCTGAACAACTATCATATCCTGATGTGCTTATGGCACATGTGGTACCGAATGAAGCTACCACCCCCGACTCCCTGTGAGATCAGGCATTTCTACATGCTCAGACAGTCGGGTCGGTCAGGAACGTATTTCCTTTTGTCGAGCAAACCCGACCATTGGATCCCAAAAGGCGTCAAGGTTGTCGGGAAGGTTGACTCGACCAAAGATGATAAAGCCAAGGGTTTTGTCTGGGGGTTCCCCTCTTCTAACAAATATTGAAAGAATAGTTGGTTCTTTATCGGGGGTGACTGGGTCCAGTCCATCGAGTTCGATGTTGATGGCGTTCGGGTAACGCGAAAGGTCCCTCGATACTTCTGTTCCCCTGAGTCATGGAACAACGCTGCCCCGATTCTCTCGGATGGGGAGTTGAAAAATTTGGCGCGGGCAGTCGTTCATGCATCGAAGAAGAGGGGAGAGCCTTATCTCCTCGATGAGGAGAAGATGATTAAAGCTGGTCTCTTTCCTCGCTTGTCGGCAGCTCGCAAGCGATGTAATTTTTACAACACTTTTCTTAATCCTTTCGTATCGTTTCATTTTTAGTTGATTTCTGACGTCTGACTCCTGGTGCCTTTCTTTTGTTTTATGCAGTGAATTACTTGGATGTGGTCTGTGAGGCTCAGGCCCGTAGATGGAAAACTGTTTTGGAGACTAGCCGAAAAGAGGCTACTCTTCAGGACTTCGAATTGGATGCTCTTGGTGGGTTGGGAGAGGAGGCCCCTACCGGAAAATGTGCAGAGGAGAACGTCGGGGGCGTTCCTGAGTATACTCCCCAAGAGGTCCCTCACGCCCCTAAGACTGGGACAAGTGAACGTGTGGACCCGTTTGACTCGGGCGATCATACTTTTTATGCTGGTGAATGGGAGCATTCCCCAATTGAGCACCAGGAAGATGCCGCAGATGAGGCAACTGTTGGGGAAGACGAGCTGACCCGGGCTACCAACAAGGTGATTGATAAAAGCAGCCGACTTATTCATACTGCGGATGAGGCGGTTGCTGGGGTGCCTAAGTCAAGTTCCGGCATCTCCAGGGGTAAACAAAAGGTTGGGAGTCTTTCGAAGCAAATGCTCCTGTGGAACCTTCTACTGCTACTCCGCTGACCGTTAGTGGTGGAGCTGAGGTTGAGGATCCTCATGCTGACCTTGATACCCGTGGGAGGCAGTCTAGGAAAAGATACACTTCTTTTTCCCTTGGTCGGCCTGCTCCCAAAGTACCCCGAGTGGTGATGTATTTTGATTCCTCTTCAGGTGACGAGGGGACGGTTACTAGGGTCGTATGGGCAAAGATGCAAACTTCTCCTAAAGTCCAACCAGGGACCTAAACAGAGATGTTGTCTGAGGTCCTACCCGACGCTTCCAGCAAGGGTGATCCCTTAAATGATTCACGTGCTTTCGACCCACCCCTTTCACCTAGGATGGACGTTGGCGGTTCTGGGACGCCTAGTTAGGTGGGAGATCCTACTCCTCAGGCAATGCTAAGGGCCATGTCTTCTAGCCAGGCATTTTTTGGTGAGGATGACTGGGGTCGTTTCCGGGTTGGCCCTCCCTCAGAACGGCTTCAAAATTTCTTCAACAGCGCTTCTTATGTGAGTTATTCGCTTTTCTTTTCTTGTAGCATTTTCTGTCAGTATTTCTCTTACACATTTTTATGGTGCAGATGGTTGCTGAGATGTCGGAAGCGTGCCTGGCCAGCCAAGCTTAAACAGATAGGATAAAGCGCTTGGAGGCCCAACTAAAAGAGAGCGAAGACAATCGTGCTCGGGTCGAATTGGCCTGTCAAAAGAAAGTCAGGTCGCATTAGGAGTTTATGGACCGATACTTGGCAAGTCAGCTAGATGCTAAGCAGAGGGTGTCTTCAGCCGCTGATGAAGTGAAACGCCTTCAGGATCTACTATCCTCCACTCGGGAAGCGAGGCTTCAAGCAGAGTAGAAGGCTGAGGAAGCTAAGCTAAGCTAAGCTATGAGCGTCAGGCAGAAGATTTGAAGAACCAAGCGCTGACTGGAGATCCAGGGGGTTGACCGTTTTAAGAGGTCTCCAGCTTACGACGCCTTGCTCTTACGGGAATTCCATCGAGGGATGGTGTCGGCTCGAGAATTCTTCAAGGTTAAGAATAGAGCGACTGATCGGGCAAGGGCCAATTGGAACTGCTCCGTTGACAACCATGTTAAAACGTCTCTGGATTCTCTTCGCGCTTAAATGAAGGTGTGGCGTGCCTATTGTCGCTGCAAGGGCAAAGCTCCGCACCCTATGCATTTGGAGATACCGACTGAGAGCGCCCTTTCTACCTTTCATGCCTGCCAGAAGGCTGGGATATATGGTGAAGAACCAAACGTCGAGCTTGTACCTGGCAGGGACTACAGCTCTTGGATGGATAACGTTGAAGACGTGATTGTTTGGCCTTCCGATGAGAGTTTCCTGAGCGAGTATGATATGGTTCCTGAGCCGAGCCGAGCCGAGCCTTATAAGCAGCAGTTCTCGCCATGATAGAGGTCCTCGGTCTGGTAGTAGTTCTCGTCCCGACAGCAATCTTCCACCCTCAGCATCTATTTGAATGTTTCTTTTATTGTACCAATTTTCTACTTTTGATGTACACACCTTTTTTTTGTTAATCGATAATTCTTTCACTGTTTGTGCTTTATTGTTTGTGCTTTATTCTTCTATGCCTTGACTATGTTGAACATGATACCTGAAATAAGAGTAATGTAACCGAAAAGAGTAATATAGCCCAAAAACAAGTAATACAACCCAACAAAAGGAGTAGTAAGTGGAAATTGCGCAAGTTAATGTGACTGGGATGTCCTCCTTGTTTAACTTCCACTGGAATCTTCCCTAAAGGCTCGTATTCTCGAGAACCAGGAGTTTATTTTTTCAACCGCATAGTTCATAGGTTGTTTTTTTTTTTTTGGAATGTGCTGAGTATCTTATTTAACAGGCGTTACTCTGTGATGCCGAGTGTCTTATTTAACTGGCATTTTCTTCTCTTTATTTTTATTTAAACTATGTGTTACGCCGAAGCTCACCTTGACCATACACATAGTTCCCTGCGTAAGTCACCTAGGACGTCTCCCGGTTTTATCTGCAACAGGGTTTTGCCGAATTGTTGGGGTAGCGTATACCGGCCAACACAGCTGAGTTTCTCACCAGATCTATTTCGGCGGTGCCCCAAGCAGTTTGCCAGGTATCCCTTATTGGGTATTCTGGTGCCTCGGGTTTACCTTTTCATTGGGTGGTGTGTTTGCATCACCCCAACTAGGCGGGCATGCTACTTTAGCTTCTCCGCCTCTCGGGCGCTGTCCACTCGCTCTTTGCGATTTCTTGGCGCCCAAGCACTTATGGAGGCTTAGCTCCATTCTTTATTTTCAGAGAGCTATTTTATTCTTTTTTCGTTTCTTTATTTTGCGAGTCTGTTCGCATTCCCACAGATTTTTCCTTTTACGAAACATCTGCTGATTCTACGGAGTTTTATAAAAATAAGAGAAGAAATGGGTGGATTGCCCTTTTTATTATCAATCACATATCTGAAAATCTGAATAAAAAAAAAATAAAAAAAAATAAATAATAAATAAATAAAAAAAACTAAAACGAGGATCTAAGTTCTATTAGAATAATTTGAATGCCGAGAGGTCAAGGAGCCATAAATCTGAGGAGCCTCTTTATGGGTAGAACATCTTTAAGTATTGGGCATTGCGTGGTTGGGGGACTAGTCCAGCATCGGGTCGGGCAACAAGGGCAACAAGATAGGCTCTATGCCCGGCGACACCTTTAACAATGTAAGGCCCTTCCCACTTGTCTGCAAGGGACCCTACTGCCTTGTCTCTTGTGTTCGGGGATACTCTTCTCAACACTAAGTCCCCGACTTGGAATCTTCGTATTCGGACATGAGAATTGTAGTATCTTGCTGCTGTTTGTTGGTATGTCGCATTTCTTATCTAGGATTTGTCTCTGGCTTCTTCTAACTCATCTAGGTTCTGCATCAGCATATCAACATTGTGCTCCGGATGATATAGCCCCGAGAGATGAAGGATACTTCTGTTGAAATAACAGCTTCAGTTTCGAATGCCAATGAAAATGGAGTTTCCCCAGTGGAGGTCCTAGCAGTCGTTCTGTATGCCCAGAGTACTTCGTGAAGCTTGTCTACCTAGTTCCCTTTCTTTGCATCCAGCTATGCTTTCAAGGTATGCTTGATTACTTTGTTTACAGCTTCAGTCTGGCCGTTGGTCTGAGGGTGAGTAGGGGTGGCATAATAATTCGTGATTTTGTATTCTTCGCACATATCCTTGAATTTCCTGTTGTCAAACTGTGTCCCATTATCAGTAATGATGGTGCTTGGGATTCCAAACCTGTAGAGGATGTTCTTTTTGACAAAACTGGTGGTGTTTGCCTTGGTAATATATACGAGTGCTTCAGCTTTTGCCCATTTTGTGAAGTAGTCTACTGCCACAATAGCATGTTTTGCTCCTCCCTTTACACCCATGGGCATTGGTCCTATAAGATCAAGGCCCCACATGGCAAACGGCCAAGGGGACGTCAAGCTTCTGAGCAGTTCTGGTGGTTGTCGTATGTCATTGGCGATCCGCTGACAGGTCTCGCAACCTTCTACGAATCGTCGAGCCTCAACAAATAGAGTCGGCCAGTAGAATCCCTGCCTTAGTATTTTGTGTGCCAAGCTTTTCCCTCCAGTGTGGTTTGCGCATATGCCGCTATGGACGTCTTAGGATTTTCTCATCTTCTTCCCTAGCTACGCACCTTTGTAGTGCTTTCGAGAAACCTTTTCTATATAACTCACCGTTCATGATTGTGTATCGGGTCGACCTATATTTGATGTGCTTTGCTTCTGAGGTGTTTTTAGGTAGGATGTTTTCCTCCAAGTATTTCCTGAGCTGGGTTGTCCAGTTATCTAATTGTGGTCGGATCTCTGCTACTACTAATTCTTTCGATTCTGCTGTGCTAGGCCTGGCTAGATGGGCGACCGGCACTGTCTTTGATCCGACACAATTTGTTTCTGAAGCTAACTTGGACAGAGCGTCTGCCCTTTTATTCTCTTCTCGGGGAATCTGAGTAATTTTATACCCTTTAAACTTCTTGAGCAGTCTTCTTGCTATTTCTAAGTAGGTCATCATGCACCCGTCTCTTGCTTGGTACTCGTCCAATACTTGGTTGACCACCACTTGTGAGTCACTGAAGATTTCTATTTCATCTGCTCCTAGTGCTACGCATACCCTCAGGCCAGCCAGAAGAGCTTCATATTCGGTCTGATTATTAGTTTCTTCGAAATCAAATCTCATGGAACATTCTACAGCATCTCCTTCTGCTGTTAATATCACTATCCTGGCCCAGCTGCCATGGGTATTAGTTGACTCGTCCATATGCAACTTCCAGTGATAAATTTTTCCTTGGTCTTTCCCCATCATTCTGCGCACTTCACCCTGGTTCTGTGAATTCTACCACAAAGTCTGATGCTGCTTGGCCTTTATGCGCTGACTTTGCCATTGCCTTTATTAGTATATCTACAATATACTAATAAAATGTGAAGAAAAGTCAATCTATGTAATCAATGCTACCATTCCCCGGCAGCGGCACCATTTTTTTGATGAGGTCATTTATGTACTCAAAAAAATAGTAATAATATAGATTATGGTTGATTCTTGAAAACTCTTTTAAGCCACTTAATCCTTTTAAAATGTGATTTGATAGCAAAATAGTGAGCAAGTTCGTTCCACAGGGAATGGAGTGTTAATTAGATAAATTGACTAATCTTTGAACAATAAAGTAAATCATATTGTTTGATAGATGTGTGGTTTCTAAAACCACCAATGCTAACTACTCAAATGAAAATACACAAAATATGTTATGAAAAATAGAATACTCAACACATTGATAAGAATTGTGATAAAATCAATTAATGAGATAGCTAGGGAATAAATCGATTAACAATTGAATATGGGTAAGCTAACTAGCTACTTTAATGTACCCATCTCATTATGTTAACCACTTAGAGGCTTAGATTAGTGGGGTTGATATACCCACCACTAATCTATCCTATCCAATGGGTTCTTAATCACACAAGGATTGTCAATCCACATATGAATATATAACAAATTACTCCACTCAAGATAGCAATCAACAAGTGATATACAAGTCAATTATAATGAATGGAATCTAATTAATTTGAATGAATAGAACACATAAGAGATTCATTACAAGCTAAGCTAAACCCACAACCAATTGATCCTCAAATCTATCCCCTAGATTAGGGGTTTAGTTACACATATTTGCAATAAATGAAAAGAAGTAAATAGTAAGGAAATAACCATTGGGTCACCTTCTTTAAGCTTGATCCTTCTTCTCCTCTATGCTCTTAGATGCAAGGAATGGAAGTAGAGGATATGTCTTGGAATGTGGGTGTTTTGGTGGGAAGTGACTAAGGATTTTGGTGGAGAAATGGTGGGATGAGGAATGATGTAGAGAGGCAATCAAGGTTTTGTGTTGAGGGTTGGTTGGATGGATTAGATGAGTTCAAGGAGAGAAATGGAGGATGAGGAATAGTGTGCCATGGATGATAGAGTTAGATCTTAGATGTGTTCTCTGTATTTTTCTCTGATTTTTCTATGCCGTTAAAGATGGAGGGACGTTCTATATATATGCACTCTTGGACATGTACTGATAACTGCTTGATTCGCTGAGGTTGCGCCTTGTTCGCTATTTGGTCGCTATGGTGACCCTGGTGCATAAAACGGTTAGATGAGAAGGTCGCCACGAAAACCATCTTTCTCGCCATTTGGCAAGTGGCGACCATGAGCAATTTGTGTAGAGGTCGCCACTTGCACCTCTAGGTCGCCATGGCGACCATAAGTGGCGACCCTGCAACTGTAAGGAGGTCGCCACTTGTAACATCAAGGTCGCCATGGCGACCCCAAGTGGCTACCATGCTTTGACTGAACTAGGTCACCACTTGCAAGGGAGGTCGCCATGGCGACCCCACCTAGTTCATTTGGGGACTTTCTGTCGCCATGGCGACCAAGTGGCGCCCAAATGGCGACCTTCTGATGTCTTTGGAGAATCCTCTGTCGCCATGGCGCCCATGTAGCGACCTCTCAAGTCCAAGTGGCAAAAATGCCCTGTTTCTTCCTATTTGTGAGATATTTTCGCACAAGTCCTCCACTTTCATCTCAATTGCTTCTGAAACCTAATAAAACCTGAAACACTCAATTTAAAAACATTAAACACGGGGAAATGCCCGAGAATCAAGCTAAAAGAATCGGAAATGAGGGCCAAAATCATACCAATTTTGGCTTGATCAGCCATGTATTGGATGTCAAATTCACTCAGCTTTATAGCCCATTTGGTCAATCGTCTTGACAATTCTGGCCTCTAGAGGATTAGTTTGAGCGGGCAATCTATGTATATTATGACCGTATGTACTTGAAAGTATGGCATCAGCTTCCTTGCCGCTGTGACTAGTGCCAGGGCCATTTTCTCGGCTGGTGAATACCTGCTTTCGGCTAAGAGCAGTGCCTTGCTCGAGTAATATACCGGCTTTTGTACCCCCTCCTCCAACCGAATTAGCACTGAGCTGGTAGCTACATCAATGAGGGATAGATACATGTATAGGATTTCCCCGACCGAAGGTTTAGAAAGTATTGGTGCTCGCCCCAGGTATTCTTTTATATTCTGAAAAGCCGTTTCGCATTCTTCACTCTATTCAAGCCCTCTTCCTTTTTCTATTACTCTGAAGAATGCAGCACACTTGTCTGTGGATTTTGCTATGAACCGATTGAGTGATGCGAGACACCCTGTCAATTTCTGTACATCCTTCAGCGTTTTCGGGGAAACCATGTCCTCTAGCGCTCTGATCTTCTAGGGATTTACCTCGATTCCTCTCTGGTGGACCTGAAAACCTAAGAATCTTCCTGATGGCACACCAAACACACATTTGTTTGGGTTGAGCTTCATCTGGTACTTTACTAGGACGTCGAATGTTTCCCTTAGATCTGCTGTGTGCTCATTTGCTGTAACACTCTTGGTCAGCATGTCGTCTACATAGACTTCCATATTTCTTCCAATCTGCCAAACGAATATTCTGTTTACCAATCTTTGATATGTTGCTCCCGCATTCTTCAAACCAAAAGGCATTACTGTGTAGCAGTACAATCCTTGGTTTGTTGTGAAAGCCGTCCTATCTTCGTCAGCTTTATTCTTTCGGATCTGGTTATATCCCGAGTAGGCATCCATGAAGCTCAGTAGTTCATGTCCTGCGGTAGCATCCACCAGGTGATCTATTCTTGGGAGAGGGAAACTATCCTTTGGACAGGCTTTATTTAGATCCGTAAAGTCCACACACATTCTCTATTGATTGTTTTTCTTTTTCACTAGTACCACATTAGCTACCCATTGTGGGTACTGGACTTCTCTTATAGACCCTGCAGTAAAGAGCTTTTCTACTTCTTTCTTGATGGCTACACTTCTATCTGAGTTAAACAGTCTTCTTTTCTGTATGATCGGTCGGGATTCAGGATTAACGGCCAAGTAATGGGATATTACTTTTGCATCTATTCACGGCATATCTTCGTGGCTCCAAGCGAATATATCTTTGTATTCTCTTAGCAACCTGGTTATACTAGCTTTGACTGTTTCTTGTAAGTTAGCGCCTATCTTGATGACCCTGGTCGGTTCATTATCGTCCAGGACTACATCTTCAGTTGGTTCGTCCTTCTTATCTTCGGGCCCTTCCCTTGGGTCCAATTCAAACTCTTCAGGTACTTCAACCTGATCATCTGAATTTCTCATGTCTCGTCCACTCGGCAAGATGGCGCACACTTGGTGCCCTTCTTTATTCTCTTTATCTCTGTAAACTGAGAGGTTTGCTCTCTGCGCCATCTCTTATAACCCTTTCACCAAACCTATACCAAATTCTATTGGGAATTTCATTATGAGGGCAAAGGTAGCTGTTACTGCCTTGGCTTTATTCAAGAATGGTCGCCCTAACAATGCGTTGTAAGGCTAGTTCTCCGTATCAACCACTACAAAGTCAAGTAGCACTGTTTTCTGACAAGGGGCGCTTCCAACTTTAACTGGCAATTTCACAGTGCCTAGAGACCTCACTTATACCCTACCAAAACCTCGGGGGGGGGGGGGGGGGGGGGGGGGGGGGGGGGTTTCGGTCCAGCCTCAACTGGTCGTAGACCTCAGCATTCAGTATGTCTGCTAAACTCCCATTATCGATCAGAATTCGATGGACTTCTCTGTGACCAATCCTGGTGCTGATGACCAAAGCGTCGTTCGGTCTGACATATATGCCATGTGAATCGGCTTCTGTAAAAATTATTGGATCCCAACCTTCATTGATTCTCTTCTGGTCGGGCTCAACAGAATTGACATCCAGGTCTCTTTGTGCTTCCATTGCTTCATGAATTTCCAAGGTTCTTTCCCTGTTGCTTTCTTCGGTTGCTGGTCCTCCAAAGATGGTATTTATCGCTCCTTCATCTTCAAGCTTCTTCGGGCTTAATTTTCTCCGACTGTTTTGACAGCTGTCCTGCTGCTCATCCACCCTCTCTGTCTTTCTCTGGACAATATCTTTTAAGTGTCCTTCTCGAATAAGTGTTTCGATATGATCCCTGAGTTGAAAGCATTTGGAAGTTTCATGCACGTTTTCTTTGTGAAATCGGCAATACTTGGTTGTGTCTTTTCGAGCATAGAATGAATGCCTAGGTGGCTCCTTAAACATGTTTTTTTTCTTCCAGGATTGCGAGCACTTCCTCCTGAGTTTTCTTCAATAGGGTATAGTTTGTGTAGTCACCTCGGAACCTCTGGTACGGCTTGTCGGCCTTTGAATCATTATGCTTACGCCCTTCCCGACCATCTAGAATTTTGCTCCTTTGCTTGTCTCCCTTTTGGTTAGGGGCTTTGGATGCGCTATCTTTGGTTTTTGAAACCTTTGACGGCCCTCCATGCACAAATATCCGCCCGTTGCAATTTCCTCTTCTTCAACTAAGGCGTAACCTCCAGCCATGTCCATCATATTCGCATAGCTGGTTAATCGTGCTCTTCTTAAATCAAATGAGAGCTGTCCATTCTGCAAATTGTTAATAAATGCTGCCACAATAACCTCATCGTTAGCGCTCCCGATCTCTGACACTGCTTGACCAAATCTCCCTAGATACTTTTTGAGCGACTCATCTTTTCCCTGTTTAAGTTGGGATAGGTAAGCCACAGACTTCTTTCTGTGCATGTTTCCAAGGAATTGTCAAGAGAATGCTTTACTCAGTTTGATGAAACTGCTTATGCTTACTGCTGGTAATCTGCCGAACCATCTGGAACCCAAATCCTCGAGCGTTTATGGGAAATTCAAACATAACAACGCATCATCGTTGGCATACTGGGCCATGGCACTTTTGTATATTCTGACGTGCTTCTTTGGATCTGTGTCTTTCTTGAACTGTTCCACGTGCGGCATTCTAAACCTCTCTAGAAATGGCATTCGAAGGATTCCATTGGTGAAAGGACTGCCCAATTCATCATCTAATAGCTCATTCCGTCCATATCGTCTGACTAATGCGTCCATTTGTCGACGGTTGTATTGGACTTCCCGGGTCAAACTCTTTATGAGTATGTCTTTTTCACCTTCTGGTTTTCCCATGGTATCAAAACTTTGACTAACGACCAGCCCTTGTCCTTGATTATCAAGTTTTTGCTTCTGAGGTTTAGGATTCAGGCCATGCAACCGGATGGTGCCTCGTTGGCGCTTCCGATGAGTGTACTGATCACTGTCCCTAGAGGATGGGGAACGATCCCTTCGATGGTCCTCTCGCCCAAATCGGCCCATATTTTGCTCGGCTCGCCCGGGGTGATATTTCCTACGTGGGTATCTATGTTCCCTAGGTTCTCTATCCTCCTGGGCCTGTTCTTCTAATATCTTCGGTTGCTCTGATGAGGTTTGACTATTTTTTAAAGGTGTATCTAGTGTTGGACGGACTACTACGGAATGTAATCTGCCTTGCTGTTGGTCCAGGGTATTCGTTTAACGCAGCAAAGTCAATCCCTCCGTGGTGGAAAGGTTGATTCCGTGTCTGGCTACGTCGGATACGAGCTGTTGTAAAGATGCCCGGAAACGCTGTGCGATCTCATCGTTGGTTGGAGGAAAGCACTGGATGCCAACAATAGCGGCTGGTTGATTTTCTACAGTCAGCGCGACATCAAGGGAGGTATCCACTTCCAGTCTATCATCTAGTAAATCTTGGTTGTGCTTGGAATTGCTGCCATCTCCTTCTCCAGCAATTGTTTCACAAGGGATCTCGGGGTTTTTAGTACTACCTGGCCCCTCCTTCTAGCGCCAATTGTTGACGATGGTTTTTGTCAATTGACCAGTCAACGATTCGTGGTTTGCAAATATAATTCAGACGTGTGACAAAGTACTGAAAAGAAAACAGAAAAATGTTACGTGGTAAAACTCTGGTGATCGGAGAAACATCCACGGATGGTCACGTAAGCAACCCAGCCAAATTCACTATGATAATATTTGCAATTACACACTCTGTTCTCTCCTCTATCTTTTTTCGCTTACCCTCTACTTGTATTTTGCAGGGGTATTTATACATGATTCCCTTAGGGTTTTTTGGGTTCTGCTAGGGTTTAGTGCCGTGATACACAAGTTGAGGAGTGTTGAGTTTACTTTGCGATTCTTTCCTTATTCTGCGCTGATCTTTCCTTTATCATTACGGATTCTGAATCCGTTTTGGACTTTTAGTGAGCTGTCGAGGAAATCTCTTTGTTTCCTTATGGGACTCTGCTTCTCCGTAATAGATTCGCAGAGTTGTGAACGATATACATCAATTATATTGACGTGTAGGTGGCAAACGGATTTTACAGGGCAATCCCTTCCTCTGTGTCGAACACATGTAGTCGGGCACTTTCTGTACTCGGGGGACTCGGCATCATTCGCCATTTCTGGCTATGTCTTTTGACTCGGCCTTAGGTAATCCCTTCTTTCCGATCAGTCTCCTCGCTCATGGGTTGTTCTTATCCATGCTATCTGCTGATGTGTCACTTGCGACGAATTTTACCTATAACAATCATTATAATATTTAAGTTGGCATGGTTTTACAAACCAATTAGAATCTGAAGTTCTAAATTTTAAATTTCAGTAAAAATATGGAGTTTTGGATTCATTAATATGTACATGAATGTCATATTTGGGACCTGAAATTCCAAAATTCGAATTCTATATAGAACTTGAAGTTCTAATTTTGAATACGAAATATTGAATCTGAACTTGAAGTTCTTAAGTTTTGAACATGAAGTTGTAATCAGACTTGAAGCTCTGAATTTAATTTAAATTGTGACATTAAAACTTTTATGTCAAAGTTTAGAGCCAGAAATTCTGAATTGGATCAAGTTACGATTCTTTCATCTAGAAAGTCAATTTGTGATTTCTATTTAGAACCTGAAGTTTTCTGAATTTTATGAACCTGCGGTTCATGGTCTAACCGGAAGTTCGAAAAATCAATATGATTCATGATTTTGTTTTATGAAGTGATATATTTTCATATCTATATGTTTATACTTTTGATCATTTTGTTTAATATGCACTTTATTTTTCTTTGTGAATACATACGTCTTTAAATGGTATATTGAATGATATTGAAAAGCAAGATACATGAGATATATGTCTGGCTAATAATGCACTGATGCATACGATTCTGCGGAATCAGAAATACTTTCTGAATTTAACCTTGCTCAAAGCAAATGTTAATACAATATCGAGTCCAGCAGATTTGATAGAAGGCTCCGGTAGAGCCATGATATTGTTACCAAACGATACTAAAATATGTATCAATGATGCTTTATATTCAAGTAGATCCAGAAGAAATATACTTAGTTTCATAGATATACTATGGATATCACATAGAAACTATAAGTGATGAGAATATTAAGTATCTATGCATTACTTCTCATAATTCAAGCCAGAAGCTCATTATGGAAAAGCTACGTGGTTTATCATCTGGATTATATTACACTCTTATAAGAGGTGTAGAAATTTATGTAGTTATAAACCAGAAGTTCTCAGACCCAAAAATATTTATACTTTGGCATGACTGTCTTGGTCACCCGGGATCTACAATGATGCGTAAAATCATTGAAAATTCTCATGGGCATCCATTAAAGAACCAGAAGATTCTTTTATCCCATGAAAATTTATGTACTGCATGTTCACAAGGGAAATTGGTAATAAAACCATCCCATTCTAAAGTTGGCTTTGAATCCCCGTCATTCCTGTAAAGGATTCAAGGGAACATATGTGAACCTATTCATCCACCAAGTGGACCGTTCCGCTATTTTATGGTCCTAGTTGACGCATCCAGTAGATGGTCACACGCTTGCTTATTATCAACAAGCAATGTTGCTTTTGCAAGATTACTCGCACAGATTATCAAGCTTCGGGCACATTTTCCCGATCATCTAATTAGGTCAATACACCTTAATAATGTCAGTGAATTTACTCCTAAGACATTTGATGAATATTACAGATCAGTTGGGATTGATGCTGAACATCTAGAATGGATTAGAGAATCACTTATTAAGCATCTCTAGGTAATTGCGAGAACTTTATTATTTCGATACAATTACCAATTTTTATATGGAGACATTCTATTCATCTCTGACCCACTGCTTATCATTATTACTTAACTTTACAATTTGTAATTGGTCATAGACATGTTCATTTTTGAGATAATTGATCATCAGATAATTATTAATCAGTTACTTCATATATTAAAAGTAACAAAATTTGATAAGTTTCTATCTCATAAACCCTGGCCGGGTGATTGTTCCTGAAGAACGATCTGAGTAAAATGCAACAAAATAAATCATATGATGCATATCATAAGTTTTTAAACCTTTTATTTCGAAATGTATTGTTCCCAGAAGAGAAAAATAAATTATCAGGATCCTAATGTAAACAAGGCTCGAGTTATGAATATATCCACTTTTTCTAAATCAACTCTATTAGAGTTAGATATATCTAAAGCGACACAAAGTCCCTGACGTGACTAAATCCATTGAAATGGAAGAAATCTCAGCAGAGATTCAAGTATATTGAAATTGAGAAAATTTTTATAATCATATGAGAGAAATGTGGAATAGTGAAGAAACAATCATCAGTGATACATTTTCAAATACAGTAGCTACTGAAATAATGATTATGAAACTCATAGTATCGATGATTGTAGACAAAGGCATGATTGGCCAAAATGAAAAGAAGCAATTCAAGAAGAATTGACTTTATAAGCCAAACATATAGTATTTAGACCAATTAGTTCTCCAGACACCTGAAGATGTCAAACTAGTTGGATATAGGGACGGCAAAAATCCCCGACCCGCCCCAAACCCACGGGGCCTCGGTCCGTTTGGGTCGGGTTTGGGGCAGTAAAAACGGGTAACTGGGCGGGTTTGGGGCACATTTCTTGACCCGGCCGAGTTACCGGGTCCGGTATGGGGCAGTCCCTTTTGACCCGACCCACCCCGTTTGACCCGGAATATATATATATATATTTAAAATTATATATTTTTTAAATATAAAAGGAAAAGAAAGAAGGAAACCCTATGTTAGCCGAAAAGAAAACAATTTAAAAGAAATGAAGTGATATATATATATATATATATATTTCGAGTTTAAACCTAAGAGACAATATATATATATATATTTAGATATAAACTCGAGATATATGTATATATATATTAAATATATACTTGTTTTCAGGAAGACAAAGTGATGGTGAAGATATTGGATAGATTTAGTAATTGAAATTTTTTAAGTTTAAACTAATTTGGTGAAGATGTTGAATGGATTTTATTGATACCGAAAATGTTGTATGTATTTTGTATTTTTGTTCAAGTCATTTTGGGATTTATATTTTGTACTTTACGGATGAATTTAATATTCATTAAACTTAGTTATCGTGCTATATTAAATTTAAATTTACGTAAATGAATCGGGTCATTCGGGTCGGGTTTGGGGCACCCTTGACCCAAACGGATCGGGTTTGGGGCGGAAATTGAAAACCCGTTCGGGTCACGGGTCGGGTTTGGGGCAACCGTTGAAAATCGGGTTTCGGGTTTGGGGCGGCCCTGACCCGCCCCGACCCGCCCCATTGCCATCCCTAGTTGGATACTAAAATGTCTTTATACGGAAACGTAATAAGAAAAACGAGATCGTAAGATATGAGGCACGACTCATAGTACAAGGTTTCTCACAGAAACTTAGTATTCAATAGTGATGAATACGATTACGTTCCAAACTTTTGATAAATTTGGCTGCCTTTAAAAAGCCTAAAATACGTCTTCTAAAATTAGTAATCATTTATCTATATGATTCACTCAATGCGGATATTTATAATCCCGGAAGGATTTAAAATGCCAGAAGCATGTAAACCGAGATCTCGTAATCTATATTTGATGAACCTACAAAAATCTTATATGGATTAAAAACAATCTGGACGGATGTGGTGTAACCGTCTCAGTAAATATCTGATAAAATGAGGGTATAATAATTATATTATACACCCATGTGTTCTTCATAAAGAAATCAGAATTTGGATTTGCTATTATAGCAGTTTATGTTGATGATATATTGGAACTCCTGAAGAGCTCCTGAAAACTGCTGAATATTTGAAAAGGGAATTTGAAATGAAAGACCTGGGATAGACAAAATATTGTCTCGGTCTGGAGATTGAGCATAAATCAGACGGAATACTTATCCATCAATCAGCTTATATTGAAAAGATTCTGAAATGATTTAATATGAATAATGCTCACCCATTAAGTACTCCTATGATTGTTAGAACCCTTGATCCTAAGAAAGATCCATTTCGACCATTGGAAGATGGTGAAAAGATACTTGCTCTTGAAGTGCCATATCTTAATGCAATTGGTGCTTTATTATATCTGGCTCAATGTACTCGACCAGATATCGCATTTTCAGTAAATTTACTTGCTAGATTCAGTTCAACACCAATTCAAAAACATTGGAATGGGATCAAACATCTTTTTCGTTATCTTCGTGGAACAAAAGATTTAGGGTTATATTTTTCAAAATCTAACGACTTTTCAAGTTTACTTGGTTATGTTGATGCTGAATATCTATCTGATCCCCATAAAGCTCGTTCACAAACGGGGTATGTTTTTACCTATAATGGCATAGCATCTCATGGAGCTCTACAAAGAAAACTATTGTTGCTACATCATCTAATCATTCTGAGATCCTTGCACTTCATGAAGCAAGCCGAGAATGCATGTGGCCAAGGTCAGTAATTTCTCATATTCAAAATACATGTTGATTTTCATTATCTACAGGAATGCCAACACCGATATTTGAAGATAATGCGGCTTGTATCGCTCAAGTTAGAGGTGGATATATCAAAGGAGACAGAACCAAACATATTTCTCCCAAATTCTTCTATACTCATGAACTTCAACAGAGCCGACAGATTGATGTTAAACAAATACGGTCTACAGATAATCTTGCAGATCTGTTTACCAAAGTATTGCCTACATCAACTTTTGAGAAATTGGTATATGGGATTGGCATGCATCGACTCTGCAAATTACAGGATTGATATTGAAGTTTCATTCAGGGGGAGCGTTCAATCAGGGGGAGCAAATTTTTTGAAAGGATATATGTATACTGTACTCTTTTTCGTTCTACCAGATTTTGTCCCACTGGGTTTTAGCGGAAAGGTTTTAATGAGGCAGTTCTGAACATATCCACACCACTTGATCCAAAAGATCATTGTATATATTTTACTAAGATTTTTTGTCCCACTGGGTTTTTCCTAGCAAATTAAAATACAAATGGTGGAATCCAAGGGGGAGTGTTATAAATATATTTGGTGGCTTCCACCATGTGCATGGCGTGGCAAGTGGCAACAAAATACAAGTTTGGTTTGAGATGTGTCTCATGGTGGCACAATGTATAGAAAATTACAATATGCACCCCTTGTTTGTTTGACTATATATATATATATGCTCTCTCTTGTAAAATGGGCTGATGCTTTTCAGAATACAACAATAAGAAGAAACATATCTCATTTGTGTTTTCTCATCTCTCGTCTCTCTCCCTCTCTCTTGTTTCTCTTCTTCTATTTTATTAGTTTATATGTTATTCTTTATCTATTCTTTTATGTTCTTCATCTATTATTTTTAATTTTATTACAACAAATATCAATGTATTAGAAAAAGAATTGAGAAAAAATTGTTTAAGGGCCCTATCTCAATTGTTCATATTTGAAAATAAACAAAGTGTGTCTAATACAACTTGGGGGATGAATAGGTTTTAATAAAAAATAATTATCAACTTTCAATTAATCAATATTATTAAATCACCCAATAACAACAAGAAAACAATCAACAATATATAAGTACGGAAAACAACAAAAACACGTTAATTGATTTACATGAGAAACCCTCCAACTAGGCAAAACTCATGAGCTATCCATCTAGCCACTTTCAGTCATTAAATCCACTATTTGAATGAAAGTTTAATGCCTAGGTTGATCTCTAATCAAACCATGATTGGTCACTAACACAATCCATTCTACTCGCAAGCCTATAATAGTGATTATAAACCAATTGCTTGTGCACTAACACTCTTAGTTACAAGACTTGATTCAAGAAGAGATTAAACAACCTAAGTGAATACATGAAAATATTCTAAATGCAATTAATACTAGGCAAACACCAAATGCTTAATTAGGAAATTAAATATGGAATCAATAATTCCTAATTATCAATGTCTAGATGCAAAACATAAAGACTTAGATAGAGAGGGCAAGAATGTCCTAGATGTAAACTATCATAAAGGAGACAATCTTAATCAACAAACAATGACTCAAACATATTCAATTATAAGCTTAAGAAAATGAGTCATGTATTTAATAATACAATAAATGCTAAACCTAGGCAAAGATGAACTATAAACGTATTAATGAAATCTAATAACATGTTCAACTTACCTAGTCATGAAAACGAGGACCCATGCCTGGTTGATGAATGGAGATGCTAGATGCACATGAGATTTGAGATTGGTTTAGTAAATATGGGGTCTTGGAGCTCTCTCTCTCTCTCTCTCTCTCTCTCTTAAAATTACTTTCTCTCACTAAGATCGATTTATAGCTCTCTAAAATGAAATGTGGACAAGATGAGATTTATATATGAACCCAAAATGAAACTACACCGTTTTCAGAAAGAAGATAAAAAATATGGGCTAATGCGCGGTTCGTAAAGCGCAGGAATCGCGCACACTTACTGAAAAGTAAGTTGTGTTGCAAATGCACGGTACGTAGTGCACATGAAATATGCACGTACCGTACAACATCATTGGAGGATTTTCAAGCATATGCGTAGTACGAACCGCACATGAACCGCGAACGTACTGCACAACTTTGCTGGAGTGTGATGTCTTCTCGCATATGCACAGTACGAACCGCACATCAACAGCACATGAACCATGCAACATCACTGGAAGATGTAAGCTGTTCGTACTGCGCTTTTTTCACTTCTCAAGCAATTTTTTGACACAAAAAAATCATGGAAATGGGCAAACAAATGCAAGAAATAATGAACATGCATGATGTGAGTTGAAACATAAATGTACACCTTCAAGGAACACACAAATGCAAAAGATATGGAAATACATGAATTGCGTGTGTGTGTGCAACTAGATCTCTTCAAAGAGTCAAGAACAAGTGGTATACCTTTGAAGTTCTCTTGAGCTTGAGGTTTTGGGGATGCCATATCTTGCTTAGATTAAGTGTGTGGATTGTTTGTGGTAGATTTAGGTCCTCATGAGGGAGAGTTTTGCTATGTTTTTTAGTAGATTAGGTTTATTTGTTTGTTTGATAATTTTCATTTTCTATCTTTGTGTTATGTAGCCTTGCTTCCCATCTAAGCTTTCGTTGTCCAAATTGTGCAAACATTGAGTACAATGTTTAGTTTAGGTTTGGGGGTATGGGCGTTGGTTTGTGTCGTTTGTGTTAAAATTTTAAAAAAATTCATTTTTGTTGTGTTTTTCGTGTGTTGTGTTGTAGTTTTGTCTAAAAATTATGTATATGAGCCAAATTTTGAGCAATTAGCTTTGCTTGTTGAGATACTTTTGTGTATGCTATTGGAGACAATTTTCTATGCTTTACATCACTAAGTCTAGGCTAGCATCGTGTTGGTTAATGTTGCATTACGCGTACACATCATGCCACACGCTTAGTGTCTTTGTGAATAGGGCACTATGCTTGAATTATCTTGATTAATAGTGGAAACTACCCACGTGAGTTCTAGAGCCTAAATTGCGTTCATATAGAGGGTAAATTCATGTCTACTCCTAAACACTCATCTTGCACATAAATAAACACATAAATAATATGGTCTCATTCCATTGCATTAGTCATTAAAGAACGGTCACAAATTAAGATATCACCACTTTGCCCGAGTTTATTAATTAATTGCCCTTTTAGAGAGGATGCAGGCATTGTGTACTATTCATTTCAAAAAGGCCTAAACACATCCCATACCATGTGTGTGTGTGTGTGTGTGTGCGCTTTATTGCCTAATATGAAACCCAAACACACAAAACCAAACACTTAACCCTCGCACATCAAACACATCACCCACAATCACCAAACACTAAGCCATTTCTCTAGTTATTGATCATGTTGAGGTAAAATATAGAAGAATTTAATGTAAATCTCTAAAATGTGTAATAACGTGTACTTAGGCAAGCATGTATATAAATTGTGCAAATCAAAGGCTTCTGTTGACGGTGAATTTTGGATTGTCACGCTCAACAATTATATCTTAATTAAACAAATAAAAAGAGAATAAAATCAATGCATGCAAGACGAGTTTTACGTGGAAAAACCCTTGAATGAGAAAAAACCACGGCACCCTTGAGGGCAGAAGAATAACACTATTGATTATTGTAGCTTTACATACTCAAATCTCTCATACAATTGCCTTTCTCTTACGAATTTCGAACCCCCTTTCCATGGGACATACGGTTCTATTTATACTAGGTTCGCTAGGGTTTTTCCTTTCTCATGCCGTGTTAGTGGGGGAGTTCCTATTTTGATTTGTACGAGGAATCTGGTGTGGTCGATAGTTTTAGGATTTGTTTCCTGTTTGGACTTCTCTGTAAAGAACAGTTTGTGTCATATTTAGGGTGAAATACATCTTCATGCCTTATATATGGTCGAATCCTTGCTGTAGGAGGTAAACTGAAATAAGGTTGCTTCTTGATGGCGTAAATCCGGATGAGCAAACTAAGTTGGCGAACACAATTTCTATCTTCTTGGTCGGCCTACTACGGCGAGCACGTTTATGATTTAGATTGATTCTAGATGACGTGGCTAGTTGGCGTGTTTTTCAGCCCATGTTTCCCTTCGTTGTCTGGTCAAAGGGTGACGTGGTCATACTTTGATCCGTTTTTTCTGTATATTCCGTTAACGTGTCTCTTGGTTGAATATATATATACAATAATACCCCCATGAATACTTCGAGCCGAACAAAATATGTTGGGCCTCCCAACTTCTTTTATTTTGCAAGTAGTATTCATACTTTTACTTGTGCTTTTTGGTTTCATTGTTTTGATTCTTTGAAGGTTCGTTGCCCTCCTTTTTATTTTATTTTATTTTTCAAATGCACACCAGTCTCAATGCTTGAAGCTTCCATGACAAGCCTTTCATTTTCAGCCATAAGATTTCAAACATTTGAGTTCTAACGTGATGTGGTGAAATGACGGCGTGCCTATTGGGTGTCCCTATAATGCCACGCATTCGTTGCTTGATGGATGCTTTCCTTCACTGCCTTATGCACAGACGGCTCACTTTATCAGGGCCATTTATTTTTATTATTTTCTTGAATTTTGAATCTCCCCTTTAAAAGGCTGGGACTGTTACACTGCCCACCACTTCCTTCTCTTTTGCTTCGTTTCTTCTTCTCTTTTTACAAAAAACTTCTCTAAGATCCTTTGAGCTTCCGATTTCCTGTGTGTTAGGTTTTCGGTGATTCTTCTTCTTCCTCCGTCACAATCTTCTGAGTTATCCTGAGTTCTTGTTTCTCTGCATATTGGGGTCCTAATACTTTTCTTCTTGTTCGCTTTGAAGTGCGATTCTACTGTAACCCCCTTTTCCCTTTTGGGAACATTTTCGGTGAGTTTTTATGGATCCTTCTCAACGCTCTTTTCTTTTTAATCAAATGATGCAAGCTCTTGAGCTCGGTAACAAAGAGGTTATAGATAAAATTGAGTCGTACTTGCGTAATTTTGACCCAAATTCCCCTGTTCCAATTTCTCTTTATATTCCTACTGCCTTTGAGACCAGTGTGCCTGATTTTGCTTCTTCTTTGTCTGTTAGTAGTGATTCTTCAGACATGGTAAGGACTCCGAGAACCAGTGGTGGCAGGCGGCGGGGTCCTAGAGTCCCTAGAGAGTCCCTGTTAGGTGCTCAGACGGTGATTGATTCGGATGTTGAGGATCATCAGCGTGACAGTTTACGTTTTGCTTTCGACCTCCCGAGGGCCTTCGATACTAAGGTAAATGTGGTCGGTGATCGAGAACTTCAAAGGTACAGGAAGAGGTACGATACTCCTGATTTTGTTCTTCTCATAACTTTAGGTGAGCGGGCCACGCGGAACCCGCCTAGTAATGTCGTTACGATTTATGGATCGATGTTGGGCTGTGGGGTTACTCTTCCTCTTTAGCCATTCATAGCCAGGTTCCTGGCCGATGCTAAGCTTGCTTCTGCTTAGCTCGCGCCGAATAGCTACAGGATCTTGATGTGCTTGTGCTTGATGTGGAAGACGATGGGTCATAGGTCACCGACTCCTTACGAGATCCATAATTTTTATGTCTTGAGGCAATCGGGCCATAGTGGTACTTACTACCTCCAGTCTACTGCTGTAGAGAATTGGATCCATGAGGGCTTGACCAATCTCAGCCAAGTAGAGATTTCTAGTGATGAGAAGAAGAAAGGTTTTATTTGGGGGTTCCCTACCTCGAACAAGAGATGGAAGAACAGTTGGTTCTTTGTGAGTGGCGAGTGGAGAAGGAACACAGGTGCGGAGGAAGGTTCTGAGACACTTTACATCTCTTGATTCTTGGTCGAAGACCTTTCCTATTTTGTCTAGTGATGAGACAAATAATGTGGCAGGTGTCACTGTTATTGAGTTGGCTAAGAGAGGTCAAGAGTATCTTCTTGACGAAGATAAGATGATTGCTTACCGAAATTTTCCACGTTTGTCGGCTAGGCAACGTTGTTGTAAGTTTTTCTTTTTGATTTCTTCCTTATAAACTTTCTATTGGTTTGTGTTTAGTAACATTTTGTTTTATTTCGTAGTGAGTGACTTTGACGTCGTTTGTGACGAGCTAACCCGCGCGATAAAAAATTATGAAGCTGCTAGTCAAAGGCATGCTGCGGGGCTATCTAAAGAGGGAGTTGCACTGCCGAAGGGTGACGACTCATAGGATAGCGAGGAGGGGGGGTGATGTTCCCACTCCGAATGTGGAAACTGTTCAACCTCATGGAAATGATGTGGTTGTCCGAATGCCTACCCCCAGTCATAAATGAAAAAATAAGGTTGGGACCTCTAGGGTGAATGAAGAGGTTCCCATTTTTGATGCTAATGTGCCTGAAATCCCTAAGGACCCTTCAAGTGATTTGAACCCAAGGAATGATCGGGGAATATGTTAGGCAGAGAGTACCCCTGAGAATGTTATTCGTTCCGCGAAGCGGGCTTCTAGGGTTGTTCAATATGTGCTCTCGTCTAATGAGGAAGGCAACGGAGAGCCTATGTGTGTTGAGGTCACCCATATTGGCGGAGTTAGTTCAGGGGTTCCTCCTAAAACTGATCAGGCTACGGATCCGACTTCTCATTCGGAGGGGGTTGGTGCAATAAGGGCCACACTTCCTTCATCTACTCCTTTTGCTTTTTCAAGCGCTGGTGTGTAGGGTCCTGCCGTTCCTGCAAATAAATCTAGGCCATCAGTCTCTTCGACAAGTACTGGCATGCGGGGTACTGCTTCACATCCTAATGTCTCTTGGCTCTCATTTCCTTCAAGTGTTGGTGATCAAAACGTCACTACTCAAGCCGACATTCCTGGGCTATCATCTGCCCCTGTTGTGGGTTCAGGGAGTTCTTGTAAAGAGCCTCCTACAGCTTCAACCGACCCAGGCGAGGGATCTAGCTTTGTTTCCTTGTCTGATTTTTCCTCAACCGAGCTCCTGTCTCATTTCATAAACAACGATGTCTATATCGGCAAGGGCTAGGAGCACGTGAAGAGTAAATCGTGCAACAAAAGGATGGAATTCTTCTTCAACTATCATTCTTTGGTAGGTTCTTCGACCCCCCCTTTGTCTGTTTCGTCTTTTGTCTTCTAACTGCGTTTTTGTTTAGATGATGTCTGAAATGGTAGATAATTATAGTCGTGGGAATAAGGTTTCGTCGGAGAATAAGCGCTTGTGAGAACAGATCTCCTGTTCAGTGGCTGACAAGTTTTTGGCTGAGGAGTCTCACACCCAGCAACTTACTCAGCTAAGGGAGTCTGCTGATGGGTTCTTAGCTGCTCAGCTGGTTACAGAAGAGAAACTATTCGCAGCTGAAGAAGAAATTAAGCTGCTGAGGGAGCAACTTTTTGGGAGTCAAGACTTGCTCGCCACTCGTATGGAGGCGGAGAGGTTGGCAAAAGAAGCTAGGGACAAGGCTGAGCGGGAGTCCGAAGACCTGCGGAACCAGCAAGCTTCACGAGACGCTATTTTTGGTAACCTGAAAGCTGTTTTAAAGGTTGAAGCTATTGAGTGTTTTAAAAGGTCTCCTACCTATGATGCGTTTCTCCTTCGCAAGTTCGAGTGAGGTATGCGGCAATCAAAGAAGTTCTTCGCTATGAAGGATCACTCTAATGAAAAGGCCCTGAAGCGTTTTGATAAGTCCTTTAAACTGCACATGGACAGTGCCGTTGGCTCGATCAAGGAGCAAATAAAGCAGTGGAAAGCCTATTGTCGCTACACAAGGACAGAACCTTATCCCATGCATCTCGAGGTTCCCACCAAGCGTGCTTTCAACACTTACTACTTTGGTCGAAAAAGGAGTTTTACTGGTTCCGGCAATGAGCCTGATTTGGGTCCTGTTTTTGGCCAAGACTATGGGTCTTTCATGCCTAAAGGGGATGAAGAGATCGTTTGGCCATCAGAGGATGAGATAGATGATGAAGAAGATGATGGGGATGATTCGCCAACAAGCGTCTGATTTTTGCTGATGTATTTGATGTTCATTCATCTAATATTTTTGTAAATGTACTCAATATTTATTTATATATCAGTTTTCATCTTTTGACTTCTGTGTTCGACTCCCTTTCACCTCTTGTTCGCTGAATTTTGTTCATAAGTTTCTCTTTTGTTTAGCTGTCGTTGCTGAGTTTCTAGCTCAGGCTTAAAGCCTATTATTACTTAGCTATTATCGCTTAGTTTTTGTTTTGCCCAGTGTTTGTCAAGACGTGTCAGACCATACACCAGGTTTTTGTAAGCATACTGTTAGGACGTCTCCCTCTTTTGCTTATTGTTTTGATGCTAGTTTGTTCGATCCCCATCACTTCTTTTCAGGGTGTGTTCCTACTCACTGTTTGTTGAATGCCTTTTTCGTATTTCGAGGGGTTATGCCTCATTGATGATGGCGAGTGCCATCTTTGTGGCATTTTTTTCTAGCTCAGGCTGTTATAACATGTTTGTTCTCAGCCTGCTATGATGAGAGGTATCCCTTTTTTTTTTTTTTGTTTTTTCCTAGTGCTGTCGAGTTTAAAAAACTCGTTTTGTGTGCACCGACGAACAATTTGTCATGGCTGATTGTAGTGTGGTTCAGTGAGGATACGAATTTTAGTAATAAATTACTCATTATTGAATATCTCCTGTAATCTTGACATCAAAAAATGACAAAACTCTAAAAAGATAAAATGTGGAAAGAAAAAATAACAAAAAGACTTCCGGAATAAAGATATCATGGGTAGTAGATTTTCAGATATTGTGCATTGCAAGGTCGGGGGAGCTCGCCGGTTCCTCTTCGGGCAATATGATACGCCCCATGGCCAGCTATGCCTGTGATGTGGTATGGTCTTTCCCATTTGTCCGTGAGCGACCCTGCAGATCTGTCTTTGGTTCCTGGGGCCACCCTTTTTAGTACTAAGTCCCTAAGTGCGAATCTTCTAACTCGTACATGTGAATTGTAATACCTGGCTGCCCTCTGTTGATATGCAGTGTTCCTTATCTGAGCGTGTTCCCTTCTTTCTTCTAGCTCATCTAAACCATACTTTAACATATCAATGCTGAGTTCAGGCTGGAAAAGTTGTACCCTCGGCAGGAGAACGCTGTTTCTACTGGGATAACGACTTCAGTTTCGAAAGCCATGGAATAGGGCATCTCTCCCGTTGAGCTTTTTTCCATTGTTCGGTATGCCCATAGTACCTGTGGTGATTTTTCGGCCTAACTTCCTTTCTTAACAGTGAGTTTGGCCTTCAAGTTATGCTTAATGATCTTGTTTACCGCCTCAGTTTGTCCGTTTGTCTGTGGGTGAGCTGGAAAGGCATAGTAATTGCTGATTCCATATTTCTTGCACAATTCTCTGAATTTTTTGTTGTTGAACTGTGTTCCGTTGTCAGTGATGATGGTGTTTGGTATTTTGAACTTGTACAAGATGTTCTTTTTTTACAAAACTGGTAGTATTTGCTTCTGTTATATGCACCAGTGGCTCAGCTTCTACCCACTTCATGAAATAGTCTACTACCACAATGGTCTGTTTCGCTCCTCCGGGCGTTGTGGGCATTGGACCAATCAAGTCGATTCCCCACATGGCAAATGGTCATGGGGAGGTAATACTTTGTAAGCGCTCAGGTGGTTGGTGGATGTTGTTCACAGTCTTCTGGCACGCTTCACACCTTGTCGCTATTCTCTTTGCATCGGTGAACATTGTTGGCTAGTAAAATCCCTGCCTTAGTGCCTTGTGGGCTAAGCTGACGCTTCTAGCATGGTTCCCACAGCTTCCGCTGTGTATGTCTTTTAGGATTCCTTCCGCTTCTTCGGGTCCAACACACCTTTGTAACACTCTTGAATACCCTCTTCTGTATAGCTCACCTCTGATGACTGAATATCTCGTCGCTTTGTATCTTAGCCGTTTAGCTTCTAACGAGTCACTTAGGAGGACGTCATTGATCAAGTATTCTTCTATTGGTGTCATCCAGTTGTTCGATTCGTTCATGATTATTCCTACTTCGACCTGTCCAGTTATGCTTGGTTAGAGGTGTGCCATGGGGATGGTTCGGGGGCTAGATGTTAATTGTGGCTGATGCCAGTTTGGCTAGAGTGTCTGCATGTTCATTTTCATCTCTTGGAATTTGCACAATCTTGTATTCTTTGAATCGTCCCAACAATTCTTTTGCCAGCTTCAGGTAAGCGATCATGTTTTCGTCTCTTTCTTAGTATTCATCAAGTACCTGGTTGATGATGACATGGGAATCGCTGAAAATTTCAACTTCATTGGCTCTTAAGACTGTGCACACCCTTAATCCTACTTGTTAGGTTTTTAGTTTGTGTTGGCATATATTCCATATCAAAACGTTGTTCATCTTGTATTGTTTAGTGGTTGTATTGATGATGATTCAAAGCTTCAAAAAAAGACTTAACTACAATGCATGCAAGATGGTGGCTTGTTAAGGGGAATTAGCTTCATTGCTCATCAAAGGTATAATTGACCTCATTTCTCTTATAAGGCATAGGCACACACACACACAAATCATTCATAAGTGTCCCTGCATCGTTGTGCACCGTTTATATATCACATTCACATGTTTTTATATGCTCATGCATTGAACTCAAATGATCATACATTTTAGAGTTGCATGTTCTAAGACTATGTCTAGGAAATGGCATTCATATATGAATTTGCATTTGCATGTTTGTGTTTTGAACTTTTACATGATCTTAATTGATTCCTTATTGAGTCCCGGTCATTTCGGTTACTCATTCATTTAGTTTTGAGTCCAAACGATGTAGCTACGCTACTTTTGGTTCTCATTCATTGAGTTGTGTTCGTTGTCATTTTCCGAGATGAATTCTCAACCTTTTGTCAAAGTTTCATAGTCGTTGTTGTGCGTGACGGAGTCACAATTCGTAATCCAAAAATGGATTTGAAATCGGAGTTCGGATGCCCGAATACGGCTGAAGAACGCAAGAGGTGCGCAGGAGAAGCACCATGGCCATCCCCATGTGGAGGCCGTGTGCCTCACGGGCCAACCAGCCCTCTGGTCCCATGTGGAACACGCGCCCCACACGGGGACTGTGCTGATATGGCCTATTTTTATTGGCCAAAAATGCCCTTCTCTCTCCTTCCTTTTAAATGCCTCCATCTCCCTCCATTTGTTTTCAAGAAGAAAAAGTTTGAAATCCCGTCTAGAGTTTTCTCTCCAATTTTCTCAACTTCCAAACACCATAACTTTCTCATACGAAGTTGGAATTGAGTGATTCAAGTTGGAGATTGTTCATAATTGAGTCCTCTACCTTTTCCAAGTGATCTTGTAGCTGTTTGATTGATTTTCGGAGTGATATACTCAGAAAACCGAACCAGCTCGTGAAATCAAGGTAGAGTTCATATCTTGGTGATTTCATCTTTTTAAACCTTCAATTTGCTTGGGGTTTCTTCTTCTATATGTATGTGTATATATAGTGAATGCTATTGAGAAAGATAGCTTCACAATCAATCTAATTGAAAAGTCTAATTAGAGACACATGTGGACTAGATTCTTGGATTCTTTGTTTTTCACATGATTGAGAGTTGTATTGTGATTAGATTGACATCTAGGATTATTTGAGACTTGATTGATTCATTTTATGATTAATAATCCTTTAAATGTGTCTTTGATCCTTGATTGATGATATCTAGGATTAGAGCCTTTGTATGTGTTTTTAGAGATATCTAGGATTGAATTGTTTTTAACAATATCTCCTATCTCTAAATCTTTGTCTAGAGTACTTGTTGAATACATTTTGTGATTCTAGCATTTTTATGTATGTTTATAACATCTTGAATTTGTGCTTCATGTATATGGATTATTCAAGTGTTATTTGTTTTGAATGAATCTAGGAGTTTTATGTGTTAGTTGATTTCACATGCTCAGGTTTTCATTCATGTTTTGCATCTAGTTTTCTATTGCTTGGGTTTTCACATCTATAGATCTAGTTGTTCCATGGAATGTATTGATCACATGTTCTATGATGTTTTGATTGTTTGCATCATTTGCATTCACATGATCACACTAGGAAGTCCTTGTAAAAAGCATGAAGTCTTGGTTAGAGTCGGGATGACTCGGATAGCCAAGCAAGAAGTCTTGCTTAGAGTCTTGAGGACTTGGATAGGTAAGGAAGAAGTCTTGTCTAGAGTCGGGATGACTTGGATAGACAAGCAAGAAGTCATGGCTAGAGTCGGGAGGACTTGGATAGTCATGCAAGGGAGGCTCTCTAGAGGCAAGTGTGCCTTGTATAGAAAGTTGGCTTATATATTGGTAGGCCCGGGTGTTTGGTTAGACATAGAGTCTGATAGAGCGGGGTACATGGGATATGTATGCACTCTTGAGGAATTTCTAATCTACCAACGATGTTGGTTAGGTATGATTTCCAATATGTGGTGGTTTGCATCATTGAGAGATTTTGTATCTTCCAATAGGGATTGGGTAGACATAGACTCCACATGGGTTGGTGATCTAGGATTGGTCACTTTGTGGAATTTCTAATTTACTTTCCAATAAATATAGTACCCAATGGTTGTATTTCAACCCGTGGATGTTTCCTCCTTGGAGGTTTTACCACGTTAAAAAATCCCTTGCATTAATTCTTTCTATCTCTCTCTCTCTCTTATATTTGTATATGTGTTTGTTTTAATCTTGTAGTACAATCTTCACTTGTGATGTATTTGGAAACAAGATTTTGTAAAGTGTGATTTGTAAGCATATTCATTTTGATCATAATTGTAAATATAATTCTTTTATTCATTGATTTTTGTGTATAGGTATTCTTTGATTGATTCTTGTACACATTGGTCATTATTGTAAATATAAGTATTATTGGTATTAATTTTAATATAGTTTCTTCTCGAGCAAGTTGTAGTGTTCTTACATTGTAATACTTTAAGTACAACTTGTGGAATGTGCACTTCATTGAATATACTTGTATATGAGATACATGGTTTATTAGTATATGTTGTGTAGACTAAGGGTGGTGAATTGAGCGTACTTGTGCAAATTGTTTTTCTTATAACAATCTTGTTCATGGTTTATTATATGTTTACCAAGGTTTTGACACTAGTCACGAAAGAGTTTTTAAAATTAGTGTGTCAACCTATTCATCCCCCCTCTAGGTTGTTTAGTATAACCTTGTAGGCATTTTCACTACTATTAGCGCTTTGTACTCGGCTTGGTTGTTGGTGGCTTTGAAATCAAAACACAGGGCACACTCTACTAAGTCTCCTTCTGAGGTTATGACCACTATCCTTGCCCCGCTGCCATACGTATTTAATGAACCATCGACAAGAAGTTTCCAATGGAAATTTTTCTTTGCTTGGTCTATCATCATCTTTGCTACCTCGGTATCCGGCTTAGTGAATTCTGCCACAAAATCTGTGACTGCCTAGCCTTTAATTAATGTTCTTGGGATGTATTCTATGTCAAATTCACTCATTTCGATAACCCATTTCGTGAGTCTATCGGACACTTCTGGTTTCTGTAAGATCAGTTTGAGCAAACAGTTCGTGTACACACCAATTTTGTGTGTTTGGAAATATGGTCTCAACTTTCTTGCTGCTGTTATTAGGGCAAGCGCCATCTTCTCAGCTGGTGAGTACCTTGTTTCAGTGGGTAATAATGCTTTGCTTGTATAGTACACCAGTTTCTGGATCCCATATTCTTGTCTTATTAGTACAAAGCTAGTGGCCACCTCTGTGACGGATAGGTATAGGTATAACATTTCTCCTGATCGGTTTTGACAACAGCGATGCTCAACCGAGATATTCTTTAAGGGCGAGAAAGGCTTGTTCGCAATCTTCATTCCATTTGATTCCCTTACCTTTCTTGAGGGCTTTAAAAAATGGCAAGCATCAGTCTGTTGATTTTGCTATAAACCTGTTCAGAGATGCCAAGCATCCTGTGAGCTTCTGGACTTCTTTCAAGTTTTTTAGGGAAACCATATCGGCCAGTGCCTTGATCTTGTCAGGGTTTACCTTTATCCCTCTTTAATGTACCTGGTATCCGAGGAACTTACCGGATGGTACGCCAAACACGCACTTTGAAGTGCTCAATTTCATTCCGAACTTAGTCAATACATCGAAGGTCTCTCGCAGATCATCTACATGTCTGTCGACTGTGATACTCTTTGATAGCATGTCATCGACGTACATCTCCATATTTCTTCCTATTTGGTTGGTGAACATTCTGTTGACTAGCCGCTGATATGTTGCTCCAGCGTTCTTCAGGCCGAATGGCATGACGGTATAACAATAAAATCCTTGATTTGTGGTGAATGTTGTTTTGTCTTCATCTGGTTTGTGTATCTTGATCTGGTTGTACCCTGAATACACATCCATGAAGCTTAACAGCTCGTGTTCGGCTGTTGCGTTGACCAATTGGTCAATTCTTGGTAATGGGAAGCTGTTTTTAGGGTAGGCTTTGTTCAAGTCAGTGAAGTCTACACACATCCTCCATTGATTGCTCTTCTTTTTCACGAGTACGACGTTCGCCACCCTACTCAGGATATTTGACTTCTCTGATCGATCCTACTGCGATTAGCTTGGATATTTCTTCTTTTATGGCTGTGCTTTTTTCAGGATTGAAGCTCCTTCTCTTCACCGGCTTGCATTCATCATTTATGGCTAGATGGTGAGATTACATTTGTGTTGATTCTTGGCATATCTTCATGGCTCCAAGCAAAAATCTCCTTGTACTCCTTTAATAAGATCGCTATGCCTATCTTGACTTGCTCTGCCAACCTTGCTCCAATCTTGACAGTTTTGTTAGGTTCCCTTTCATCCAAAATAACAGGCTTGGTGGGTTCTTCCTTTTCTCTGTCAGCCTTTTCTCTTGGATCTAGTTCAAAGGTCTCAGGGTTTTCTTCCTGTGTCCCTTGATTGAGTTCAAATATACCCAAAGTTTCCATTCCGGTTTTGTCCTTAAAAATTGACAGGTTGGCGCGGCGAGCTATTTCCTGTGATCCCTTGAGTTCTCCAACTCCAAACTTTGTTGGGAATTTTACTTTCAGTGCGTGGGTGGATGTAACCGCCCGGGCTTTGTTCAGGAATGGTCAATCGATCAAGTAAGGTGTTGTATGGCCAGTTGTAAATGTTAACAACAACAAAGTCCAACAGGATAGTTCTCCGATAGGGCGCTGTTCCAAACCTTACAGGTAACTTTATAGTTCCCAAGGATCTTATTTCTATACCTCTAAATCCTTTCAGGGGCACATGGAATGGTTCCAAATCTTTTATGTCCAGCCAAAGCTCATCGTACACTCTAGCACTCAAAATGTTAGCTGAGCTCCCATTGTCTATCATTACCAGAAGGTCATTCCTGTGGCTATTTGGACCCTTACAACTATTGCGTCATTAGGCTTTGCATCAATTCCTTTTGAGTCCTTAGCTGTGAAAATTATTGGGTCATGTCCCTCTCTTGCTTTCTTGTGGTTTTTCTGTACAGAGTTCACTTCCATGTCTCTACTTTTGTACATTACCTCCCGAACTTTCGACATTCTTTCTCTATTGCTTCTGCCGGTGTGAGGCCCGCCAAAAATGGTATTTATTGCAGTATTGGGACTGCCTTTTCTTGGGCTCCTCCTTTCTTGTCCGTTTCCTCGGTTGTTATCTTGGCGAACACTATCTTTGTCTCCCTTCAAGGTGAAATCCTTAAGGTGCCCATCTCTGATTAGGCTTTCAATATGATCACGTAACTGGAAGCATTTTGAAGTTTCATGCCCGTGATCCTTGTGAAATCGACATTATTTCGTTATATCCCTCCGGGCATTGGCTGACTGTTGTCGCGAATATTTGGCGAGTCCCTTGTCTTCTACCACAGAAAGTATATCTTCTTGTTCGCCTATTAAGGGGGTGCAATTACTATACTTGCCTCGGAACCTACTGGTTCTGTTGCTACCCCGGCTTTCCCTAGGCTAATTCTTCCGACTTTTCTCCTCTCTTTGGTGATCACACGACTGACCTTTCGTCCTGTGATCAAGCCAAAATTGGTATGATTTTGGCCCTCATTTTCGATTCTTTTAGCTTGATTCTCGGGAATTTCCCCGTGTTTAATGTTGTTAAATTGAGTGTTTCAGGTTTTATTAGGTTTCAGAAGCAATTGAGATGAAAGTGGAGGACTTGTGCGAAAATGTCTCACAAATGGGAAGAAACAGGGCATTTTCGCCACTTGGACATGAGAGGTCGCTACATGAGCGCCATGACGACAGAGGATTCTCCAAAGACATCATAAGGTCGCCATTTGGGCACCACTTGAGCGCCATGGCAACAGAAAGTCCCCAAAACAACCAGGTGGGGTCGCCACTTGGGGTCGTCATGGCGACCTCCCTTGCAAATGGCGACCTAGTGCACTCAAGGCATGGTCGCCACTTAGGGTCGCCATGGCGACCTTGATGTTGCAAGTGGCGACCTCCTCACATTTGCAGGGTCGCCACTTATGGTCGCCATGGCGACCTAGAGGTGCAACTGGCGACCTCTACACAAAATACTCATGGTCGCCACTTGCCAAATAGCGAGAAAGATGGTTTTCGTGGCGACCTTCTCATCTAACCGTTTTACGCACCAGGGTCGCCATAGCGACCAAATAGCGAACAAGGCGCCACCTCAGCGAATCAAGCAGTTATCAGTACATGTCTAAGAGTGCATATATATAGATCGTCCCTCCATCTTCAAAGCATCGAGAAATATCAGAGAAAATTACAGAGAACACATCTAGATCTAGCTCTATCATCCATGGCACACTATTCCTCATCCTCCATTTCTCTCCTTGAACTCATCTAATCCATCCAACCCTCAACACAAAACCTTGATTACTTCACTACATCATTCCTCATCCCACCATTTTCTTCACCAAAATCCTTAGTCACTTTCCACCAAAACACCCACATTCCAAGACATATCCTCAACCTCCATTCTTTGCATCTAGGAGCATAGAGGAGAAGAAGGATCAAGCTTAAAGAAGGTGACCCAAGGGTTATTTCCTTATCATTTACTTCTTTTCATTTATTGCAAATATGTGTAACTAAACCCCTAATCTAGGGGATAGATTTGAGGATCAATTGGTTGTGGGTTTAGCTTAGCTTGTAATGAATCTCTTATGTGTTCTATTCATTCAAATTAATTAGATTCCATTCATTATAATTGACTTGTATATCACTTGTTGATTGCTATCTTGAGTGGAGTAATTTGTTATATATTCATATGTGGATCGACAATCCTTATGTGATTAAGAACCCATTGGATAGGATAGATTAGTGGTGGGTATATCAACCCCACTAATCTAAGCCTCTAAGTGGTTAACATAATGAGATTGGTACATTAATGTAGCTAGTTAGCTTACCCACATTCAATTGTTAATCGATCTATTCCCTAGCTATCTCATTAATTGATTTTATCACAATTCTTATCAAGGTGTTGAGTATTCTATTTTTCATAACATATTTTGTGTATTTTCATTTGAGTAGTTAGCATTGGTGGTTTTAGAAACCACACATCTATCAAACAATATGATTTACTTTATTATTCAAAGATTAGTCAATTTATCTAATTAACACTCCATTCCCTGTGGAACGAACTTGCTCACTATTTTGCTATCAAATCACATTTTAAAAGGATTAAGTGGCTTTAAAGAGTTTTTAAGAATCAACCAAAATCTATATTATTACTATTTTGTTGAGTACACAAACGATCTCATCATCCTGCCATCCTTGAATTCGAGTTTTGTGTCAGGTTTGCGACCATGTACGTAGCTACCCCCTTGCGCCACTTCTTTCTCTTTTGCTAATACATAGTCTCCAGCTATGTCCATCATCTCTTCGTAAGTTTTTGGCCGATCTCTCCGTAAGTCAAAAGATAGGCGACCATTCTGCAACCCGTTGGTGAAAGCTGCTATGACAGCCACGTCACTAGCATCTTCTATTTGGGCGACTTCCTTCACAAATCTGGCCAGGTATTTCTTAAGTGATTCATTACTTTCTTATTTCAAATTCGACAGGTGGGCTAGTGATTTTCTTCGCTGCACACTTCCCATGAATTGTCTTATGAATGCTTTACTGAGATTGGAAAAATTGTTAATACTTCTGGCAGGGAGGCGTCCAAACCACCTAGAGGCAAGGTTGGCGAAGGTTTGTGGGAATGTCAGGCACAAGAGACCGTCATTGGACGTATATTGGGCCATGACATTGCGGAATCTACGGACATACTTTTTCGGGTCCCTGTTTTCTTTGTATTGCTCGATAGTTGGCATTCTGAACCTTTCCGGGAATTGGGTGCGTGCGATATGGTCAATGAATGGGTTGTCTAATTCGTCATCCGAAGAAATATTATGTCCATATCTCTGAGCCATTGCTGAGACCTTTTTTGATAGTTGTTGGAAGGTGACGCTTCAGTGACTAGTCGGTTCCCTTTCCGGGTTGAGCCTGCTTTTGATTGTCATCTTTCGATAATCACCTTCTTTACTGTCAATACTCCTACCGGCCCCTAGGTCATCTGCACTTTCAGACCTTCTTTGTCGCACCCTTTTTGATTGCAATCCTTTCCTTGGCTGAGGAATCTTGTCTTCTAACGAGATAGAACGACGTCTCCAGCAGTTTCTGTGAGACACGTTGTTGGCGGCCCCCCATGCACTCATCCATGGCTCCGCTTTTCCAGAAATTCTTCGTCCAGCAAACCTTTTCCATTCCTTTGCCTTTTTCCCTCTAGGACCTTTGGTTGGTCCTTGGGTGTTTCCTCCATAGTTGGTTTTGCCTGGGCGCTGGGAGTTGTAACATGGATTTTCGATCGTAGCCTTCTTAGTGGATGATTCTCGAGTGTGTTGGTTGTCAGCTCATAGGGAGATGAAACTCCTAAGCCTATAGGGAGTGAGAGCCTGATCTTGTTGGCTTCGCTAACTAAATTCAACAGTGCAGTGTGAAAGTGTTGTAGAGTTTCTAGGTTGGTTATCCTAGTTCCTGGCGTCACTGCTGAATGCTCCCCTATTACCACGGCTGCTTCGAGGACCTGATCGTTTCTAGGGATTTCATCTCTGTCACTGTCGTTGCTCATGTTGTACCTGTTTGTAAGGGTTCTTCAAAGTTTTCTTGTTCAAAACCCCCTCCTTCTAGTGTCAATTGTTGACGGTGAATCTTGGATTGCCACGCTCAACAATTATATCTTAATTAAACAAATAAAAAGAGAATAAAATCAATACATGCAAGACGAGTTTTACATGGAAAAAACCTTGAATGGGAAAAAACCACGGCGCCCTTGAGGGCAGAAGAATAACACTATTGATTATTGTAGCTTTACTCACTCAAATCTCTCATACAATTGCCTTTCTCTTACGAATTCGAATCCCCTTTCCATGGGACATACGGTTATATTTATACTAGGTTGGCTAGGGTTCTTCCTTTCTCATGCCGTGTTAGTGGGGGAGTTCCTATTTTGATTTGTACGAGGAATCTGGTGTGGTCGATAGTTTTAGGATTTGTTTCATGTTTGGACTTCTCTGTAAAGAACAGTTTGTGTCCTATTTGGGGTGAAATACATCTTCATGCCTTGTATCTAGTCGAATCCTTGTGGTAGGAGGTATACTGAAATAAGGTTGCTTCTTGATGGCGTAAATCTGGATGAGCAAATTAAGTTGGTGAACACAATTTCTATCTTCTTGGTCAGCCTACTCCGGCGAGCACGTTTCTGATTTAGATTGATTCTAGATGACGTAACTGGTTGGCGTGTTTTTTAGCCCATGTTTCCTTTCATTGACTGGTCAAAGGGTGACGTGGTCATACTTTGATCCATTTTTTCTATATATTCCGTTGACGTGTCTCTTGGCCGAATATATACATACAACAGCTTCAAAATAAAAAATATAAAAAAATTTAAAAACACTCAAAGCCTTCAAGCTTCAATATAAAGTTGCTCAAATTAAAGCAACAAAAGTTAGCACAATATGTTCCATTCATAGTAAATAGCCTAGATGCTAGAAATTTAAGTGTGCAAATTGTATTAGAGCTATTAATAATGAAGTGTTGTAATGTGTAAACACCTTAGCATGATCTTTAGCACACCATTCCCCATTCCACTCTCTTCACAACAAAAATCATCCATGGCCCATAACTATAAAAAGAAGTCATAATTGATCTTTAGGGAGTGTTAGCTTGAAGGTAAGGGTGAATTTGGTGCTGTATCAAAGTTATTAATGTCTGATTTTGTTCTCGAGGTCCATTTTGTATACATCTAAGCGTATTTCAAATAACTAATCATATGTGAGTATATTTTGATAAATTTTTGTGCGTAAACTCCAACCGCATATGTTTGATGAGTGAGCCTATATTCCAAATAAGCTAAATCTTGTGAGGGTTAGAGTTGAGGCGAATTATATCTAGATTTTTGGATTCGATTTTCTTTACACTTAGTTCTCTTTAAGTGTGGAATTGCAATATGATGTGATGTAACATCTTGAGTGACTTAATTCTAGCCTATACTCAGTGGTTTTAGCATGCATGTGTCTACATTGTGGTGCACTCAACGTTGCATCTCATCCTATAGTTGGCTCTACAGTTATACGTTTGTGGCTGTTGTATATGTAAGCCCTCACGAGACTTCACTTGTCCTCTAATGTCGCCTAGGGGTTTAAAATGCTTATGGAATGTGCTAAGTACCATTGTGTCACCCACGAAAGTGGTGTTGTTTTTGTTTTTGTTGTTTTAGTCTTCAGTCGTAGGTTAGTTTTTGTGTTTGTTTGTTTCGGTTTTGCTCAAGGAAGAGCAAAAAATGGATTTGAGGGTATTTGATAGCTCAATTTCTACACTTGGTGTAGCCCCTATTTTCTACGTTTTGCACTCGTTTGTCAGGTAAAAATGAGTATTTAACGGCTAAATAAGCTTGTGCAGGTCTTTATAGCTTTCTAGGGGTATTCACGCAAAGATAGAGGACTTTGAAGCAAAAAAGGAGATTTTGAAGGGCTTAGAAGACCATGCGCGGTACATGTGTTCTAGTGTATTGCACATGTACCGCGAAATCATTCCAAAGAAATGCTGCGATTCTTGCGTTCTATTGAACCGCGACACTCGTACAATGATTCTACTCCATAGTGTTGGCGCAGTTCGTTGCGTTCTAGTGTACCGTGCCCATACTACGATTTAGGCATGCCAGCTCAGCATTTTTATAGGATTCATGCCCTAATTTTGTACAATTATAAATATCCCATCTTCTCTCATTTTAAAGACCTCTCTATGACTCTTGAGTTCCAAAACTTCCAAGATACCATTTTTAACACATTTCTCTACCAAATCATCAAAACCCATCCATCAAATCTTCGCCATAAAACCAAATCCAACCAAAACCCCCAACCATCCACCTTGACCCATCATCAAGCAACCATCTTGGAGAAAAAGAGTTGGAGGAGGGAAGCAAAAGAAGAGGACTCCAAGCTAGAGGAAGAGGAAGCACTCCAAAATCATTTCTTTCATATCTCTTTCTCTTTTATTATTGTATTAGCCATGTTTAGTGCACATTTTATATCTTGGATGGCTTTTACTTGTAATATGAACTAAATATCTTGAGCTAAGGCTAAGATGAAACATATTGCATGACTATTAAATAAAGTCTTCATTTTTATGTGATTGTGCTTGTGTTCATTGTTTGGAAAATTTGTATGTTTAATGTTTTCGAGTGATTGACTATCATTTGAATGATATTTGGTCGTTATGTTATGGACCAAGTGGTGACGTACCCAACGTGCTCGACAAAATGTCCAATGCATGTCTAGTAAGATAGAGATAGGCGAGGCTATCTTGTATGACCCATTTATGTGAACCATAACTTTTAATGATTTCATGTGCATTTCTTGTGATCATCGAGAGATAGGTTATAGGTATATGTAGGTGTGGGCTTTGTTGCTCGAGAGAGAACAGAGGCTAATTGTGGGTTAACATGGGTATACAACATTCACTTGCATAATCTAATTTATATAATAGTCTAAACTACAAATAGGATTGAATATGTGGAGTCAAAGTCTTAGCTATCTCATTTATAATACTACAATAATATTCTCTTGTGTGATTTGCTTTGGCTTAATTGCTAAGTAATTTGTTTTAATTTAGTTTAGATTTTAGTAGTTAAAGCAACAATCATCATCATATTTTGTCGGCTAAATAGTAGTTATTCTAATTGATTTTGGTAATTAAAGGTGTTAATGTTATAAAATAATGAATAACAAATGAGATGAATGAAATAACAAATAAGAAAGATGAGAGACATCAAAGAAGATAGATGCGAGAGATCAGAGAGAGAGAACTATTTTACTTTTGTATTGATTTCAAGAACATTTTTAGCTAACCAACAAACTTACAATAAAAAGCCATATATATAGGCAATCAATGGCTTAGTGATGAAGTTACAATAGAGGCTTGGTGGGGAAGCCAAATATATAGGCTTGGTGGAGAAGCCAAAATTACAACACTCCCCCTTGGACTTTTACAACACTCGTACTTTTAATTTTCTAAGAAAAAACCCGATGGGGCAAAAACTCAGTAAAATATATACAAAGATCTTCTAGATCTTATGGTGTTGGATGTCCTCAAAACTGTCTCGTTAAAAACCTTGTCAGGAAAACCCTGTGAGACAAAACCTGATCGAAGGGAAAAAGAGTACAGTATATATGTTTAGAATTAATGTTTTCTTTAAAACCGTGTTCACATTTATACTTTGCTTAGAAAAACCCAGTGGGATAAAAATCATAGCAATGATATCCATTGATCTATCGGATCAAAGTAATATTTATGATGATTTTCTGGATCAATGTAACATATATACGATGATTAGCAAGATCAAAGCAATATTTACAATGATCTTCTTGATCAAGACAACATATATACGATGACCAACTAGATTAATGTAACATTTATGATGATCTTTATAGATCAAAAGATTTTTGGGTGTGCTTAGAGAATTGCCTCATTAAAACCTTTATCAGGAAAACCTAATAGGACAAAAACCTGATTGAAAGGAAAAAGAGTACAATGCACATATGCCCCAAAATAACTAATATACTTTATTTGATATGCTGCCCCTGATGGGACGCTCCCCCTGATAAAAAAATCTTTTAAAGCAATCTTCTCGATTGCTAAACTGGGGCATATGAATGTTTATTTTATGAAATGAAATAACATAATAAATTATTGGATGGAGTATAAGCAAATACTTGCTTTATAGAGTAATATCCATGTGGAATCTTTTCATAATCTTTTCAATATATTATGATTGATGGACAAACATTCCATTTGATCCATGCTCGACCTTCAAGTCAAGACAATATTTCCTTTCCCATGTCTTTTATTTTAAAACTCATTTACCAAAAATTCAAGAGTTTTCAAGAGCTCTCCAAGAGTTCCAATTAAATTCATATCATCAACATATGTTGTGAATATAGTGAATTCGGATTCTAATTTCTTTGCGAAGACACTTGGGTATATAATATAATTATTATACTCTTATTTTATCAGATATTCACTAAGACGGTTATACCACATCCGTCCAGATTATTTTTAATCCATATAAGGGTTTTTGTATGTTCATCAAATACCGATTACGAGATCTCGATTTACATGCTTCTAGCATTTTAAATCCTTCCAGGATTATGAATAACTGCATTGAGTGAATCATATAGATAAATGATTACTATGTCTAGATGACGTATTTCAAGCCTTGTAAAGGCAACCAAATTTATCAAAAATTTGAAACATAATTGTATTCATCACTATTGAATACCAAGTTTCTACGATTTGTACTATGAGTCGTGCCTCATATCTCACGATCTAGTTTTTCTCATTACGTTTTCTGTATAAAGACCCATTAGTATCCAACTAGTTTGACATCTCCAGGTGTCAGGAGTACTATTGGTCTAAATACTTTATATTTGGTATATGAAGTCAATTCTTCTTGAATTGCTTCTTTTCACTTAAGTCAATCATGCCTTTTGTATACAATCATTGATATTATGAATATCATAATTATCATTTATAATTTCAGTAGCGCTACTATGTAAAAATATATCATCAATGATTGTTTCTTTATGATTCCACATTTCTCTCATATGATTTATAGAAATTTTCTCAATTTCAATATACTTGAATCTCTGTTGAGATTTCTTCCATTTCAATGGATTTAGTCATTTCATAGACTGGTATAGAAATTTTCTCAATTTCAATATACTTGTATCTCTGTTGAGATTTCTTTCATTTAAATGGATTTAGTCATTTCATAGACTCGTGTCTCTTTAGATATATCATACTCTTATAGAGTTGATTTAGAGAAAGTGGATTTATTTATAACTCAAGTTTTGTTTACTTTTGGATCCTGATAATAATATTTTTCAAAAAGGTTCATAAGCTTATGATATACATCAGATGATTTATTTGTTGTCATTTACTCTGATCATTCTTCAAAACAATCACTCGGCCGGGGTTTATGAGATGATAACTTATAAAATCATGTTACCTTTAATATATCAGGTAATAGATTAATAATAATCTGATGATCAATTATCTTTCGTATTTGAGTGATACAAAGATTGAAATGAGACACATTTATATATAGAGAATCGAACTGGTATCTCTATTTTGTATAAGAGTAACTTTTCATTTACTCTTTCTGGAGAAACTTTCCATTTGGAAATTAATCAATATAATGATATACAGATTGTGCGTAAAAATATAAACTATAAGAAGTTTAAATGATCTAATTGGAAGACTGATCAAAATCAATACTAATCTCATAATGATATAGAATTTTTATCTTAGATCATGTCAAAGATGCAATAGGGAGATATAGTGATATACTACACAATCAAAATATCTTTAAAATGTGAGCAATTCAATGACCAATTACAAGTTGTAATGGTAAATACCGATGATAGATAGTGAGTCATGGATGAATGCATCAAACATATAATATAGAATGTCCCGTATAGAAATTGGTAACTAAATCGAAATAATAAAATTCTCGTATTTACCTGGAGACATTGATAAGTAATTCTGCTGATCCATTCTGATTATGAGCACATGCAAAAACTGGATGTTGAACATCGATCTCAACTGGAGACGTTTGATAATACACAAACATGTGACAATCACGTAGATGCATCAATCAGTACCATAAAATGGAAGGATTCATTTGGTGGATGAACATATCCACATATACCCTCTTGAATGATGGGGATTCAAAACCAACTTTAGAATATAATGGTTTATTTGATGGATGAATATATCCACATACATCCATTTTCTGATCAGCAATATAATCTGGATGATAAAGAACTCGGCTTTTTCTATAATCAGCTTCTGACCTGAATTATGCACAGATATTCAACATTCTTATTATTCATTATCTCAATATGACATAATAAAGTTTTATGTCTTTGATCTAAACAAATTTTTTTTTTCTGCTTGAATGATATAAAATATCATTGATACACAATTGAATACCATCTGGTAATAAGATTATGGCTCTTCTAGAGCCTTTAATCAGATCCATCAGATCCACTGAATCTGATCTGATATTAACTTTAAATGCCCTTGAACTAAGCATATATATTTCTTTATGTTTTGCTTGAATAATATCAAGTACCATTGATATATAATTTAGTATTGTTTGATAACAATATCATGGCTCTTCCCGAGCTTTCTATCAGATCCGTTGGATCTGATACAGTATTAACATTTGTTCTTAACAAAGTCAAATTCATAAAATATTTATGACTCCGCAGAATTGTATGAGCCGTTGCACTAGCGGCAAGACATATATTTTCTCTTCTAGGAATTTTATGGACATTATTTATAATGCCATTTTATATCTCATCTGAAGTGATAATAATTCCGTAAAATTTTATTAGTCGTTGCATTATCATCATTGCATGGATATATTTAATTATCCCATCCATATAGCAATCATGGCCCATATATATATATATATATAACACCTTTAATACAAATATGGAATATGAATTAGTGAAACAAGAGAGAGAATAGTACAAACTTGGATGCTTTGTTCAAGGTGTATATCTCTCTACATAAAGTTCTGATCAACAATCCAACCGATTTGATTGTAGAAACATGAGTGAAGAACGTCCTGACAAAATTTCAACCCGATCGGACCACAGATCAAAGACATATCACTCTTCGATGAAACCTGCGCAATACTGGAATTTTCTCCCTTGTTTTCTGCCCAGCCTTGTTTGGAGCTGCAGAACTCACCATAGGGAATTCCGATTGACAATCCAACCGACCAGATTTAAGAACTACAAGAGTAGAACGTGCTGACTAAATTTCAGCTAAATCTGATCTTAAACGAGGGAGATATAAAAGTTTGATCAAGATTGCGCAGTGATATTCTTCACACAATTTCTGCACACACACCTCCTTTTTCTTCTCTGTTCTAAAAATATTTCCAATTTCATTATACACGATATTAGGATCTTAAATCATTTTAATGATACTCACAACATCCTGTTGGATGTGTAGATTCTTCTTTGAATATTGCTCTTCATGAGCATCAAACATGAATGAAATTGATAAAATATTATTTCCAATTTCATTATACGTTAAGATCTTTAAATCTCTTTTACGATAGCCACAACATCCTGTTGGATGTGTAAATCCTTTTTTCTCAAATGAATGATATGTAAACATATCACTTTATATATATGTGATAAAATAAAATCATGGATCATATTAATTTTTTCGAACTTCCGGTTCGATCATGAACTGTAAGTTCATATATAAAATTCAGAAAACTTTAGATTATGAATGGATTTGAAACCCCAAGTTCCAAATAATGAAGTATGACATTCATGAATATAACACTGGATTCAGAACTCCAGATTCTCATCGGTTTTCAAAACCGTGCCGACTTAAATATCATAATTTCAGAAACTTTAAGTTCTGGTTAGTCGGTCTATCCATCTCATATATTGCGTAAAAATAAATACTGAATATTTAAACAATTTATCTGGAGACACAGCATAAGCCAGTCCTAAGACACAACATAAGCCAGTCCCGAGACACAGCATAAGCCAGTCTCATATATTGTATAAAAATAAATACTGAATATTTAAACAGTTTATCTGGAGACACAGCATAAGCCAGTCCCGAGACACAGTATAAGCAAGTCTCATATATTGCATAAAAATAAATACCGAATATTTAAACAGTTTATCTGGAGACACAGCATAAAGCCAGTCCCGAGACACAGCATAAGCCAGTCCCGAGACACAGCATAAGCCAGTCTCATATATTGCATAAAAATAAATACTGAATATTTAAACAGTTTATCTGGAGACACAGAATAAAGCCAGTCCTGAGACACAGCACAAGCCAGTCCCGAGACACACTCATATATTGCAAATAATTAAATGCAGATATTTAAACAATTCTAGGAGGCTGAGCTCACCTGTTATGTGCATAAAAATGGATGCAAATATTTAAACAATATAAATAAATCCAGAACTATATTGTATACGGAACTATAAACAGATCCAGAATATTAAGATGTAAAAAGAATAAATGAATAAATCCAGAACTATATATATATATTTTTCCGCTGACGGCATAAGCCATTTTGTATACGGAAATATATATAGATCCAGAATATTGAGATATAAGTAAATCACCTATCAGGGATCCCTTTTACTTACATACACGAATATCAAGCCGTAAGTAAATCACTCACCTGAAGATACTTTTTACTTACATACGATCGTGCCAATAACGTGTTATAAAATAATGAATAACAAATGAGATGAATGAAATAACAAATAAGAAAGATGAGAGACATCAAAGAAGATAGATGCGAGAGATCAGAGAGAGAGAACTATTTTACTTCTGTATTGATTTCAAGAACATTTTTAGCTAACCAACAAACTTACAATAAAAAGCCATATATATAGGCAATCAATGGCTTAGTGATGAAGTTACAATAGAGGATTGGTGGGAAGCTAAATATATAGGCTTGGTGGAGAAGCCAAAATTACAACAGTTAACTTTTTATCAAGTTTAGAACATAAGTCAGCTAATGGGAAGGGGAAAATACTCACCCCGATAATGACGGATTGACAGTAAGCGCGGTATGATCATGGGCCTAGCAAATTCCACTAAGATCACATCAACAAATGTAAATGAACAGTTGTAGTAAACATTCTGCCACGTAACGTAACATGATTGGTTTTGTCTATGCCGTATGATAAGAAGTTTCCTCTCAAGTCTTAATAAACAAGCCTCCTCTCTGCCCCTACAGTTTTAATTATAAAGCCCCTAGATTTTCTCTTGTTCACTAAGTCACTCATTTGCTCACATATCCATTATCATCACTCGCAATAATGGTTCTCTCAAAAACAGCATCGGACTCGGACGTCTCCATCAACTCCACCTTCGCTTCTCGCTATGTCCGGACCCCTCTTCCACGGTCCGCATCCATACATTTAGATTGCAATCGAATGGATCACGAAATTGATTTAGTTTTTGTTGATTGTGATGATTAATTGTATATTGATTTGAGTGTTGCAGGTTCAAGATGGCGGAGAACTCGATCCCGAAGGAGGCGGCGTTCCAGATCATAAACGACGAGCTGATGCTGGACGGAAACCCAAGGCTGAACCTGGCGTCGTTCGTGACGACCTGGATGGAGCCGGAGTGCGACAAGCTCATGATGGCCTCCATTAACAAGAACTACGTCGACATGGACGAGTACCCTGTCACCACCGAATTACAGGCACATCTCTCTCTCTCTCTCTCTCTCTCTCTCTCTCTCTCCTCATACTTTTCATTTTTTGTGAGATATATTTCGTGATCCAGGGGCATGGCCTCCTGCCCCACAAAAATAAATAATTAAATTAATTGTTTAAAATAAAAATAATATTTATATTAAATTTTAAAGTTAAAAAATATTGTGATCCTCTATTTTAAATTCAGTAGACATCGGTACATGTTAAACATCTAGTCAGCCAAAGCTCCAAAGCTTAAAGGGAGTAGCTTTTCTAAATAAAGCTTTTAAAAGTAAACATATATATATATATTTTTCTCTTATGAAAGCTCTTTCAAATGGATCTAATACTAGTAGATTTTTAACAAATAGAAGTTTTTCTAAAACCCAACCAAACAAGATCTAAGAAGGGTGTATTAGATTAGGATTTTAATAGATAATTTTCGAAAGTAAAAGTCTAGTGGTATTTGATTGAGACTTTTTAATAAGTTAGATATGTCTAGCGGTATTCAATTAGGATTTTTAAGAGTTTTTTAAAAAGTCCATAATATCTTATGGTATTGGATTTAGACTTTCAAAATCTAGTCGGCCAAAGCTCCAAAGCTTATGGGGAGTAGCTTTTCTAAATAAGCATTAAAAGAAAAAAAAAAGTTTACTAACCAAATAACTATATATATATATATATTCATTTAAAAGCTCTATTTCTAACAGATCTAATATTAGTAGACCTTTTGCAAATAGAAGTTTTTAAAAAGCCCAACCAAACAAGATCTAAGAAGGTTGTTTGGATTGAGATTTTAATAGATAATTTTAGGAAGTAAAAGTTTAGTGGTATTTGATTGAAACTTTTTAATAAGTTAGATAAGTCCGGCATTTAAGATTTTTTTAAAAAAAATTCATAATATTTTGTGGTATTGGATCCAAACTTCCAATATGCAATAAATTGTTTGATGGTATTTAATTGAGATCAAGATTTGTAGGATTTCATAATAAAATGGATTGTCTCAGACTTTCTAGTGATAACTATAAATATCATGACCCCAAAATTGTCTTACCCTCTCCTATTAGAATTTCAAAACTTTTATTTTAGTCGAAGAAGACGAATAGACAAGTTTATGATTTACTGACATTCTAGCATACCTCTAACTCTAATGAGTAAATAATCAGTTATATATATATATATATCTAAATTTTTTTTTTTTTTGATGGGAAAAAAAAAAATTTAGTTATATATATATATATATATATCTAAATTAATATAACAATTGGTAACATATTACGATCACAACACAGTAAACTATAATTCATCATGGCCATTAACCAACTTAAGTCCCCAACTCCTATCCTCACAAATCACAATGTCTCACATGTGGAACAAGTGCACATGTATCGATTTGCCTTGCAGTCGTAAAAGGGAGAAGTATGAAAACAAGACTCCATTGGCATAGCCCTTCGACAAGGCGGATCAGGGGCTGTTGCATTTTCAGTCTTCATCACGATACATGGCTTCAAGCCTCCATTGACATGGTCCTTTGTTTATGGTATTTTCATTGTGTGTTGATGCCTATTCTAAAAAAATACATCTTCTTTGGGTTTTTTCAGTTCAGTCCAACTAATTAGTTTGGGTTTCTTAAATCAAGCCTGTGTGTTTGTTAGCTAGTAAATTTATGGAACCCATATTTAAAAAATTCTAGGAATCCTAATAATTTATAAATAAAGTCCAAAAATACTTTTTAAAAATTCTAAAATCCGGAAAGTCTAGTCTATATAATGTGAATAGTCTTTAAAATCATACAAATCTATAAAATCATGACACCCTAAAATTATCTATTAAAATCCCAATCCAATACATGTGAATAGTCAGTTTCATGTGTTGTATGATCTAGAGGACCCTAATTTGCATATTAGAAAGAGTACAGGTAGTGATCTAGAGGACCCTAGCTAACTATGTATATTTGAAAAGCAAAAGTAGAACGCCCGGTGTGATTTTATTGTGGATGGTGCTCAATCATTCTGATAGTATTTCAGGTTGAGTTTCAGCAAGAGAAAAAAATAAGAAAAGATTTTTGATGTAATTAATCTCCAAAAAAAGAAGAGTTAAATTACATATTTCAAAATTCAAATTCTAGAACATTTTGTAGTACTTTTATAAAAAATAGAAAAAAAATTCTTAATATGAAAATTCTTTTGTTAAAGATATTTAAAAACAATTTCTTATGATAAAAAACACCTCTTGAATATTTTTGTAGAAAGTTTTGTAAATGATTTTAATTCTAAAATTGTTTTTCTAATAGTGTTTATTTATTTATTTTAAAAAATAATAATAATTCCAATAACCTTTTGATATCAGTAAAAATATATTATTTTTTTAGTAAAGGAAAAATATATTATTTAATTAATAAATAAAAGGATAAAACTCCAAATATAGTTAGTTTGTACTTTGTATTAGTATTGACTAATATAGTAAATTAATGGTCTAGATTTTTCTATTAATTTTTATGTTTTACCCAACAAAAAGATAGAATTAATCAAAACCATCCATTTAGGCGAGCACAATAAACTTTGATAATAATAATAATAATCATAATAATAATGTCTTCTACTAGTCTTACCTACCATTCATGATTGAATTTGCAAAACAGACTTTGATTTATTTTATTTAATTGTTATCAACGGGTCAATTTGCCTCTCTATTTTTTATGTTTCTTTTTATTTATTTTAAATTTTATCATGCTTCCTTTTCAAATAAAAAACTAGCACTTGTTTGCGAATTTGACACATCTATTTATCATTCATTTAATTACATAATATCTATATTGTTTTATTATTTTTAAAAAATACTATTGAAACTGATAAATGATAAATTATTAAACATTTATCAATGCCTTTTCTTGTTTTGTTATTTTGCATTTTAAAGTACCTAGTAAATCCAAAAATCAACAAAATGATGTGATAAATGGTTTGTGATTCCCATATTATTCATAACACCGGTGATGACAACTCATTTACTGTATCATTTGAGTTGAATTTTAAGTTCAATTTGTAAGTTATATTATATTACTTTTAAAGTAAAAGAGCCTCCAGTTTGAAATGAAAAATAAAACCGTGTTTGTTTGAGATAGTGAGCTGGTGATGGGACAATGTGGGGTTATGTACACAATTACACAATTTTAGAAGGTGTTCAATGGGCCATGGGCCATAACAAGATATCACTTTCTGACTTTCTGTCCTTTCCGCCCTACCAGACGCGGCACAACTTTCACTTTGATTTCTTCTTTGCGTCGCAAACTCGCAATAATTAAGAGATAAGAAAAAAGAAAAAATTCCTCTTGATTTGCATTTTGTGGTCCCCAACTCACCATTCATGCCCACATGTGGTTGTCTAATTTAGGGATGAATCAGATTTGCTTTGCGTCTCTTTCGAGATGTGATACTGTATTTTTTCTTGGTGTCTCATTTGGAGCTGGGTCCTGACCCTGACCTTGATCCTTTTCCCTTTCGACCCCTTTTTTTTTTTAATTAATAATTTAATTAAATCTAAATTATTACAAAATTAAAACAATTCAATGTAACTATTTATAATTCAATAACTAATAATGTTAAAACTAATTTAATCTAGACAAAAACACAAATAAGTTTTGATGTTTTACAATTACACCATCAAAATAAAACCATCCCCAGTTTAGTTAGGTTCTACGGTTCTTATAATTTATAATTTTTTCAAATAAATATTTAACAAAAATGACCCAATAATTTTATTTATTTATTTGATATACTATTCATGTGGATTTAACCATTCAAACTAAAATTTTTACTAGACTGAATAATTGCCGGTTGAGGTACCATTTTTTGGTCTTGTTGATTTATTGCAACGTTTGATTACCCTTGCTTCATGCTCTAAAAAAGTTTGAAAAGACAAATATATGTTAGTTAATTAGGGTCGCTGCCTCCCACCACCCGCCACGCGTGTTGGTTTTGACTTTTGATTGTTGGTTATGCCCGAGGACGAAGCCATGCCCCACGAGCTTTGGAAAAATTCATTTTTAGTTTTATAATTAATTGAAATTTTTTACTTTCTTTTTTTAATATGAAAATATGGAGTTTGCCTCCCAAACTTGACGAAATTAAAAATTCTGGCTACTATTTACACCGAATGTGGTGGTCCATCTAAAACCAGTAAGGGTTTGGCTAAATGTAATCTCAAATGACATAGTAGCTAGTTTATTTATTTATTTTGAAATCTTACATAGATGGCAGTTTATTTGTTTATTTTGTACATGTCCTAAAAATTATAGGATGATAGTGAGAATGTTTTTATTAACAAGCACTTTCAGTAAAAGAGTTTTTGGTACCAAATATTTACAAAAATATCATAATATAATTCAGTAACCGAGATCAATCGGAGAATGTATGGTTTTTTTTTTTAATTCTACTGTACAGAATCTGTAAGAATACTAAATAGCTAATATTTGTTGGATTCTAATAGGTAAGGATATTGAATAGCGAATATTTATTGTATCTTAACACATTCCAATTTTCATGTAAAACAGAATCGGTGTGTGAACATAATAGCACATTTGTTCAATGCTCCCCTTGGAGATTCAGAGGCTGCGGTTGGGGTTGGAACTGTGGGATCTTCAGAGGCCATAATGTTAGCTGGATTGGCATTCAAGAGGAAGTGGCAGAACAGGAGGAAAGAAGAGGGAAAACCCTATGATAAACCCAACATTGTCACCGGAGCCAACGTTCAGGTAACTTTAATTCAACTAATATAGTCTTTCTCTGATGCAAATGTTCGTACTTTGTTTCTGTCTAGAGTCGTTTAAACTCCGGACCCCTAATATAAAGAGTTATTATGAAATGCAATGTAATGCATGAGGTATTAAGCTCTAATTATAATGAGAATTCAATGCTTTTTAAAATGTAAAGAATATTTTGTGCGTGAAAGGTATGCTGGGAAAAATTTGCAAGGTATTTTGAGGTGGAGTTGAAGGAGGTGAAACTGAGGGAAGGATACTATGTGATGGACCCTGAGAAAGCAGTGGAGATGGTGGATGAGAACACCATTTGTGTTGCTGCTATTCTTGGTTCCACCCTCAATGGAGAATTTGAAAATGTCAAGCGTTTGAATGATCTCTTGGTTAAGAAGAACCAAGAAACTGGGTATTCTCTCTCTCTCTCTCTCTTTAATTTTCAATGATTGATACAGTCACACGATTATAGATTTTTAACTATATATATTAGGAGTATAAAGTTTATTAGACAATATTGTTTTGTAGATGGGATACTCCAATCCATGTTGATGCTGCAAGTGGTGGGTTTATTGCACCATTTATCTACCCAGAGCTGGAGTGGGATTTCCGGCTACCATTGGTGAAGAGCATCAACGTGAGTGGGCACAAGTATGGTCTTGTCTATGCTGGTGTTGGTTGGGTCATTTGGAGGAACAAAGACGATCTGCCTGAAGAACTCATCTTCCATATCAACTATCTCGGTTCTGATCAACCTACCTTCACTCTCAATTTCTCCAAAGGTACGTGTTAGTATCGCTGATGCGTGCGTATGTCTATTCAGAACATATAACATATCACGTGGCAGGAATGCCGATCATGTGTAATTTGACAATTAATTGTACTGTACGTACTCGTGCCATGTTTCTTGTTTTGAGTCGTGTGCCCATCCCCTCCAAGTTCTTCATTTTGTTAAAGAGCATATAATTATGAGAAAACACTTGTTGATAGCTTTTCAGAAATAAACTAATTTCAATATTTTTCTTATCAAAGAGCAACTTTTAGAAAGATAGTCTCAATAAGTGTTTTATAGTGAAACTGTACAAAATAGAAAGCGCTTTTAATGATACCAAAAGCACTCCCAAATGCATGAATTGTTAATGGCCTGCATATTTATAATTTGAATTTTGCTTTATATAATGCAGGTTCTAGCCAGATTATTGCTCAGTACTACCAACTCATCCGCTTGGGTTATGAGGTAAGAACTGAGATTATACCTTGATTTGGTTTTTGTCTTTTAATAAATTTATAATGTTAAGAATCTACTACTTCATTGAATTCTTAATGTTAAAATTTCACTAAAACACAACAAATTGTATCAAACTGTGCACCCAAACAAAAACTTGTATATGTAGCAACTATATATCCATATTAGACGTGATCAGCATTTGAAAATGCATTGATGCAACTCATGATTTTCATTCAACAGGGATATAGAAATGTTATGGAAAATTGTAGAGAGAACATGATAGTACTCAAAGAAGGGTTGGAAAAAACAGGCCGATTCAACATTGTCTCGAAAGAAGATGGAGTGCCTCTGGTAGCCTTTTCTCTGAATGACAACAGCCGCCATAATGAGTTCGAGATCTCTGACATGTTGAGGCGTTTCGGGTGGATTGTGCCTGCATACACCATGCCCCCAGATGCACAGCATGTGACAGTGCTACGTGTGGTCATCCGGGAGGACTTCTCTCGAACCCTAGCGGAGCGTCTGGTTCTGGACATCCAAAAGGTCTTGCACGAGCTTGATACTTTGCCTTCCAGGATCAATTCCAAGATTGCGGCTTCAATCGGAGAAAATGTGGACAATGGAACCTTAGTTACGAAGCATAGTGACATAGAAGCAACTAGAAAGATTGCTACATATTGGAGGAATTATGTGTTGGAGAAGAAGAAGACCAATGGTGTTTGTTAGAGCTTTGAATGTATTGAATCGAATCGAAATGAATCTGATCGAATATGAATTTGCTTGATATATTATTTATGTAATGTTTTGAGTGTGTGAGACTCGTTGAATGTGTAAGTGGGAATCCTTAATTTAAATACTGAGAACTGTATTTTGTTTTGTGAATTGTGAGGTTGATTATAAAGTATTGTACCAATCCACCTTGAACTATTTCATAAATAAAAGGTAAGATCTGTGTGCAGTGTCTTCTTTTCTAGGGGAACCAAAACAATTTAAGCACTTGGAGCACTTGCATTCGAAACCTGCAAAGGAAAGAATGCAGTCCCTTCACAACAAAGCAAACCGAATAGTCATCACCGAGAGCATCAAGACTTCTTTCTTTTTGAGCTCTTGAAGATTGTCAAGGTACAAAAAACAATCCCCCACCAAAGATGCTACAACCAAATCAAGGTTATTCAGCTCAAACATGGTTCACACTCCATATTATAGTACTTAATAATATATATTTATATTTTCGAGATAAATTGTGCAATCTCATTATGACGGTCTTACTAAGTGACAATTAGACCGTCCCATTGAAGATTCCAAAGCATAATTGGCTAAAAGGGCATTTTTCTTGTTCTGTATGATAATCCCCATATAACGAGATCAACTGAATCCATGTTTAATAAAGATTCAAATTAATCACTGCGTTGATATTGCAATTGTGGATTAATTCAACTTTACTTGTCTCGTTTGTCTATATATGACATATGACTATATGAGTGGGATCTTATAGATTTAGCAAATTTTGTTTTCCCAATTTTTTATTAGAGTGATGCTGTTGACAATCCACTAAATATCTTTCCACACTCCAGTTTAATTTTTTTTATTTTATTACAATTTTATCCTAATTAAAATGACTAAAAAGACCATGCATATATGGCTGGGGTTGTAAAATATCATCATCAAAAAGATTGAAATCCAATTTTAATATTGAATTCAACATTAAAGGAGTGGCAATTTTTTTTTTATACAGGATTAAAATCCACAATTTTAATATTTTATCTATAGTAAACCAATCATTTTATATATATATATATTTTTATCTTTTTGCTTTTCATAAACCCTAAAACATTTTTTTTCAACATCATTGAAATTTTATTTGATTTTGAAGTGATGAGAATGATTAACAATAATAGTGGAAACAATTTGTTTTTTTAAGTGTTAGATTTTTGCAGAATTTTTTTTACATAAACAAATAAAAAAAATCATAATATTTTTTTACAGTAAGTTTTTATGATTGAGTGTTTAAAAAAAAAAAAATGTTAAAATGTAAAAAGGATAATTTTGGAAAAAATGGAGTGCCTTTAGAACTTTTTAAAATTTAAATTTTTAGAATAAAGTGTATTTAGAAAATGAGTGTAAAAAGAAAAAAATTGGATTGTAAGGAGAAAATCTCTTTTTATTATCGCATGGTGATTTTCTAGTCGTCTACAGACTACAGTTAGCTTTATATTTTACTAACTATATTTATTATGTTTTTATTTTATTTTTAGTTTTGCGAGTATCAGTAATAAGAAATTAAAGCTCTAGATTCTAAATTAATTTAATCAGAACCCGAAGTTCTTGATTTTATTATAATTAATCAAAACATGAAGTTCTCGAATCCAATTTAATTTGATTATAATCTCTAAATCAAGCATGGGTATTGATCCAATAAATTAAAAATAAATCCAACTAGTAATGGCAAACAACACTATAATAAAATCAAATATAAAAAGTGGAAATTAAAAAACACTTGGTTTTTACGTGGAAAACCTTCAACTAGTAAAAACCCACGGGACTAGTCTCGCTAGCCACTTAAGCTATAGAAATCCACTATATGAAAAGAAGGTTACACCCTCAAGTGATACACAGACTCTCATTCTCGATAACTGCAGGCTATGGTCACTTCCCACTCACCACACTCGGTTCAATTCTAGTGATATCGCCGATCAACTACTTTTGGTGTAAGCACCTCCTAATCTACCCCTCGAGACTTTTATACCGGAACTTGGCACTTGCTTGTGCAACCAACACCTTGTCCACAATACTATCAAATTTGTTTGTCAACCACCTCTTGTGGCCACAAAGACTTGAACTCAATGAAGAGATTAAAATATCTAACTCACTACAAGAAAAATGAAATATAGTGATAAAAAATATGTCACAATAAGTGAAACATTTGTCACAATATCAATATTGTGACAAAAAAATTGTCATTGACAATTCATCACTTATACCTCCTTCACTAAAAGTATTTGTGACGTTAATAATGCCATTGTCACTATGGTTAGTGACAATTATTTGTAGTTGTCACAAACTATGACTTTTAGTGACAGATTTTTAGTGAACCATACTAATTGACAAAATAAAAATTGTGTCATTTTACATAAACCCAGTGACAATTAACTGTTTGAATATTTTGTCACTATAGGAAATCTAGTGATAATTAATAGTTTGAATATTTTGTCACTACAAACAAATTTAGTGACAATTAACCGTTTTAAAATTTTGTCACTATATGCAAATTTAGTGATAGTTAATTATTTCAAAATTTTGTCACTTTATATAAACTTAGTGACAATATATTGTTTACAAATTCTGTCACTATTTACAAATTTTTGTGACATTAATTTTTTGAAAATTTTTTCACTTTATCCAAACTTAGTGAGAATTAATTGTTTGAAATTTTTGTTACAATACATACAATTAGTGATAGTTAACAATATAAAAATTAAATTTCAAAATTGTACAATAAAATTAAAATAATTATAATATTCATATTTCAATTATAATTTTAAATTTAACATGAAACCTAAATTAACATAAGGAAAGTAATAATAATGAAAGTGGATAGGGAATCGTCAACCCAATCACATATGTGATGAAATTAAAAAAATATTGTATGCTATAAAGTCTAAACCTATAAAATGGACTTAAAAAATATTTGTAAACTAAGAATCTGATAACAAATCTGGAAATTTTTGTTGTTCAACTATCAACATCAATTCACGTAACTGAGATTTCATTTCCTCCATAGTTTGAAGTTGGGATTTCATCAAGGTCAATTCAGTCTCAAGATGTTTTATCTTTTCATTTGTTGCCTCTCTTTGAATTCTCTCATCCTGTAACAGCTTCAATGTCTCAATATGTGAAGAACGTTTACCATTTTTTTTTTGATTGAGTGATCCCAAGACCATATGTTAAAGTAGAAACAACAGCTTTTGGACCAATAACTTTAGCCATAACTTGATTGAAGATTTCATTTTTAGATGCATAAGGTTGGTTTGTAACAAGCTCATCCATTTGTCTCTAAAAAATAAAAAATAAATAAAAAAATAAAAAATAAAAAATAAAAAAGTTACATAATATCCAATTTAAATGCATACATATCACATTAAATTTATATTTGCAATAATCAATTAATGCTCAATGCAAATTTGTGCTAGACAAATACAAAAATGCTTAATTAGATGTGAATAAAAAATACCCAACAATCCTAGTTATTAAAAATGCCTAAATGAACATATATAAATGCTCAATGAAAAATATGCTAGACAACATATAATGCTTAACTAGATGTAGAGAAATCTACCCAACAACCTTGTTATTATCTAATCCCTCAAACATGCTCCAAACTTCAAAATATATATAATAAATATGAAGTTTTAAGGAAAAGAACAATAAATGAGATGAGGTTTGTTCTTACTTAACAATGGAGACCATTAATGAAGACCCATGAGTGATATGGACTTTAAATGCACATGGGAGAGGGATGGAGGGTTAAAAATGAAAGCTTGGAATATTTCTCTCTTTAGAAACCCTAGCTTCTCTCACTTGGAAGTGATTTTTCTTGAAGAGTTGATAAGAGAAGTAAAAATGGTGATCTAGGGCTTTTAGTTCAGCTGGAAGATGAAGAGGAGTATATATAGGGTGCCCTAAATGAAGTGCCATCATTTTGTACAAAAAATGCATTGATGTAGTCTAGAGTGCAACCTACAGGGTCCATCTCAGACCATACCCACTCACTGGAGATGCGATCACCCCAAAATGCAGCCCACAAGTGGCATCCCAGATGGCATCGACCTTCTGGTTGATGGATGCGAGCCAAGGTGCGGTTTGCACCTCATGAATTTAGGTTGCATCGAGCCATTGCCCAATGGATGAAAGCTAGATTGCAATCACCTAGGATGCATCCACACCCTTTCAAGATGACATGAGATCTTTCGGGTGCAACTCACATCACAGTTTACGAACTATGTCCCAAACTATACTAAGAGAAAAGAGGCCTTCTCAAGTGGTCAATTATGCGTACAAAAAAAAGCACACAAAAATGCAAGTGCAAATGTTTCCGATCAATAAATGAAAATGAATTTACAAACACAAACACAAACACAAACACACAGACCATAAATCGAAAATCAGATATATAACAAGCAAATGAGTTCTTAAAACTCAAACAATGAAACATGCATTTATACCAAGGAATTGTGATATGTGTGTGTGTGTAGTAGTAGTAGTAGGTACAACTAATGCATTGACAATTGTAATCAAGTTGTATGTGTGTGCAAATGATGCACTACGATACATTGACACAAATATGCAAATCGTTTGTGTGTTCCAATATAGTTGCTCAACGATGCAGGGATACATATGAATGAATTGTGAGTGTGTGCATCTAATCTCTTCAAGAGAACAAGTTGAGTATATACACCTTTGAAGCTCAGCTTTTGATGATCTTGGGATGCCGATAAAGTTGTCTTCGATCACGATCACGATAACAATGTTGATGACCACATGAAGAACCTAAACTACCCATACAAAAGCACATCAATATTTTTGAGACGAAAATAAGCCAGCAAACAATTATTGCATTTACAATCTCCTTCTTTGGCTATTTCGTGACACAACCCAAATCTCACAACAACAAAAAAACAAGGAAAAAGTTATTTACAACAACATGCGTATCACAACCTCACATTACAAAAAGAGACCTAATCTAAACTTGCAAAGCGGTCTTCAATCTCTTGTAACCACACCTGTGATAAATAAATACAAACAACTTTTCCCGAACAACAAGTACATGTGAGATATTTAAAACTGTTAACCTCCTTTTTTGGCAGGGGTCCAAAGAAGAATTTTCCATCCTTGCCAAGATCGCATAAAGTAGAATGATGCAGCAAGAAGCATCTAGCTACCCCGGAAAGGAACCAAGATCAACATACCTATTTATTTATCATGGTTTAGATTGAGGTCGCCTGGTTCCCTAGGTACCAAGAAATATGGAAGTCAAGGTCCCGAGTACCCCGCGGGACCCCGCAGTACCCCGATACCCTGCTGTACCCGACAGTACCCCGCAGGACCTTGCAGGACCCCACTGGACCCTGCAGTACCCCGATACCCCGTGGTACCCAGCAGTACCTCGCGGACCCCGCTAAATCCCGCAGTACCCCGCGAACCTCGCAGGACCTCATTGGACCCCGTAGTACCCCGATACCCCGCAGGACCCCGCACCACGGTACCCCGCAGTACCTCGCGGTACCCCGCAGTACCCCGTACACTGTGACTGGTCCTCCAAACTCCTCCTGACCACCTAGCATAGAAGGCATCAACAAAGGAGATCGTAATGCACCATCTGTCAGATTACCAAGGAAGAGCTAGACCACACCAAGATCAAATTATAAATAACAGACTAAATACGACAGTGTTTAAGTAAACAAGGAAATTGCCTTGTTCCCGCCATTCAAGAGTCCTATATAAAAGTGGAGTCAACTCTTTCAGTTCTAAAAGGAATCACTTGATTCTAGGGAATAAATCCCACGATCTTCTCGCCTATCAACGTGGAACGCCCCGTAAATTGCTAGGTCATTGGATTGCATTTAGAGGAGTGAACAACAAGAAATAAGACCTATATATATGACATGACATTCAACAGTGGAGGGGGCTTCTTTTCCCAGAAAGAACTACGGCTTCTTCCCCAAAGAAGACTCCCTTTTCTTCTTCTTTTCTACTGATTAGAGAAAAGGGCCTACGCCCACCTATTATCGTAAGCTCTCTGGAGCACTTATGTTATATTATTCCCCTACTTGTGTAAGCCCCCCAGAGCATGCCTTATTGATAAATATATAAAGGATCTCTCTCCATCGGATACTACCTAGGGGTTTTTCAGCATATGATCATGCGTGATGCTTTTTCCCCTAGGCCAGTCCACTTATATCAAGAGACTTGTCATTCTCCCCCTTCTATCTATTTTATTATGCATCCACCCATCTGTGCGACATATCACAAACAAAGAAGGGGAAAGAATCTTCAAATTAGCTAGAAGAATCAAGGTGGCTTTATCCTTCGTGACCACATCTACATTACTGAAGAAATCCTATCCCATCCCCTGCTTGCTTGCTTGCTATCCGGGTCGGGGAACCACAAAGGAGATCTAGAAGAGAATACGGGATACGGGGTACGAGGGACGGGATACCGAGTACCTAGTATGGGATACGGGGTCTATAAAGAGGGATCAAAAGCCCTTACTCCAACATGGGAACCCCGAGCTCAATATCTTCTCCAATGCTTGAAGTCCCGATGGGCGTGGTGATTTTTCTCATACCTACTGCATCTTCCTCCAGAATTTTTACTCGTACAAAACATGGTACCTAGAGGTACCTATCCCGCTGCAGCCTACCGGGTAGCAGTTTGAGGGTGTTAGTTGAAATTCCTCACCCAGAGCGAATTTTCGGTTAACAAAAACAATGCAGAAATATGCAATGCCCCCTTAAATGGGTTACTCTCCCTCAAAATGTAGCTATCCCCCTTTATGCATAAGGACAAGACTCCCTAAATTTCTCAAGACTTCTCCCTCTTTCTGTCATGAGATAGGCAAAGGAGAACCCCCTTTCGGGTTGCCTTGGCAAAGAAAGCTCCTCACAAATCAAGACGCATACTCTTATGGACAAACTTTATGCAGCTCGAGATATTAAGAGAGATTTAATGAGATTTTATTCAGAAAAGGTTTGTGTGTGGAAGTGTTGCTTAGCTTGTAACACAAGCACTATCAAGCTCATGCCTGAGAATCAGTCAAAAGGATTTCATATGAAGTCAAACAAATTTGAACCATTTTGTAATGATTAGAAGATATATATCCAAACATTTGAGTGCAAAGTGATCTATTTGTATCAACTTTATTCATTGCATAACCTATAATCAAAACACTTTATTCATTTAATTTGGAGGTCTTATTTAGCAATGCAACACAGCACATCATCAACAATAAAATTTCTAACCGTTTATGTTTTTGATGCAGCGGCGCCAATTTTGATAAGCCGTCATTTGTCTACTCAACAAAATGATATTTAAAATGTGTTCGTTTTGAAAACCGATTTTTCACCACTTAGATATTAAATTAGTAAAGTGGCAAGTAGGATTCGTTCCACGGGAATTAGAGTGATTAGTTGAATAAATTAACTAATCTAAATGCGGTAAAATAAATCATAAAAATATGGATGAGTGAATGGGTTGTCAAGCCATCAAACATACATGAAAAATAAACCTAATAAACTAATAAAAGAATACTTAACAAATCTAGATAAGATAAATGGAATTAACAATTAAGAGAATAGCTAGGGAATTGATGGGATCACAAGTGGATTACCGAGAAATGCTTCTCAAGTTACTTTTAGTGAACAAATCTCATAAATGTTAACTAATTGATTTCTAAAATGTGTTTAGACCATTACTGTGCACCCTAAACAACTTCCCACCGCAATGCCTAACCGATTAAGGAGAGGGGGTCACGGCGGGATCGGTTTGTTACAATTAATAGTTTAGATTATCACGGTTGATATACCCTCCGACAATCTATCCTATTCACTATGTTCTCAATCCATCAAGGTTGTCAATCCAATCAATATTATATAACAAATTATCTTAAGCAAGATTATAATCAACTAGTGGGTATACATGTCAATTATATAATGCATAGAATCTAATTATAAAATGAATAGAACACAAATAGAGATTAAAATATATAAAAGCTTAAGCAAATCCCAATCCAAATATTCTCACATCAAAACCCTAGAAAGGGGATTTAATTACACATATTACAAACAAAGGGAAGGCAAGTAAAAGATTAGGAAATCACCCATGGGCCTCCTTTTGTAAGCTTGATCCTTTCCTTGCCTTTGATGCTCCTTGTGTAAATAGTGGATGGTGAGGATATGTCTAGATAGGTAGAGTCAAATGGGAAGTGACTAAGGAATAATTAAGGGAAGGAAATCTAGATGTTAAGTTTAGGTAGAAGAGAAAATGGAGAGAAAAGGAATGGTGGAGAAAGGAGGTTTCTTGGTGGTCAAGAGTTGTCTAAAAGAGGAAAAATAGTGATGTATTTATAGGTATGAAAAGCTAGGGTATGAAATGGGTATGAAATGACAAGAATACCCCTCTTGAATGCCAACACTAGAATTCCTACGCTGGAATTCCAACATGGTCGCCAATTGTCCTTCTAGGTCGCCATGGCGACATCTCATGGCGACATCTCATGGATTCTTCTGTCGCCGTGGTGCGCCATGGTGACCTCATGGCGACAAAATGGCGACCATTCCCAATGCTGGAATTCCAACATTGGAATTCCAACGTTTTCGCCATTTGCAATAGTGGGTCGCTATGGCGACCTCAAATGACGACCCATCTGATTGCTTTGCAACTCTTTTGTCACCATGGCGACTAAGTAGCGACCAAGTGGCGACCTTTTGATGCTCTGAATAATTCCTCTGTCGCCATGGCGACCATGTGGCGACCTCTCCTTGCATAAGCAGCGAGAATGCCTTATTTCCTCTATTTGTGAGCCTTTTTGCACCCAAGTCCTCATCTTCTTCCCAAATGTTCTTGAAACCTAAGAAAACCTGAAATACTTGATTTTACACTATTAAACATGGGGAAATGCCCAAGAATCAAGCAAAAGGAGTCGGAAATGAGGGCCAAAATCATACCACTTTTGGTTCGATCAAATACCCCCAAACCTAACTTTTGCTCGTCCTCGAGTAAAACAAACATAAGCATCAATGGACATGTGTCTAAGTATCAAATAATCACAATTAGAGCACCAACTCTTTTTGAATAACTCAAAAGTCAATATTCGACTTGCAAAACCAAAAGTGAAGAGATTAAACCAACATTGTGCTCATTAGGAAATAATGCAAGTAAGAGATGCTAAATAAAGATTAAAGACATGCCACTCTAAGTAGACATTGCACGCAACGTGATTCCACTTTCAAGATGCTTAAGCTTTAAAACTAAAGTGCCATTAGGAAAAGAATGTAATTCACCTCGACATCTAATCCTCACCGGATTCTCTCATCTTCACACAGATTCCTAGACTTCACTCACAATCCATATGCAATATGAGTTTATGCTCAAGATATCAAATATAATTGTACATGATTATTTAAAAACACAATTTCTAAAAATTTGTCTCATGAATGGAATTGAAAACCATGAACCGGAAAGAACATGCATCAACCAAAATTTCCAAAGTGGACATCCCTAAAGATCAAATAGGTCTTTCATTTGGTTGTAATGGGGCCAAAGGTGAATGGTGAGTCAATAAATGGGAATAATTGATTTCAAACACCCAAAGGTCACACTAAGGCATATATTCTAATTAAGCACAACTTACTCATTACAACTTGCATATTCCACAATTTGGCGTTCAGACTTACAATTAACATTGTGCATTTTTCTACTTTTAATTTTCATTGAGTAGCTCATTTAATTCCACATAATTGATCTAGGCACTTAGTGCCGCATTCATCTTTTTCTTTTATTTCTTTTGCTATGCTTTTCTTTTATTTTCTTTGCTTTTTTTTTTTCTTTTCAAGCATTGCATTTCAACTTTTAATGTGTTTGCACATACATATTTGCCTAGGTACATGCCTTACATTTTTATACTCCTCAAAGCTTACATTCAACCCCTAAGCCTTAGCAAACCATTTGGTACAAGGTAAGTCTAGTGTATATGCTATATGGTTTATGTTGATGTGGTTCATGAATGAAAAGATTAATTGTGTTTGGCTTCAAATGGGCTATGGAGCACACACATAGAGGGATTGGAAGTATTTAGGCCAATTTGGTGGTTTTTCACATGCATTGCCTAAAATCATTTCTAAAGGTTTGTCCACAAAGTCAATTAAGGCATCCACAAGCAGTCCATATGTTCTATGGCAAACAACATTTAAGTGCGAATGAGACATTTTAAAATATGCTTAACATGTGTTTGAATGAGTGTCTTAAAGAGTAAAAACTTTCCCTCAAAATACGCTTTTTAAGGCCGTGTTTGTGAACCTCACGGGAAGTCTCCACTATTAATTCCTAACCTTCAAGCACGATTGAATATTCACTCTAACATCAAGAGAAAAGAACTAGCGCGCTTTGAGTAATGCAACCCTAAATGGCATGAAGTTAATCTAAACTAAGCACGGCAAAGATACACAATTCCTTACTCGCACACACAATGGAACAATCTCAACAAGCAAAATATGCTCAAGCATGGCATTTTCACAAGATTTTCGAAAAATTTTGAAAAATTTAGGCTCAAAATGTTTTTGCACACAATTGCAAACAAGAGACAATGTTGCGCACACACCCCCAAACCTAAATTAGACATTGTCCTTAATGTCTTTGGGGTATATACCGGTAAATTCGGCGCAACATACATCCACAATCAAAGAGTTTCAAAACAACATCAATGTCCATTTTAAATTTATCCCAAAGAATTAAATCAAGTGGCTCAAGAATATCTTATATGCTCATAATCAACTCAAGAGATATAGCAATGCAAGTTCATCAAGAGTTATCATCACAATCCATGTGGATAAAATATGATCATTCAAGCCTAAATCCACTATCACAAACAACTCACAATCTTATTCTAAGCAAAAATAAAATAAAGACACAAAACAATTTAAACTAGAAAAGAAATGTACCTAAGTGGGTTGCCTCCCACCAAGCGCACGATTTAACGTCTAGGCAAGACGTGGCATGGTGCTTCCGCACTTCGAATTCCCACAATGTTGCTTCCTTAGGAAAGGTTCTCGCCCTTTTTATGAGCACTCTTAGTTTGCTTGTCCCTCCAAGACTTGCAAGTTGTCTTTGTTTCTTCCCAAGAGATAAAGAACCTTGCTTAACAGTACAAGCAACACACATTTGCTTCCTTAAGAAGCAATAGAAAATCTACACAAGCACTAAGCACATTAGAAAGTTTCGGCAATTAAAAATTTGCTCTACATATGCAATTGCCAACAAGGGCTTGGAACACCATTTATTCAAAAGAAATAAACTAAACAAATAAAGCATAAAAAATAAAATGCACAAAAAGAATTTTCTATATTATGTACTTGTGCTAGGGTGTCATCAACTAAAGGAGGTTTTACCAAGTTTGGAAATTGGTTCTTTTTCACAACCCAAACAAATTGAGTTGATTTCCCTTTTCTTTTCCTTTGGGTCTAACTTGACCAACCAAGTCTTTTCTTACCCAAATTCGCTTAACTCTAGGTGGACTCTTCCTATTCCTAGACTTTCTCAATTTTTCAAGCTTATGGAATTTAAAACATTGAGCTTTAAAGTGCCCTTTTTGAAAACAAAAATAGCAAGTAGGAGGATGGTTAAGAAAACTCCCTCTTGGTTGGTGACTATGTGGCCTTTGATGTTGCTTCATTTGTAGCGCCTTGACCTCTTTTTCCACCTTGTCTACATAGACAATGTAGTCACACTCCTTCACTTTTGCTATTTTGAGGGCTTCATCCTTCCTACCAAGTGCCTCCTTCGTTTCTTCCAAAGCTTTTGCCTTTCGCTCCGCTTCCATAAGCAATTTCCTTGTCTTCCTTGCACACTCTTCTTCGAATTCTTCAAATAGCCTTGCAAGGTCTTCGAATTCCTTTAATGTGGAATTCCTCTCAACTTCAAGTCTCCCAACTTGTATTTCCAACTCTTTGTTCTTGTTGGAGACTTCTCCTACCTTCCTCTGTAAGGTAGCATTTTCTTCTTTGAGCATGTTTACTTCAAGAGTGAGTTTCTCATTTTTCCCTTCAAGCTCTTCAATCTTCACCTTCCCCAAGGCCTCCTTTTCTTCCAACTCCTTTACCATGAGTTGTATTTTTCTTTCCAACTCTTCCTTTCCTTGGGAGGTTTCCACCAATCTCTCTTGAAGCAAAGACAATGTTTCTTCCAATTTCGTGCTTCGCTCTTGGTTCCTTGGTGGTTCGTCCTTGGTTTCCGCACCATTCTCATATACTTGTACAAGAGCGTGTACACGGTTCCTTGTCCTCCCTTGCTTGGGATAACCCGATTCTAGTGATTGATCCGGCCGGCTAGGAATCACATGGTTGGACATCTTCTCCTCATGTGCTCGTTGTGCGGATTGGAATAACTCCATGGTCTTTCGTTGAGAAGCTCGGGTGCTCTCAATCTCCTGAAAGTGATCCTCCATGAAATTTTTCCTCTCATCATCAATGGCATTTGATTGGTAAGATGAGAAGGAATCTTGGTTCATCCACCAATCCGAATTGAAGTCATTCCCATGAGTCCCGTAGCTAGGCCCTTGATATTCCGTGAAGAAATCCATAGAATCCTGAAACAAAAGAAACAAAAACTATCAAAGAAGTAAAAAGAAACTATAAGACTAAAAACAACTAAAAGACTAAAAATTAATAAAAACTAAACAAAGAAAAGTTAATTGATTCAACAACCGCTTTAATTCCCCTGCAGCGGCGCTAATTTTGATGCAGTTATTTTGCGCAACAAAATAATGTTTTTAAATGTGATCGTTTTCAAAACCGATTTTTCACCACTTGGATATTAAATCAGTAAAGTGGCAAATATGATTCATTCCACAGGGAATTAGAGTAATTAGTTGAATTAATTAACAATTCCTAAAATGCAAAATAAAATAAATCATGTTAGTTTGAATGGTGTATGGTTTAAGAAACCATCAAACATACATGGAAAAATAAAAACAATAAAATGTAAATAGAATATGAATAGATAGGAATCCAATAACAACAACCTAAATAAGAAAATGGATTAAACAATTAATTAGAGGTCTAAGGAAATGATAGAGTAGCTAATGGACTTTGAGCAATTCATCAATGGCTTCATTAATGAACTATTCACACAATCAAGGACAGATCTCATTCAAAAGTGTTGTTTAGACCGTCACTACGAACCCTAAACAACTGCCCACCGTAATGCCTAACCAATTAAGGAGAGGGTGTCACGGCGGGATCGGTTAGTGACGATCGAATGGCCTAGGCAATTGTGGTAGGCCTACCCTCCAAAAGCCTATCCTATTCACTATGTGTTATAATCAATCAAGTGTGTCAATAACTTAATCAATTTTATCACAAATTATCCTACAACATATTGTAATCAATAAGTGTGTCAATACTCATATAATCACATAAGTGCAAGATCTAATTAAAAAGTAAATAAAACTCTAATCATGCAAACATAATATTTAAAGCCTTAATAAATACTCATTGTCCAAAAGTGTCTCAAATCATCCCCCTAGAAAGGGGGTTTAATTACACATAATCACAAACAAAGAAAGGAAGTAAAATGAAGAGAAATCACCTTTGGGTCTCTCTTGTAAGCTTGATCCTTCCTTGAGCTTCCTTACTTGCGTCTTGTGCAAAGATTGGGTGTTGAGGAGGTGTCTAGATAGGTAGAGTCAAATGGAAAGTGACAAAGGAAATGGGTGGAGAAGATGGAAAGAGAGGAATGATTTCTGTGGAGTAATCTAAGTGTTTATTGGAGAGAAAAATGGTGGGATTATGAGTGGTGGAGAAAGGAGGTTTCTTGGTTGTCAAGAGATTCTCAATTCTTAGCATAAAATGGTGTATTTATATGTTAGAAAAGCTAGGGTATGAAATGGACATGAAAGGACAAGAATACCCCTAAAAAATGGCTTGAAAAACGTCTATTTCACTGCTTCTAGAAAGTGGAGTTCACCATGGCGTCACCCTAGGGTCGCCATGGCGATAGGGAGTGCGCAGCAGTTACTAAAATGGGGCATAACTTTCTGTAGAAAACTCATAATCGCAATCCGTAAAAACCAATGGAAATTAGACTTCCGGGGCTTTCTGAATATATATAATCCAATATGTGGGTCAATCTGAAGAGAGAGCTATGACTATTTGAAGATGAATGATCTACACACACTTTTTACAATTTCAGCCTCTTTGCCACCAATATTACTCCAATGCCTCTGAATTTTATAAATACCTGAAAACACTTATTCACACTATTAAATCATGGGATATTGCCCAAGAATCAAGCAAAAAGAGAAGGAAGTGAGGGCCAAAATCATTCCAATTTTGGTTCGATCAGTTTTTCTCCTTTATAAACCTAGAATGTATGTATTTCAGTTTTTCATGCAAAGGTAACTCTCTTGATGGCTTACACTCGATTTTGCGTTGGTAGCCTTTTCCTACATTGGGCGGCTACACTCCATGCATCAGTAGCCTTTTTCAAGAGAGATCTTAAGGATGAATATCATAAATATCACAGACAAGTAGAAAAATTTGAGGTCAATCAAATTTACTATTGATCGGTCCATTTCTATACATGTTTTAGGCCCCTTTTTCCTATTTTTTTTGTGCTTTGTTCTCGAGTCAATTAGGTGGTTTAATGTGTTTGTTGAGCATGTGTAGGTCTCATTCCATAGAAGTGGTGTTGAATCTTATTTTGGAAGAAAAGAAGTCAAAAGATGGAGAAAATGAGCAAATTGGAAGAAACCATGGAAAGTTGAGTTTTGGCCAGTGCAGAGCTTCAATGTTTCGGGGCCCATATCTCTCAGCTCCGATAGAATTGTGTGTCCTACCACCCATGGATTGAAAGCCCCGGAAGTCTAGTTTACGGTGCACTTTTTGGATTGCAATTTTGATAATCCTAGAAGAAGTTATAGCCGATTTAGTAACCGAAGGTCAGTGCTGAAAAGTCCACCGCGGCTTATACCGCTGCCCCGACCGCGGTTCGTGCACGTGTGCCTAACCAATGGCCTAAGCAGCGGAAAAGAGCAGAGGTGCTTCGCTTCTTGTGCAGCTACGCAAGAAATTGCCTAGGCAGCGGTAATTCGCAAACCTGGTTCGTTTGGGACAGCAAGTGACCTATTTTTGAGAGGATTATATATAGAAACTGATGTCTTATTTTTGGGGGAGAGTCATATAAGGGGATTAGACCCAAAAACACTATTCTTTCACATTCATCCATTCCATTAATTCTTTCATTCAATTCCATCCATCCTTGGAGGATTCTTAGAGGCAAGAAGAAGGAGATTTCCAGCAAGAAGCTATCAAGATAAATATGGGTTTTCTCTACATCTCTTCTATGTTTTTGTTCTCTCTATTGATGTGTAACTAAATCCATACTAGGGATTCAATGTGAACCTCTATGAATACTCTTTGTTAGAATTGACTATATTTTCTTAATTCAAGTTTCGATTCATTCAATTTGTAATTATTTATTCTTATTGATGCATGGTTTATGCTAGGCTTGAATTTAGGGTTTGATATGTTAAAGGTTGAGATGCGAGTGGGTTTCACCATTCTTAGCCAATATTCAATTGAATGAATGAAATTGTTTTAGTAGGATATTACACGTAATTTTTGATTCTTCTGTTCTTGTGCTTAATGGATTCTCAATCATAGTTTATATGCAGGTTTTGAGGTAGATTGTGATTGAGAATACTTGATTGTGTGCTTTGTGGGTTTTAGGTTACAGTTTTTACACAGGTTTTGGGGTAGACTTAATTGAGAATGCTTAGTGTATGGTTTATGTGTTTTATGTTATAGTTTATATGCAGGTTTTAAGGTAGACTGTAGTAGAGAATACTTGACTTATTCCAGGACCACATAGCACTAATTATACATCATTTAAGAACGAACCCTTAACTTGATTAACATTCTTTATAAAAGTCAATTCGAAGCATTGAGTAAATGTAGTTGGGGAGCATTGATGACCTAGTCCTCTCACCTCTTGATCACATTCACATATTCTTGTTAACTGTTTTCTTAGTTTAATCTAGTTTTAATCTCAAATCAATCTCAAATCTCTTGGTTACTGTTACTTGCTTAGCTTTAATTAGAATTAGTTTTAGTCGATAAATCACTTTTCCTTGTGGGAACGATCCCTACTTGTCGCTGTACTTATCTCACGATTCGTGCACTTGCGAGTTAGGTTTTTATAACACAATTTTATCCATCAACTATTGAGAAGAACATTCCTCAAATGGATAGGCATACTTGAGCAATGATAGAAAAATATGCATTTACATACTAGCCAACTATGCATGATTTCAAAACAAACATTATTCAATATAGATTCATCGTGTATCTCAAGCAATCACAAAAGAGCATAAAATCAATCAACTTTCTGCATAAGAATCATGCAAGATCCTTCTCTTTGCTTGAGCTTCCTTTATTGAGTCATCCAGTCAAATCATGGAAAATTACACAACCCAATAGACTAACTAAGTGTTTTAAACCTAGATGCTTCGAAAAGGCTTGTAAAGAAATTAACTAGTTCCCTAATGAAATGGTGATGAATGTCAATTATATACTTGTAAACTCCTACACAAATGCATTTATTCAATTTAAATTAGCTTTATGCAATGCAAGTGCAATAAGTAAAGAAAATATAGGTAAGGCATGATCATTTTGATCAATCTTGAAATCATTTGACCTTAACGTCAATGTAGATTGATCAACATGGTTATCCTTAATAAGCTCTTTCTTTGCATTTCCTTTTTACAAAGAATGGTCACACACAACACTCTTTGATGATTTAAGAGTGGTGAAACTCTTAATCACTTCCTTCTTAACCCAAACCTTTTTAAGGGTTTCGGGTTACATTCCTTTGTGGAGTAGGTGCAAGAACATTTTTGATCTTAGGTTTACCATTGCTACTCTTCTCATAAGATTGATATTTAGCTTAGGTTTTGCACATGCCATAAAACTTATGGCATTGAGGCTTGATATGCCCTTTCACTCCACAATGATGGCAAGTGGGAATGAATTTAAGAGGTTGAACTTGATTCTGAGAGATCGAAGTTCTAGACCCATCATGATCATGTGTAGCATGAGTTTGATTTTTCAAAGCTTTGTTTCTCATGCTCACATACTTATGACATTAAGGTCTAATGTGACCTTTAATACCACAAAAATAACAAGTATGGATAAATTTAGAAATTGTACCTCCCTTTTGTTGTTGTCTCTTGTGGTCATCTCTTTTCTTGACTATAGGCTTATTGGAGGAGGTGGTTGACTTATCAAGGACTTGTCCTTCCTTCTTGGATTGCCTAGACTTTGGTTGAGTTGCCAAGGCTTGTGTGGACTTTCCTTGAGTTAGAGATTGCTTGGATGAAGCTTTGCTCTTACCTTAAGCTTGAAGTTGCTTGATCTTAGCCTTTTAAGTCAAAGTGTTTGGAATACCACTTTCCTCTTCTTGTGTTCTTGGAAGAATGGCCTTCACAATGGTAGTTTTGCTCAGAGATGGTGTGGTCGTCTCACTGTAAGTCGCGCAGCGGAAAGTAAAGAGTTAAGATCGATAGGTTTTAAAATTTTATCGTCCTTCGGGACCTTTTTGTATGCACAAATATGAGGAAGAGATTTGTTTTCATACCTTTAAAGAACACTCCTTCATTTTCTTTTCGATCCTTCACCATTAAGCCTTCTGAACTATGTCCCACGATTTAGCAACTGTGTGTGTGGGCATGTCATGGATTCCGAAAGCAATTGAATGGAGACTTGAGAGATCCGGAAGACAACACCTTGCTTCCTCTTGTGGATTTGGCCAAGCATCAAGGAAGAAGAAACTTTTTTCCTTTTTCTTTTAATGTAGCTACACCCTCTCTCTCTTGTTCGGTTTTTGATTGGTTTTTTTTTTTCCTGATAAGTATATCTTATATACTAAGATCCTAGGGTTTAGTAAACCAAGTTAAAATATGATTCTAAATCCTTTTTAATTCGGTCACCACTAGGGTTTGAACCTTTGACCTCTTTAAAGCAAATCAAAATAATCCCTTATTATTTTTTATTCTTTTGCTCTTGTCAAGATTCGAAACTTAAACTTCAAAATAAAAATTAATAATTCTTAATTATTAATATGTCAATTAAATAATCATATTATTTAATAATATTTAATTAATCAATTAAATAATCACATCATTTAATTAATTCATAGAATATATTTAAGTTACTTTCGTAACATAATTAATTGGACCTTCCAATTCTCAGTGAGCCTTGTTACTATCAATCATAAAGGGCTAGTAAGGGGACCTAATTGACCCACAGTTTTGAGCTCTAATAATACTTAGAAAAATTAATTAAACTCTTTAATTAATATTTCACAATTATTAACCTCAGAGTTATTCCACTAAAAACCTAATGTTGTACTCTCGTAACTATAGATGTTTTACACAACCAAATTCATTGTTATAGCTATTACATATGGTATGATCCTTGATCAAGCCAAAATTGGTATGATTTTGGCCCTCATTTCCGACTCTTTTTGCTTGATTCTCGGGCATTTCCCCGTGTTGAATGGTGTAAAATCAAGTGTTTCAGGTTTTATTAGGTTTCAAGAGCATTTGGGATGAAGTTGAGGACTTGGGTGCAAAAAGGCTCACAAATGGGAAGAAATATGACATTTTCGCTACTTGAGCAAGAAGAGGTCGCTACATGGTCGGCATGGCGACAGAGGATTATTCAGAGCATCAGAAGGTTGCCACTTGGTCGCCATGGCGATAGAAAGTTGCAAAAATCAATCAGGTGGGTTGCCATATATGGTCGCCATAGCGATCGTTTCATGCAAATGGAGACCTCATCATGAATTGCTCATGGTCACCACTTGCTATATGGTGAAAAAGATGATGTTCATGGCGACCTTTACATCTAACCGTTTTGCACACCATGGTCGCCATAGCGATAAAATGGCGAACTTTGCGCCACATCAGCAAATCAAGCAGTTATTAGTACACGTTCAAGAGACAGTATATATATAGTGGCCTTTCATCTTCAGAAGACACATCCCTCCTTAGAGAGCATAAAATTCATCCCATTCTTATCCATGGCTCATCTTTCCTCATCCTCCATTTCTCTACTTGTACTCATCTAATTCCATCCAAACCTCAACACCAAACCTTGACTACTTCCTTAAATCATTCCTCTCCTACCATTTCTCCACCCAAATTCCTTTGTCACTTTCCACTAAACATCCACACCTAAAGACACATCCTCTACTTACACTCTTTGCATTAGGAGCATAAAAGGAAAAGAAGGATCAAGCTTAAAGGGTGATTTCCTTATTATTTACTTGCTTTCATTTTATTGCTAATATGTGTAACTAAACCCCTAATCTAGGGGATAGATTTGAGGATCATTTGGTTATGGGTATTAGCCTTCTCTTTGTAATGAATCTCTTTATGTGTTCTATTCATTCAATCATTAGATTCTATTCATTATGTGATTGACTTGTATATCCACTTGTTAATTGCAATCTTGTTTAGAGTAATATGTTATATATTCATATTTGGATTGACACCCTTGTGTGATTAAGAACCCATTGAATATGATAGATCAGTGGTGGGTATATCAACCCCACTAATCTAAGCCTCAAGTGGTTAATATAGAGAGATTGGTCCATTAAAGAGGCTATAAAGGCATTACCCACACTCAATTGCTAATCAATCTATTCCCTAGAAATCATATTAATTGTTTACATCATTATTCTTATCAAGGTTGTTGAGTATTCTATTTTTCATATCACTTTTGTATTTTCAATTTAGTAGTTAACATTGGTGGTTTTTGAAACTACACATCTATCAAATATCATGATTTATTTTATTTGTCAAAAGATTAGTCAATCTATATAATTAGCACTCCATATCCCTGTGGAACGAACTTGCTTACCATTTGCTATAAAATCACATTTTAAAGGATTTAAGTGGCTTAAAATGGTTTTCAAAGATCAAACAAATTACATCTTTTTTGTGAGTGCACGACGGCCCATCAATCCTTCACAAGTAGTTCATAATTAGAGCTAGGTCATAAAGTCCTTTATATCTCTCTAATTATATCTTTTTCTTTAAGTACTTGAAACAAATAATACTCGGGGTGTGTTCTAATATATTAATATTCAATCTAGAGAGGGGGTGAATAGATTTTAACGATATTACCCAATTTTCGCGTTAAGTCAATATTACGAAAATACCCCAAACTAGTCAATACAATAACAAGTGTAATATGGTGCGGAATTATAAAAGACACTTGATATTTACGTGGAAACCCTCACGGGAAAAACCACGGGCTGTATAGTGCGCCACACTCGAACCTCGAATCCACTAAATGTGTTAAACGATTACAACCTACTCCCGGTATATAATCACACACCTACCTAATCCCGGTATGAGTGAACCTAGTCCTATTGCTTGTGTGACCACCTAATCCCGGTGTCCGACCTAATCCCGGTCTATCACAACAAGACTTTAATCACTTGCGATCTAAGCAACCTAATCCCGGAAGCTACACGCAAGACTTACTTCTCAATGAAGAGATTACAACCTATGTGAATATATGATGATATTCAATGAGCAAATAAAGCTAGGTAACCTTAGATGCTTATCTAGGATGATTAGATAACAATAAATGCAATCTTAGATGTCAATAGCTAAATGACATGTCAAATAACTTAGTTAACAATAGATTATAAAAACCTAGATAGCTATCACAATACAACACCCAATCATGTCATCACAAACAATCTCTATTTTGAATATAAGATATTAATCTAAGATCATTCAAATAATAAAAGAGATGCCTTGATAAATAAAAAACTAAATATCAATGATAAAAGTGAAGAACATACCAAGGGAAGTGTGATGACCAAAACCCATGCAACTAAGCAAACTAACTATGCTAGAAAATGTTTAGATAATCTTTGATGCACATGTGTATGGTTTGAGTGTATAAAAATGAGTTCTTGATTTGATTTTCTCTCAAAAATCTCTCTTTCAAGTTTAGGGTTCTTTTAGAGTCAGAGAACTAAGTTAGAGATATGAGAAAGTATGATATTTATAGGCACCAAGAACAGGGCAAGTGAAAAGACAATTTTGCCCTTGAAATCACCGATCGGCGGTTTCATTCTGCGGTCGTGGCCGTAGAATGTAACCGCCGAATTGAACCCGAGAAACAGGGGATCATTCGGCGACCAGATTCGGCGGTCAATCGAAACCGCCGATCAAAACCCAAAAAGAAACCGATCTTAAAATATCTAATTCAGCGGTTTCAATTCGGCGGCCAGGCCGCCGATTAAACCGCAGAATCAAACCCGAGAATAATAAATGCATCAGGTCTAATTCGGCGGTTTCGAATCGGCGGCCTGACCGCCGATCGTAACCGCAGATCCAATCCAGAGCTTTCTGGAATCAAACGGCGGTTTCATTCGACGGTCAATGGCCGCCGATCAAACCGCCGTTTCACCAATAATGGTGAAACCAAAGGAGAAGCCAAGGGCATTCTCCGAAGGCGATCTTCGTGCAAAACAAGCACATTATTGTGCAAGCGCGGACGTTTCCGAACATATTCAGGAAACGAATTACACGACACAAACAAACACACAACAAGATATAATCAAACAAAGTGCTAGTGTGTAATGTGACATGTGAAGAGAATGCACACAAATGCAAGTATGCTAAGTGTGTGTGTGCTTCTAAATCTCTTCAATGAAAACCAAGCACTAGAGATATACCTTTGGAGTGCTTGTCACCTAGAGGTCTTGAAGAGGGCCTTCGAAGTAGGTCTTCCATCACCTAATCTACCCTTACAATTCAAACCCCAACTTATGGTTTGTCCACGAAATAAGCCAATCAATAATGGGAATCCTTACAGTACTATTGATTCTATAATGAATGATTATATCCTTCATTCCTTTACGGAAGAAGATGAGCGCTCTTAACTGTTCAAGTCCCGAATCAACCCTTAAGGGAACTACTTATTTACTTCTCGTAAGAATGAGTGGATTCCACTATTGTGTGCACACCTTCCCAGCCACAAGCCAAACCGTGATTCCAAGATACAGAGTTATTGACCGAGAATATTACTCCTGTCTCACCCATGGTATTTCAAGAAACACGATCTAACTCAAAGACGTCAGTAAGACACTCAGGATTTAGATCACCCATATACAACCATCATTTGTCGATATATATGAATCTTTTCAACTAACGGATCTTAATAATATATTCATATAGATCGTGGCCCTGTCCTATATGATCACATCATATAAGGTGCATTTATTCTCATAACACCATATGAGTAGTCTAGGATAAGACCACCGTACATTACGGAATGAGCTACAGTTGTAGATTAACCCCAAATAAAGTACCCAGCTTTATTTGCTTTCTACAGACTCTTTTGATTGCATGTCTTAAAATGAATTCCTCCGTATATGGCATTCATATACTCAGTTTGAGATTACATCTAGCAATCGTAGATGTTAGCACATATAATATAAATGTATAAGTCATGTTAATTGAATGAAGTAACTACTTCTTTTATTAATGAATTTAAAACACTTACAAATTACAAGCTTTTGGGCATAAATCCCAACAATCTCCCACTTGCACTAAAGTAGGTGAGACATATCTCGTAATCTTAGACCCTCTAGGTGACCTTCAAAAACTTTAGCCGTTAAGGTCTTCATAAATGGATCAGCATGATTATCTTACGACGCGATATTAGTTACGGTCACATCTCCTCTTTGCACTATCTCCCTGATGAGATGATACTTCCTTTCTGTATGCTTCCCTTTTTATGGCTTCTTGGTTATTTGAAATTAGCTACAACACCACTATTATCATAATAAAGTGAAATGGGCTTATCCAAGTCTAGAACAACTTCCATATCACTCAAGAATTTACGGAGCCAAACAACCTCTTTAGCTCCTTCACAAGTGACTACATATTCGACTTCCATGGTGGAATCAGTAATATAAGATTGCTTGATACTCCTCCATATTATGGCTCTATCATCAAGGGTGAATACTTACCTAGACTTGGATTTCCTAGAATCCATATCTGCTTGAAAGACAAAATCTGTATATCCTAACGGGATTAGATCCTATTTTAAATATACTAATATATAGTTTCTCGTTCTCTGAAGATACTTAAGAATAAGCTTCACAGCCACCCAATGATCCAATATTGGGTTAGACTGGAATTTACTAGCTACTCCGACAGCGAAGCAGATGTCTGGTCTCGTGCATAACATAGCATACATAAGACTACCTATTATTGACGCATATGGAACTCGCCTCATATCCTCAATTTCTTGAGATGTCTTAGGACACTGTTCCTTAGACAAGTGAACTCCACGCCTAGAAAGTAGATTACCTTTCTTGGAGTTCTCCATTGAGAATTGCACAAGAATCTTGTCGATATATGAAGTTTGAGACAGTGCTAATAGTTTGTTCTTTTGATCCCTTATTATTTGGATCCCTAAAACATAACTTGCCTCTCCCAAATCTTTCATTTGGAATTGCCTAGCAAGCCATCCCTTTACTTTCGATAATACTTCCACATCATTCCCAATAAGTTGGATATCATCTACGTAAAGGACCAGGAAAACTACTTTCTTGTCAATGATCCTTTTGTAAACAAAAGGTTCATTAACATTTTGTTCAAAGCCGTAGGTTTTGATAGCATTATCAAACCTGATGTTCTAAGATCTAGATGCTTGCTTCAATCCTTAAATGGACCTTTGCAACTTGCAAACCTTTTGTTATTGATTTTGGGACACGAATCCCTTTGGTTGCATCATATAGATGCTCTTAATAAGATTGTCTTTCAAGAATACAGTCTTGACGTCTATTTGCCAAATTCCATAATTGAAATAAGTAGTAATGGATAAGAGTATCCTAATAGACTTAAACATAGCCACTGGCGAGGTCTCTTCAAAATCGACCTTCTCCTTTTGGGTATAACCCTTTTACCCCTAGTCCAGCTACCTTCCCGTCTACTCTTCTTTTTCTCATGTAGATCCATTCACATCCTATGGGTTTTATCCCATCAGGTAAGTCTATAAATTCCCAGGCTGAGTTGGAGTATATGGACTCCATCTCAAGATTAATGGCTTTAAGCCATTCCTGTAAGTTCCTCAACTTTGACTAGCTTATTTCGGTGACAAACCACATTTGGGGTTTGCATTGTAAGGGTAGCTTAGGTATTAATGATCAAGCTTAAAGGCCCTCTCAAGACCTCAAAGTAATAAGCACTCAAAAGGTATATCTCTTGTGCTTAGTTTTCAATGAAGAGATTAGTTGCATACACACACCACATCATGCATGCATATGTGTTTAATGCTTTCTATGAACAATCTCTTCACTTTTCACACTTGCACATATTGCATATTAGTCTAAGTGTGAATTGCCTTTGAAAAGAGAAATCTTCTCTTTACCGTTGCTTGTACTACCCCTAGTACAAGTGCCTAGGCAGTGGTCCAAGCTAGATCAAAAGACTTGTGGTTTTTGCACGGTCCATACCACACTAGAGACACATGCCTATAGGGCAGTCTCCAAGGTGTTAAACTCCAGAGCAATCACGTTATGCCTATCACTGCCCAGGCACTTACCTGGAGAGTGGCATAGAGGCCGCTCAAACAGAGTTTTGTTTTTTAAATTGACCAAAACGGTGTGGCTTTGAGGGGATCACTTATATAAGTGCCTCTTAGTCTTCAGGTCAGCTCACATGAGTTCAAGATTATATTTTTTTACTTAGAAAATTTTCAAGAGAGAAAATATTTCAAAGAACTCACCTTTAAACACTTAAAACCATTCTCATATGCATCAAACTTCATCTAGCATCATCTAGCTTATCTAGGATTCTTTCTTGCATGGGTTTTACTCAACACACATGCATTGGTAAGTTTTTCACTAATTTCATCTAATCTTAGTGTTTTACTTAACAAGAAATCTCTTTAATTACTTGTATGTTCTTAGATCATATTCTATTATACAAGATAAAGATTTTTGTGTTGTTTGGATTTAATGTTGTATTTGATCAAGCCAAAATTGGTATGATTTTGGCCCTCATTCCTGTCTCTTTATGCTTGATTCTTAGACATTTCCCCGTATTTAATATTGTAAAATCGAGTGTTTCAGGTTTTCTTAGGCTTCAAGAGCATTTGGGAAGAAAATGAGGACTTTGGTGCAAAAAGATACACAAATAGGTGAAACAGGGCATTCTCGCTATTTTAGCAAGAGGAGGTCGCCTTATGGTCACCATGGTGATAGAGGAATTATTCAAGCATCAGAAGTTCGCTCTCAAGGTCGCCACATGGTCGCCATGGTGATAGAGGAAATTGCAAAGCATCAGGTGGGTCGCCATGGCGACATACACTTGCAAATGGTGACACCACAAATCTGACTCATAGTCTCCATTTGCTCTAGGGGTGACCTTGAGTGATAAATGGCGACCTTATTGGAAAATACACAGGGTCGCCACTTGCTTTAGGGTGAAAAAGATGACTTTCATGGCAACATCTGAATCTCAGAAGGTGTAACCATTTTGCGCCCCAAGGTCGCCATGGCGACAAAATGGCGACATTCGTGCCACATCAGCGAATCAAACAGTTATCAGTACATGTCCAAGTGCCAATATAAATACTTTGGCTCTTCATCTTCAGAGAACATCCTAGCACAATTTAGAGCATGAATTTACTGAGATTAGATCTAGATTTTCTCTTCCATTGTTCATCTTTCAACCTCCTCTATTTCTATACTTGAACTCACCTTTTCCATCCAAAACCTCAACACCAAATCTTGACTACTTCTCTAGATCATTCCTCTCCTACCATTCTCTACACCCCTATTCCTTTATCACTCACCATTAGACACCCATGCATCTAGACACATCCTCTTCTCCCATTTTTTACATTATGAGCATAAAAGGAAAGGAAGGATCAAACATTAAAGAAGGAGGCTCAAGGGTGATTTCTTTACTTATTACTTACTTTCTATTTTATTTCTACTATGTGTAACTAAACCCCTAATCTAGGGGATAGATTTGAGGAATATTTGGTTGTGGGTATTTGCTTAAGCTTTGTAATGAATCTCTATATGTGTTCTATTTATTTAATCATTAGATTCTATTCACTATGTGATTGACTTGTATAACCACTTGTTAATTACAATCTTGTTTAGAATAACTTGTTATGCAATCATTCTTGGATTGAGACCCTTGTGTGATTAAGAACCCAATAAATAGGATAGATTAGTAGAGGGTATATCAACCACACTATTCTAAACCTCAATTGGTTAACACGTAGAGATTGATCCATTAAAGTGGCTTAAAAAGCATTACCCACACCCATTTGCTAATCAATCTATTCCATAGCATCTATATTAATTGTTTACATCCATAAATCTTATCAAGGTTGTTGAGTCTTCTATTTTTCATATCACGTTTACATGTTCATTTTAGTAGTTTATGAAACCACACATCTATCACATTCAATGATTTATTTTATTTTGTTTAAGATTAGTCAATCTATCTAACATAACACTACATATCCCTGTGGAACGAACTTGCTTACCACTTGCTATAAATTTATACCTTAAAGGATTTTAAGTGGCTTAAAAAGGGTTTTTCAAAAGATCAAATTAAATACGTTGTTTTTGTAAGCACACGACGGCTCATCAGTATTGTGATAGCTATACCTAGGATTGCTTAATCTATGTTAGCTATGCTTTATGCCATGACATATAGCAATTAATATCTAGGATTGATTTAATTGACATCTTATAATCCTAGATAAGCATTTAGTGTAACCTAGCATTAATTGCATATTTGGATATCTTTGCATATTCACATAGATTGTTTAATCTCTTCATTGAGAAGTGTAAGGATTCTCATTTGTTGATTGGCTTGTTTCATGGACAAACCATATGTTGGGGTTGATGTAAGGTTAGCCTAGGAATTAGTGATCATCCAATGGCCCTCTCAAGACCTTAAGAGAAGAAGCACAAAAGGTATATTCTAGTGCTTACTTGCTTTGAAGAGATCTAGTTGCACACACACACAACTCATGCATATCTCTTATTCTTGTATGTTGTGTGTTTTATATGTGTGCATTCTTAATTGTTGAATGTCTCTTCATGCATATTTATTTGATTACATCTAGTTTATTGAAATGCCATAACATGATTAGGCATTAGGATGCAAAGTCATGAATTTTATTCATGCTTGCTTGAATTGATTGCATCTTATTCTATGATAATGCCATGACATGATAGGCATTAGGTTGCATTCAATTCCCACACTTGCACTTCATATTTGTTAGTTTTTAGTGTGGTGTAATTCGTTTCCGTTTGTGTGATCGGAAACGTCCACACTTGCACATTATCCTCTTAAACCGGCGGGCTTGATCAGGATCTGCAGGGAGAGTGTCACTTTGGAGATAATCCGCTATTGGATCCATCCAACATGGAAGGCAGCTGACTGGGAGGACCTCTACATCCTTAGCTATGCTGGAACGGGAAACCAATTGGAGGGGTACTCCTCTTGGTAAAACATGTCCTTCTCCTGTGGCAATCTTGGCAAGGACATCTACGCGATGGTTCTTCTCTCTGGGAACTTGTTCCATTCTCACACCTTTGAACTTCTTCATTGTTTCCTGAACTTTAGCCAGATAGGCCACCATGTTGTCACCTTTTGCTTGGTACAATCCTGACACCTGATTGACCACTAATTGGGAGTCACTCTTGATCATAAGGTACTCAGCCCCCAAAGCCCCTGCTACTCTCATTCCTGCTAAAAAAGCTTCTTACTCTGCTTCGTTGTTGGTGGCTCTGAATTCAAACCTGAAACAATGACTGCATTCGGCTCTTTCAGGGTCAATCACGACGATCCTAGCTCCGCGTCCCGACTGGTTTGAAGCTCCGTCAGTGTAAAGGACCTAAATCTTACTGTCTTCGGGCCATCCCGAATTGGTTTGATCCGAACCTGGGTCTACTGGGTCTACTGATTGACCTAAACTTGGAATTGTGCTGAATTCCACTATGAAATCAGCTAGGGCTTGGGCTTTGATCGTGGTTCTTGCCTTGTATCTGATATCAAACTGGGTGAGCTCTAGGGCCTATAAAACCAATCTACCCAACACATCTGGCCTCTGGAGGAATTGTCGCAGGGGTTGATCAGTGACAACCGCGATGCTGTGAGCTTTAAAGTAAGGCCGGAGCTTTCTGGATGCAGTTACCAAGGCGTAGGCGAGCTTCTTTAAGAGGGTGTACTTTTTCTAGGATTTACTGAAAGCCCGACTCACATAGTAAATTGGTCTTTGCACCCCGTCACTGCATTCTTTCACCAAGACTCCATTAGTAGCAACTTCTGAAACTGCTAGATAGAGTAGGAGCTCTTCCCCCAGGGTTGGTTTTACCAATAGAGGCGGATTTGACAAGTACTCCCTCAAAGCTTAAAAAGCCTGCTCGCTTTGTTCGTCCCACTTCATCTTCTTCCCCTGCTTGATGATCTTGAAAAATGGGAGACATTTATCTGTGGAGCGAGATATGAACCAGTTCAGAGCTGCTATCCATCCGGTTAATCCTTATGCCTGCTTGAGAGTTGTAGGGGACTCGAGGTCTAGGATAGCTTTGATCTTCTCAGGATTAGCCTCGATTCCCCTCCCATGCACCATGAATCCCAAGAATTTGCCTGCTGCTACCCCGAATGCACATTTAGCGGGGTTCAACCTCATCTAGTTCTGCCTTATTACTTGGAAAGTCTGGCGTAAGTCCCCTGTAAGTTGTCCAGCTTCTGGAGATTTTGTGATCATATCATCTATGTACACTTCCATGGATCTTCCTATCTGTTCTTTGAACAACTTGTTCACCATACGCTGTTATGTGGCACCTACATTTTTGAGTCTGAATGGCATTACCTTATAGCAGTAGAGGCCTTGTCTGGTGATGAAGCTAGTCTTGTCCTGATCAGAAGGATGCATCATAATTTGATTGTACCTGGAGAAAGCATCCATAAAGCTTAGGAGCTTGTTTCCTACAGTGGAGTCAATGAGTTGATCTATCTTAGGTAAAGGGAAGCTATCCTTGGGGCAAGCTCGGTTGAGATCGGTGTAGTCTACACACATTTGCCACTTCCCGTTAGACTTGGTTACCATGACCACGTTGGCGATCCATTCGTGGTACCGGGATTCCCTGACGAACCCGACCTTCAGGAGCTTGTCAACCTCTTTCTAGACAACGGCGTTCCGTTCAGCATTGAAGTGTCTTCTTTTCTACTTTATTGGTTTGAAGGTTGCATCCACTACTAACCTATGGGTAGCCAGGCTAAGAGGAATACCAGGCATCTCCTCATGGCTCCAAGCAAAGATGTCGCTGTACTCTCTGAGGAGTTCTACCAAGTCTTTCTTGATTTCGGGGTCCAGACCTCCTCCAACTTTTACTGTCTTTATCGGATCTTTGCTCTTGATCAGGATCTCCTCTAACTGATCTACGGGGTACCCACTGGTCCAACCACGCTTTTCTTCTTCTGGCTCTTCCACGATTATGTCTGGTACCTCTCATTCTTCCAAGACATAATGATCCCGCTCTGACGCTCCCTGACTTGGGTCACTGGTCACATGTGCGCATTGTTTAGCTAATGCAACGGGGTTGGTGGACACCGCGTAATAATTGCGGGCTGCTTACTGGTCCCCTCTTACTTCTCCTACTCCTGTTCCCACCAGAAACTTCAACACATTGTGATAGATGGATAACACCCCTCTAATCCCTGACAAGAAAGGCCTACCCAAGATTACATTGTATGCAAACGGAGTGTCTACTACAATGAATTCCGTCATTATGTTCTGTTGAAAAGGAGCTTCTCCGACTATCACTGGCAGAATCTTTGTCCCAATTGGCATTACAGAGTCCCCTGTGAACCCATACAAAAGGGAGGTGCAACTGTTGTAGCAAGAGTTCTTTAGGTTAAGTTGCTCACGAGCCCCCTTGAACAGAATATAAACGTTGCTTCCCATATCAATCAAGACGCGGTGTACCAGGCAGTTGGCGATCTGTGCTGTAATTACCATGGGATCATCATGTGGCTGAACTGTATTATAGACATCCTCCTCCGTGAATATGATTTTGGTAGAGAGTGATAGATCCCGAGATCCACTACTGACTTTAAGTATCTTGTGGTCAGTATTAAGCTTGGGAATCTTCCTTACGTGGTTCTTTCTTGAATTGTTGGAGGTTCCAGCTAGGCTAGGGACTCCATTGATGGTGTGGATCACTTAGATCTGCTGCATTAAATCTTTCTCACCATTTCTTCTTATTTCCGCTGCTTCTTACATTCCACTCTATACATGTTTCCCTTCTTTGATTTTGTCCCGTACCTGCTGTAAAAATTCAGTTAAAAGACCTCCTCTTACCAGTCCTTCAATCTGATTACGGAGGCTGTAGCACTCTGAGGTGTTGTGCCATATATCTTCATGGAAATCGCAATATTTGTATTGATTCCTCCTGTCAACTGGGACTTTCATGGGACCTGGCTTTCTGAGTTGGCCCTTATCCCGAACAGCGAGATAAATAGTTTCTCACGAAGCATTGAGAGGGGTGTAGTGATTATACCCCTCTTCCTCTCTTGCTACTCTGGATACTTCCTTTAGAGGAATCTCCCTAGGGGGTGATCTCCTGACCGGATACCTTTCCTGGACAAAGGAATAGGAGGCGGCCTATAAATAGACCGGTTTGGAGGCTGATTCTGGAACTTTCTAGCTAGTGCGGGCTTCGGAGCGTCCTTCTTATGGCGTGGCACTAATCGGGCTTCATCATGCTCGATTTTAATCTGGAGCTATTCCTCTATGTCCACCTGTTCCAGAGCTTGATTGTAGGCTTCCTAGTACGTCTCTAGAGGGTGTTTGGTGAAAGAACGAAACAGTCTACCAGCCCATAAGTTCCTCCAAAAGTTGGCTAAGGTTTCTTTCTCGTCGAATACACCCATCTGGATGACCTCTTTATGGAATTTCTCCACATAAGATCTCAGAGTTTCACCCCGCTCCTGAATCACGTATTGTAGCAAGATAGGATCCTTGGGGTAGGGCTTGATCCCCTGAAACTGTGCATAGAAAGCTTTGGTGAGTTTAGAAAAAGAATCAACACTACCTAATGGTAACTTTCTAAACCATGTCTTGGCACAATCAGTCAAGGTTGAAGGAAACATTCTGCACATGGCTAGCCTGGTCATAGTTTGAACCTCCATCTGATGGACAAAGCTTTCCTTGTGGCTGATGGGGTCCTCTGTCCCGAAATACTTCTCAAAAGGCATTCTAAATTTAGGAGGTAACCCCGCCTCCCTGACTCTTTTGGAGAAAGGTGCATTCATTTCGCCTAAGGGGTTCCTCTGGATTCCTTGGTGCTTTCCCTTCTCTAACTGCTCTCACTCCTTCGCCATCCTCTTCATCTGATCCTCTAGGCGCTGGGATTTCTCGGTTCTGGATCGGGCTACTAAACCCTCGTCATCCGAAGATTCTGAATCAATGACTACCTCCTTTCGCTTTGCTCTATGATGCCTTTCTTTGGAGCTCTTTCTGGATTTGGCACTTCCTTCTGAATCGAGATGTGGATTCTTCTCCTTCACCTTATGTTTTGGTGGAGATTGGGCCCTCCTAGGGGGAATCTCAATTGCGGACTTCACTAGTCTGGGTCTGGGGTCCGCCTGTTGAACTGGGAGAGGTGGACCCAATCAATCAAACACTGGTACCCGGGTAATTGGGCCAGCATCCCTTAGGACCCCAGCTGCTTCGAAGGGGATCCCCTGGGCTAGTATCCGGAGTCGAATGGCTTCTACGTATGCTGCAGCATGCTGTTCTAAAACATCCCGATTGACTTCCTGTCTGGCTAGGTCTTGAGGTATAGGGCCTGCAGCTGGTAAAGGCACTGGTGGTGGATTCTCATTCCTGGTACCCTTACCCCACCTCTGAGCTCTTTCGGTGGAAGCGAGGGATTGGGGTCCTTATGGCTCAGGATGACCCTGGGAGGATCGGAGTCTCATTCTAAAGATCTCTAAGTAGAACTAGGTTATTTTGAACAATGGTTGGGATACGTTCTTCCCACAGACGGTGCCAAAAGTGTTACCGAAAAATCGTCACTGGGGTGAAATTCCAAATAATGACTTGAAGGGGGACCAAGATCAGAGATGACCCCGGTCGGAGAGGTATCAAGTAGTTCGATACCGACTAGGTCCTCGATAATGCACAAACGATTAAGAACGCATGATAAACAAATAAGAAGAGCTTTTTATTCATCACTTTACGTTACAAATACATGGACTATATTTTTCAAGATTAGACGCGAACCATGAAGGCTCGGTGAATAATGGAGATGGTGGTGATGGTGAATTCGTGTGTGTCGATAAATAGAATTGATCGTAGGGTTTCTAGAGATTCTCTAATTTTTTCGCCTCATTTCGGATCCCTTTTTTCGGTGAATAAGCTGTTATATATATAGGTCTTGTTGCTCTCCATGCACACCTATAATTTCGGTCTAAGGTTTGGCAATTGCAGGATCTCCTTCCTTTTAGGAGATAATCTCGGAGCTTTTACGTGCAGAATCCAGCCTTTCCTTCCTATGAGGATTCTAACTACGTTAACCTGTTTAACATATGACTCTCTGGCGGGAAGGAGTACATCTCCTCTGTTTTGACTGGATGGCGGCGTTTTAATAAGTCTCTATGGAGCTTTTAGTTCTGGTATGAGAATCTTGCTGCTTGGTATCTTCCTGCTTGGTGGGCTGGTTACATCAGAAGGTGTGAACCACTTGGCATCCTGCTACTGAAGTAGGGGAATGTCTAGTTGGTACCATAGCGGGATGCTTAGTGGTACTCCGTGTCGGGGTGCGGGTTTTAACGAGTAGGAAGCCAGGACATGACTGGGTTGGACCCCGCTGTGGGTTTTAACAAGTAGTCCGACTCTGGGCAATGCTTATCAATCAAGATGCTGGCGGGGTCCTTGAAAAGCTGGAGAAAGGCTGGGCCGGACCCCGTTGGAGGGGGTATGCACTAGGATCAGTTAGGGTCCCCCTTTATCTGTGTAGCCGGATGGTGTCTGGATTCCTATGTCCTCCTTGTGTTGAGGTGGAAAATTCTTCTTTGGTCCTTCGCCAATTTTGGTGGTTAACAGTGGTCTTTGGTACTTAGGCTCTAGATATCCTAGGATCATGCACATCAATATTTTCATCCCTAGGAACATGCATCTTGGCTCTATTCTTTCTCTTCCCCATCATGCTTCTAATTCTACACATTTTAATATATCAAAAGCAATTTGGTCTAATGTGACCATTAAAACCACAAAAATGACATATAGGAATGAAATGAGGAATCATACTATGTCCTTGAGCTTGCATAGGAGCCTTCCCTTGTCTTTGTGGTTGAGTAGGTTCAATCCTTCTCCTTTGTTGAATTGGTCTATCTTGCTTCCAATGTTGAAATTGCATGATTGGCTTCTTCCCTTTTTGAGCCAAATGATGAGGAATGTTGGCTTGAGTTTGCTGTTATCGGAAAATTGTCAATGGGATGAAATTCAAAATAACAGCTTCAAGGGGGACCAAGATCAAGATTAACCCCGGTCGGAGGGGTATCAAGTAGTTCGATACCAACTATATCCTTAACAGTATAAAACAATTTGGAACCAAGAAAATAGGCAAGAATAAGCTTTTTATTGATCGTCACTTTGCATTACAAATAAGTGTACTACGTCTTTTAGGATTAACAGCAAGGTGCGGAGATTTGGTGAATAATGGAGATGGTAGTGATAGTGAACTCGTGCACATCGATAAATAGAACTTGATTGTAGGGTTTCTGGAGATGTTTTTCGGTCTAAGGTTTTCTTCCTCTCCTTTTTTCGGTGAATAAGGTGTTATATATATAGGTCCTGTTGCTTGCCATGCACTCCTCTAATTTTGGTCTAGGATTTGGCAATTGTCATACTTCCTTCCTTTTAGGAGATAATCTCGGAGCTTTTACGTATAGAATCCAGTCTTTCCTTCCTAGGAGGAGTCAATCTGAGTAGGCAAATCTTTCCTTCCTAGGAGGACTCTGCCTAAGTTGACCTACCTTAAATAGATCTCTTGGTTGGCGGGAAGGAGAACATCTCCTATGTTTTGATTGGACGGCGGCGTTTTAATTAATCTTTATAGAGCTTTTGATTCTGGTATAAGGATCTTGCTGCTTGGTATCTTCCTGCTTGGCGGGCTGGTTATATCAGAAGGCATAAACTACTAAGCCTCCTGCTGCTGAAGTGGGGGATGTTTAGCTGGTACCATAGCGGGATGCTTGGTGGAACTCCGTGTCGGGGTGCTGCGGGGTTCATAGGAAACCAGAGCATGATTGGGTTGGACCCCGCTAAAGAGTAGTCTGGCTCGGGTCAATGTTTATGAATGATGATGCTGGCGGGGTCCTCGAGAAGCTGGAGAAAGGCTAGGCCGGACCCTGCTGGAGGGGGTATGCACTCGGAACAGTCGGGATCCCCCTCTATCGAGGTAGTCGGATGGTGTCTGGACTCCTATGTCCTCCTAGTGTTGAGGTGGAAAATTCTTCTTTGATCCTCCGCCAATTTTGGTGGTTAACAGAAGTCCCCCCTGACTTGGACACTGATACCTTGTCAGGGTTGGAGTCAGGATCCTGTCTATACTTGAAGGATTTTCTGCCTTATCTGCCTATTTTCTTGTCTAACTAGTTCTCCACCTAGGAGGAGAAAATCTTTAATTGATGCGTTAGCACTGATTGCTCTTCTTTTCTCATAGTCTTTAGATCTTATGATTATTTACTTTGACAACTATAATATTAAACTATAAATGCTATAAGATTTGTTTAAACCAGAAATCACTTTATTAATATGAAAAAGATTGTTAATTACAATATTACACTCTTGCTATTGAGCATAATCCTAACATCCCAGTGGGGGCTTCCGATCCCCCTGAGCCCGCTTCTCCATACTCCACTGAGAGCCTTGATGCTCTGTTCAGTACGGAGAAGGCTGATTCGGGGGAGGCTTCTCCAACAATGTTGGGGAGGAAACAGAGTCGAGGCGGAGACAGCGCCTCTAGTGATACCCCGCAGGACTCAACGCCGTCGTTCTTCACTAAACCTGTGAATCGGGTCGGGTTTCCACAATCAACCAGAGGACCCTGTTATTATCAATGACGGGGTGGATGCAGCGAGGGTTAGTGGTGACGATGGAGGTGGCGATAGAGGCGTCTCATTAGTCGAGGTCCAGTCCGGCTCCTTTGCTTCCTTCCACGATAGGAGGATAGTCCCCGATTCTGTGTGTACTTTTGACACACTGGCCAGGCTGAGAGAAGAATACAAGATTCCGAATTATGTCACTCTCGCCCTCCCTCATCGGGGTTATGACATGTATACCCCGCCACAAGATCGTCTACTAATTCACAAGACGGCCTTCGAATGTGGAGTCCGGCTGCCACTGTATCCCACTTTGCGCCGGGCTTTTGTAGCGCTGGAGTTAGCCCCCCCTCAAAATCTCGCCGGGCTTTTAGAAGCATTTGACGGGGTTCCTGGTGCTCTGGAGGGAGCAGTGCGAAAAAGACAACATAGACCGGGAGCCGGGTCTAAACGAGCTTCGCTTCCTCTTCAACATTGCAAGTATGGTGCCTAGGGGTCAATTCTACTTGAGGACATCAAATGATATGAAGTTCATAGTGCCGGGGGCGAACGTGAAGTATGCAGCACCCTGGAAGGAGGAATGTCTCGTAGTAGAAGGCGAGTGGGGGCGCATTGCCTTTATCAGGGGGTATGAATACCCCGTCCCTACACAGTTCACAGCAAGGGACAAGTAAGCGAAGGGGGTGCTAGCTCCTGAATCCTAGGATATCCTAGCAAGGATCATGAAGAGGGGATACACAAATATGCAGTATCCCACTTTAGATCCCTTCGAAGGAGGCCGTCTGGAGCGATACCTGAGGATTTCTCTCGCCCTTCCTAGTAAGTTGACTGCATCTAATTCCCCTGTTTTTATGCATTCACATATTCTCCTTCTTCTTCCTTTTATTTAAATTTCTTCTCTTCTTGCAGTATCTGCTGCCCCGATGCCTGCGGGGTCTCCATTTTCCTTTGGGATGGGGAATTTAACTCTACCGACTCACAACTCTCCTGTTCTTTCTCCTTCTGCCACTGTCAAAACCATGTCGGGGTCCACTCAAGTTGGAGCTGATCAAGCTGGAACCGATCCCCTTCTTCTTCCTTCTTCCTTCTTCCTTCTTCAATAAAATTAACTGCTGATGTTATCACCCCCCCTCCTACTCTAGTGGGGTCATCTGCGAAGACTTCTGCTCCATTTTGCTAAAAAATTAAGGTGATGTTGGCTCGAGCAGCAAAGGCCCGAGGGTCTAGGAAGCAGGCCCAAAAGAAGGCTGCTCCTCCTACGAAGGTTTCTCCTGCTCCTCCTCCTCCTCCTCCTACAGCCTTCTCCAAAGACCAGGTCAAAACTATGGAGGAGGAGGGAGCTATCCCTATTTCTGACCCTACTGCTGATATCCCTTCCGGATCGAGGTCAAGGGGTGCCACTTTTGACGAGGTGGTATCCGGATTTGCGGCCTCCTGCCCTGGCGGAGGCTTGATGAACATGGCCAAGCTCCCTACTGACATCTTGGTCGCCAAGGGAGCATCGGTTCTGGCTAAGGTAAACTCCTACTTTCTTTTATTATTTCTTTCTTTCTTTCTTTCTTTTGGTGGAAAACTGACTTTCTCTCTTTTTGCAGGGCTTAAAGTTTACCCTAGCTATGGAGAGACAGCTGCTGACATTGAGGGAGGCTTACATCGGGGTCCAAGCCAAGTTAGAGGACGCCCAGCAGGAATTGGCTCAGACTCAGCAGAGCGTGGCTCCTCTGCTTCAAGCTGCCAGAGAATCTGAAATAGGCAAACAGACGACCTTGGTAGATATGAGACTTCTTGAGCGCTGCCTGGATACTGAGACCGTCAGATCCCTGCGCCGACGGGAGGAGAAGGAGTGTTTGAAAAGGGAGAAGCAGCTGCTGCAAAGCGAGAACCAACTCTTGCGGGACAGCATAGCCAGCTTGGAGGCTCAAGAGGCCTTACATTTGAATATGGCTATTTCACAGCATGCTACGAGGTGGCCACTGCTTTGCCCCTTCCCTTTGACCTCTAGGTGGCCTTGAACTGGGAACGGGACCAGATAATGGCAAGGGCTGCCTAGCTAGCAGATGGAGATCAAGAAGCAGAGGTTCCCCCACAGGATGCAGCTCATCCGGGTCAAGGGGCTGGTGAAGATGCAGGGACCCAGCTTGATGGCATTGAGGGAGCTGCTCAGAATCCTCCTATCCTAGAAGTACAAATGGTGGAAACCATGTCTACCTCAGGAGTGGTCTTGGTGGAGGAGGATGAGGAGCCAGCTGGATCCGGGGTTCCTATAGTATGAGGGACCCATATTGAATCTTCTGATGTGCAGGTGGGCACCTGTTCAATAGGATGATCCAGCTAGGCCTCAGGTTCCAGCAGTTGAAGGGATCCCGGATGACATCGAAACTGCTAGTACAAGGGTGGAAGCAGCCAACCAATGGGAGCAGCCAAAGGAGGAGAAGGAAGAATGATCTGGCTCTTCCTGTTTGCTTTTGTATATATCTTTCTTTTTTGTTTTTGTAGCCTGAAATGGGAGTTGGGCACCCCATTTTATTAATATAACAACTTCAGTTTTTTACTCATACTGTGTCTTGCTCGTTCTTCTATTTAGAAAAAACCTTCTAGAGCACACAAACTTGTGAGCAATTTGACCCTAAATGTGTAGTTGCGCCATGATAAAATTGATCATATGATGCTTATATCTTGTAGTTGCAGGATCCAGCGAGATCTGACACTGGTCATATCCTCCTTTAATCGGACTCCTAAGAACATGTAACAGTATGAACTATTGAGCATCCTATCGAGGTAACCTGATACTTGTAACAATTTGAATTGATGAACTTCTAAGTCCCTTCTGACTGTTGATCTTCTAGAAGACAAAGTGGAATAAGGGGTCGGGTACCCTATCTAAACATCTCGATTTAAGTCTGTCCTGGTAGGCAACTAAGGCTACTTTAGCACCAGGCTTCTCGGAGGAGGGTATTCTCTAACCAAGGTAGCATGAGCGCCATAAGGCTATTCCCTGGTCTTGAAATGGAGAAGTAAGGAACCAGGTACCCCGATGAGGCATCCCGGTCTTACTGTAAGTCTGTCCTAGTAGGCAACTAAGGCCACTTTAGCACCAAACTTCTTGGAGGAGGGTATTCACCGACCAAGGCAGCAAAAGCGCCCTAAAGCTATTTCCTGGTCTTGAAACGGCGAAGTAAGGAACTAGGTACCCCGATGAGGCATCCCGATATTACTGTAAGTCTGTCATAGTAGGCAACTAAGGCCACTTTAGCACTAGGCTTCTTGAAGGAGGGTATTCCCCGACCAAGGCAGCAGGAGCACCCTAAGGCTATTTCCTGGTCTTGAAATGGCGAAGTAAGGAACCAGGTACCCCGATGAGGCATCCCGGTCTTACTGTAAGTTTGTCCTGGTAGGCAATTAAGGCCACTTTAGCACCAGGCTTCTTGGTGGAGGGTATTCCCCGACCAAGGCAACAGGAGTGCCCTAAGGCTATTTCCTAGTCTTGAAATGGCGAAGTAAGGAACCAGGTACCCCGATGAGGCATCCTGATCTTACTGTAAGTCTGTCCTGGTAGGCAACTAAGGCCACTTTAGCACCAGGCTTCTTGGAGGAGGGTATTCCCCGACCAAGGCAGCAAGAGCGCCCTAAGGCTATTTCCTGGTCTTGAAATGGCGAAGTAAGGAACCAGGTACCCCGATGAGGCATCCCGGTCTTACTGTAATTCTGTCCTGGTAGGCAACTAAAGCTACTTTAGTACCAGGCTTCTTGGAGGAGGGTATTCCCCGACCAAGGCAGTAGGAGCGCCCTAAGGCTATTTCCTAGTCTTGAAATGGCGAATCAGTGATGGCGAAGTACAAACATTCAGTATGAGATACTGGAGGGTCTAGTAGGAGATATTGAACGCTGGACACAGGAGAGTCATATGGGAGAAGAAACTGCTTTTATTGAATTTTTCAATCAGTACAATATGAATCGGGGTAAAAATTCCCGCCGATATGAATTAAATTTCTAAGGGTAGAATTTCCTGAGATGATCGGCATTCCATGTATGATCCACTGGGTATCCCTCCATATCTTCCAGCTTGTAAGCACCACCCTAGAGTAATGTCTTAATCAAGTATGGACCTTCCCAGTTAGGAGCTAGCACCCCGTCAGACCTTCTTCGTGTGTTCTGGGTTACCTTCCGGAGAACCAAATCTCCTTCTTTGAAATTCCAGATCTTCACCCTTTTGTTGAAGTGTCGGGCTATCTTGCTCTGATACACAACCACCTTTTCAGCGACCCAGCTTTGTCTTTCCTCAAGTAGGTCAGGTTAGCTCTTAGCTTAGCCTCATTGTCTTCCAGCTCATAATTTTGGACCCGGAAGGATATGAGTTTATGCTCAATGGGCAAAACTGCTTCTATTCCAAATACTAGCGAGTAGGGGGCCTCTCTTGTTGCAATCCACCTGGTTGTTCTATAAGCCTATAGTACATTGGGTAACTCTGCAACCCATAACCCTTTCTTCTGTTGGAGCTTTTTCTTCAGGAGCTTCTTAATAGTTTTGTTGGTAGCTTCAACTAGCCCATTGGTTTGAGGATGAGCTACCGACGCAAAACGAAGATTGATGTTCCGGTCTTCACAGAATTCCCTGAAGTTAGCTTTGTCAAACTGCTTTCCCAAATCAGTAATGATGGCCATCGAGGTACCAAATCGGCAGACAATGTTTTCTTTAACAAAGTTGGTGATTTTTTCTTCTGTTATCTGGGTGAGGGCCTTGGCTTCTACCCATCGGGTAAAATAATCTATTGCCACCACTGCATGTTTGGCTTGGCCGGGTGCAATAGGAAGCGGCCTGATCAGGTCTAGTCCCCACATCGCAAAGGGGTAGGGAGTGCTGATTGAGGAGAGTCTTTCAGGTAGGAGGTGTTGGAGGTTTGCTGTTTTCTGATAAGTCTCGCAGGATCGTGCAAACTGCTTCACATTATCACATATGCAAAATAAAACTTCTCTTATCTCTAACAAACAATGCATTATCTCAAGTGAATAAATGTTATCACATTTATAGCTCTCCCTTAAAAAACCTTAACACAAATAAGGCAAAAATTCTTTTCTCCCCCTTAGAACAAGAATTCTCCCTCTTAAGACAAAGTCTCAAGTAAGCACAAAATCTCCCCTATATTAAACAATGTGAGGTATACAATTTCTCCCCCTTTTTGTCAAGGAATAGACAAAAGGCACAAGAGATAATTAATGGGATATTAAGCAAACAAATCGTATAGAAAGCGTAGTTGAATAAACTAAAGCTCCCCCTTAACATATGCTTCACATATTATCACCAAGTAGATTTGTTCATAAGAGACTCACATATTCACACATTCACACATTCAAGCAATAAGAGAAAATATTTCATCACTTTTCAAAGTCCAAGAGAGAATCATAGATTTTCATTAATCTCTCAAAAATATTCTCACATTGCTAATGTATCAAACACATAAGCAAAATAAGTGTTTGCGTGAATGCTTCTCACATATATAGAAGGAGTAATTGTGATATCAACATGCAAACAATTTCCACACCTATCCAACTAAAGCATTTCCAAAAATAAGTCAAACCGATATTCATCCGTATTTTCGCTTTAAAAGAATAGTTATCAACATGTGAGCATGTGTGTGCATGTGGCTCGTTTTCCCGTTTCTGTTTGTCAACCCGAGCTTTTCACAATTCTCAACTATACACTATTAAGCCTTTTGTTTTTCATTTCTTTTAGGCTTAGAATCAAAGTTTTTTTTTTTTTTAACAAAAACATATACACCTCTTGGCAGCTTTCACTCAACATAAAGGCATAGCCCTTTCCAACATTGAGCGGCTTCACAACCAATGCGTGTAGCCCTTTCCAAGAGGGTGCTCGTTGAATACTATGTAGTGCCGAAGCAAAATGGATACATATCATAAGTCATTTATCATATACTAAGCAATAGGCTTCTAAATGCATCCATTATCTACACATATTCAAACACATATACTCAAAAACTAAAACATATAAGAGAAGCATTTGTGCACTTTACAAAAATAAGATTTTTAAGCTCAAGTGCATGATCTAGAAACAATAAGAGTCATTAGCTTAAGATCATTACTTCTCAAGTGAGTAGCTCTCAAAGATATTGATATACAAATAAAGTTTTGCTTATCAAGCCACTCACATTCACACAAGCACATCAATCAACACAAATCATGCCGATGGACATTCTAAGAGTTTTAAACCTCTCTTTGTCCAAGGGCTTGGTGAACAAGTCCGCAAGTTGATATTTAGTAGGCATATGCTCTAGAGTTACAATTGATTGTTCAACAAGATGTCTAATGAAATGATGACTAATATCAATGTGCTTTGTGCGTGAGTGTTGAACCAGATTTTTAGAGATGTTAATGGCACTTAAGTTATCACAATAAAGTGTCATTTTTCCTTGTTCTATCTCATAATCCTTAAGAATTTGTTTCATCCAAAGTAATTATGTGCATGCACTTCCGGCCGCAATATATTCGGCTTCAGAAGAAGAAAGGGAAATTGAGTTTTGTTTCTTACTAGACCAAGAAACCAAGTTATTACCAACATAAAAGCAACCGTCGGATGTGCTTATACGATCATCTATATTTCCCGCCCAATCGGCATCACAATATCCAACAAGAATATCATTGGTATCAAATGAATAAAATAAACCAATATTATGAGTACCTTTGATGTACCTAATGATTCTCTTGGCGGCTTTTAAGTGAGATTCCTTTGGATTAGCTTGGAATCTAGCACACAAGCCTACACTAAAGCAAATATCTGGTCTACTAGTCGTTAGGTAAAGTAGACTACCAATCATGCTTCTATAAAGGCTTTGATCAACACTTTTACCTTTTTCATCTTTGTCAAGTTTTAAAGTGGTGCTCATGGGAGTTTCAAAATCTTTTCAATTTTCTAGACCAAATCTCTTAACAAGATTTTTAGCATATTTAGATTGACTCAACATTATACCCATGCTAGTTTGCTTAACTTGCATCCCTAGAAAATAGTTTAACTCACCCACCATACTCATTTCAAATTCACTTGATATAACACTAACAAATTCATCAACCTTGGTTTTATTAGTAGAACCAAAAACAATGTCATCAACATATATTTGTGCAACAAAAATGCCATGATCATGATATTTAATGAACAAAGTTCTATCAATGCCACCTCTCCTATAATGGTTGTCAATAAGATATTGAGTCAACCTATCATACCAAGCTCTTGGAACTTGTTTAAGACCATAGAGAGCCTTCTTCAATTTAAACACATGATTAGGAGAGTGTGGGTTTACAAAACCCTTAAGTTGTTCAACATACACTTCTTCTTGAAGGTATCCATTTAAAAAGGCACTTTTGATATCCATTTGAAATAATTTGAATTTTTTAACACATGCAATGGACAACAAAAATCTAATGGACTCAAGACGAGCAACCAATGCAAAAGTCTCATCAAAGTCAACATCCTCAACTTGAGTGTAACCTTGAGCCACTTGTCTAGCTTTATTTCTCACAATCTTGCCACTTTCATCGGTCTTGTTCCTAAAAACCCACTTAGTGCCAATTACATTTATATCTTTAGGTCTAGGAACCAATGACCACACTTCATTCCTCTCAAATTGATTAAGTTCATCTTGCATAGCCCCAACCCAATATTCATCGACAATAACTTCATTAATATTTTTGGGTTCAATTTGAGAAGTATAGCAAGCATAAAATATTTGGTTAGCAATTTGATTTCTAGTTCTAACCCCTTCATTTAAGTCACCTATGATGTCATCTTGATAGTGTAGATTTCGAAGTCTAGGATGAGGAGAATTTTCAACAACTTGAACATTTTGTTGATTACCATTTAAAATATTTTCCAATCCTTGACTTTGAACATCAATACAACTATCTTTGTCATCATCTTGACTAGATTCACTACTAGACACATCAATAGGTGCAATAATGTCATTAACATGATTTTTATTAGGTTCATTGACATCATTATCATCACATAAGTTAAGCATGCTAAGATCATCAATTTTAACATTTATAGATTCCATAATAGTCTTAGTATTCAAGTTGAATACTCTATAAGCACGACTATTCATAGCATACCCAAGAAAGAGACCAATATCACTTTTAGCATCAAACTTTCCCAAGTGATCTCTATAATTCAAAATATAACATTTACTCCCAAAAGTATGGAAGTAACTAACATTAGGCTTCTTGCCTTTCCAAAGTTCATAGAACGTGTGTTTTGTGCCGGGCCTTCTAAAAACTATATTTGAAACATAGCAAGCGGTATTGACCGCTTCGGCCAAAAGGTTTCTAGGGACTTTCTTGCTATTGAGCATGACTCTCGCCATCTCTTGCAAGACACGATTTTTTCTCTCAACAACTCCATTTTGTTGAGGAGTTCTAGGTGCCGAGAACTCATGAGAAATCCCCAAACCATCACAAAATTCACTAAATTTAGCATTTTCAAATTCCGTCCCATGATCACTCCTAATGCGACATATTTTCTTGATACCAAGACCTTTTTTATTTTGCACTTGATTACAAAACTTTCTAAAGTAATTGAATGCCTCGGTCTTGTTTCTAAGAAAATAAACCCAAGTAAACCTAGAGTAATCATCAACGCATACAAAAATGTACTTTTTTCCATTGATGCTCTCGGTTGGGATTGGCCCCATTAGGTCCATGTGCACAAGCTCTAAAGGTCTCTTGGTAGCTATATAAGAATTCCTTTTGTGAGACATTTTGGTTTGTTTACCTAATTGGCAAGGTTCACAAACAATCTCTAGCTTTTTACCAAGACAAGGAAGACCCCTAACAATGCTATGTTTTTCAAGCTTTTTCAAGTCTTTAAAATTCATGTGACCCAAACGTTGATGCCACAAATCAAGCTTGTTGCACTCATGTGCCATATTGCAAGTTAGAGGATATACATTGAGACAATAACAATTGTCTATAGACCTCTTGACTTTTAGGACAACATTGTCCTTTTTATCAATAATAGTACACACATCTTTATTAAAGCTAACTTCTTTAAAGATTTCACACAAGTGAGTAATGCTTATAAGATTAGTTTGTAATCCATCAACATACAAAGTATCACGAAGTTTAGGCAATTCGGGGATACATATAGTTCCCTTGCCAAGAACTTGCTTCTTGGTGCCATCACCAAAGGTGACCCACCCTCCATCCTTTCATACAAGATTCTTGAAGAAATCTTTGTTCCCAGTCATGTTCCTAGACCAACCTCTATCTAGGTACCAAGAAAAAGCATATTGTGTAACTAGACATTTAGATGTGTCTTTTCTAACCCATACACTTTTCACAACATGCTTCTCACTCTTAACTTTTTCATGCTTTGACTCAATATTAGACTTTTTAACATGACCCTTGACCTCATTGGTCACATTCTCAAAAATATCAAACAAAGCATTATCAACTTTCTTATGCATAGTAGAGTGAGGCACAACACAAGATTTGGCAAGCAAGTTATCAACACAATTCTTCTCAACATGCTTTTCCAAGGTCTTCCTAGGTCTAGTTCTAAATCCATACATGGATGATTGCCTAAGACCATTCAAAGACATTTCATGAAAAGCATTATCAAATTTGCATTTCCGAATATATTCAAAAGACCTAGGTCGAATATGTCCTACCATATTACAATGATGACAAATAGGTATGAATTTGAGAAATTTACCATTTGCATTTGCTTCCAAAGCATTTGGTCTTCTCATAATTTTACCTCTTTGAAGAGCAATCCTTGATGCTTCATCTTTTCCTTTTGAGGTTGATGCTTTTTGAATTTGATCTTGTTGAGTTCTTCCATTGAACTTCCTTGTTGATGTAGAGGCACCTCCGATAGCTTTCATTGCTTTACCTTGAGTGAGAGTACCTACATTCGGTTCAATACTTGCTTTGACAAAAATAGATTGGTTAGATGAAGGAGTTTCCTTCTCATTGATATAACCCAAACCTCTTTTGTCACTAGGATGCTTACCACTTTTAATGAGGGAATCAACTTGGTTAGAACTAGATGACATCTTGTGAATCATCCTATTAGCCTCATCAAGTTTATCATTAAGCATCGTAATTTTAATGGCATATTTTTTCGCGATATCATCACTAAACCTAACATCTTCACGTGATTTACTAAGCCATTGTTCATACTTTTTCTCTTGAGTTAAGTGCTCACTAAGTTTAACTATAAGCATGTTTTCTAGCATTTTAGCACTAACAAGAGAATTATCCCTTTGCTCAATTTCTTGCTTCAAGATTCTAAGTCTATCATTGCTATCTTTCAAGTTCATTTCAAGACTTAGAATCTTATTTTCAAGATCATTTAAATCTTTTGAGCATAGACCATGATTTTCAAACTTCTTATTGAGAGACATATTGACTTTGGATAAGCATTCATTTTCAAGAGTAAGATCATTAATCTTTTTCTCATACAAGTCAATATGTTTAACAAAAGAAGCTACATAGGAACACACTTCCTTAATCATGACTATCACAAGTAAAGCAAAAACACTACAAATAAAGGATCTATCTAAGTGCTTCTAGACACCCACTCTAATACCAAATTGAAATTCCCTTTAAAGCAATAGTGTTTTATACCTAGAGGGGGGGTGAATAGGTATAGTCCCAAATTCTTCCAATATTCAAAAATACGGAATATAATAATGAAATGAATACTTGAAATGACATAACAATTGTATATTATGAATCAATTCATGTAAGCATCAATATACAAAAGAATCAATACAAGTAAACATATGGAAGATAAAGAAATATAAAGTGAAAATGAGACACAATGTTTTTACGTGGTAAAACCTCAAAGAGGAAACATCCACGGGTTGAATCCACAACCACTGGCAAAGCAAATCCACTATATGAAAAGGACTTACACACTCAAAGCTATCAACACTATGATATCCACTCCAAGCTATCAAGACCTAATCAACCCTCGGGCTAGTGATTCACAAAGCCTACTCTCTATCCAAGATGTGTCCTACACCTCTAGAGAGCAACTCCCTATCCAAGGCTCTCAAGCCTCTAGGAAGATTTCCTCGCTTAGCAATCTAGATCACTAGGATCCTAGTTAAGCTATCCAAGCTAAACCATTCAGAGTACACAACTCCTTGCTAAGACTTTTGCTTAGTTATCCGGATCCTCTTGATCCTAACTAAGGCTTCTTGCTTGGCTATCCGGAAACCTTTCCTAGCCAAGACTTCTTGCTCAAATCAAAGGCTTCACTCACCTTGACAAAAGACTTCAACCTATTACAAGGCAATGATCTAGGTGATGCAAATGATGCAAACACAAACAAATAGAGCAAGTAGATCAAACACACTCTATGAACATGCAACTCGAGAATCTAGAATAAAGCTATCACAACTCAATCACAAAATATATCTAGAAACCTAAGCATGTGAATTAACATCATTCATATTACTTTTCATCAATCAAATAAGAAAATTAAAGAGATGATCAATAATGAAAGTAAGAAGAAGATGACTCACTTACAAACAAGTAAAGCTAGATAATCAATCAAGCTCTATGAACATGCTTACATACATTCTAGGATATGCTTTCAACAATCAATCACAAAAATACTTAGAAATCAAAGCATGTATATCAATAAGAACAAGATATGAATATTCAATATATCACACTAAAAACCTAGTTCTTAGATCATGAAATTGAATCTAGAAGATAACATGAAGCACATCATACAATCAATTTCTAGAAGCAATTTCAAGCAAAATCAAGCCTAGCAAAAATATGTTCAAGAGAGATCACAAAGCCAAACTCAATTAACTAATCAATCATACAACCCTAGCATATGATCTAACATACTTCTCAACATATTTCAACAATCAATTAGAAAGAATCAAAGAGATGATCAAGTGAAATCGAAAGATAAGAAGTTTCACATACAACCAAAGATCCTCGGACTGAAATCAGAGTGCTGTGAAAAATAAAAAAGTCAAATAGCTCTGAAAATGCTTGGGTTTGTAGCTCTCGTCGAGATGAACAATTTTGGCTTTTGAATCACTCGATTTCGAGTTCGTATGAAGAAGTTATGATCAAAGTAAGAAAACAAAAATCATGAACAATTCTGCAGAAATATCCAATTTGATGTTGTTCAAGTTATTAGAAATGGAGGGAAGAGAAGGTATTTAAAGGAAGGAGAAGGACATTTTGGACTAATCAAAAGAAGCCAAATCACCCTTTTTCCCATGTGGGGCATGTGTGGCACACGAGACCAGAGGGAGGTTCTGGCCGTGTGGCACACGGCCTCCACACGGGGTGGCCTAGCCAATGCCAATGGCTATGGCTTCTCCTCTCGCGCACCTCGCACGTTCTTCGACCGTATTTGGTCCTCCGAACTCCGATTTCGAATCTGTTTTTGGATTACAAATTGTGACTCCCTCATGTACAACGATGACTAAAAAACTTTGACAAATGGTTGAGAATTCATCTCAGAAAATGATGACGAACACAACTCAACGAATGAGAATGAAAAGTAGCATAACTACATCGTTTGGACTCGAAACTAAATGAATGAGTAACTGAAATGACCGAGACTCAATAAGGAATCAATTAGGATCATGTAAAAGTCCAAAACACAAGAAATACAAACAAATAAACACTATGCAACACAAACAAGCCATATCTAAGCGATAATGAGAAAAACATACAATTCTATAAGATTATCAATAATGAGATAAATGCATGTGTATGCTAAACGTGTGTGAAAGTTATACCAAATGTTTGAACAACGATGCAGGAACACACATGTATAAATTGTGTGTGTGTGCACTAACGCCTTGCAAGAGGAAGAAGAATTTTGATACCTTAGCATCCAAGTAAGCGATGTTCCCCTTGAAGACGATATTTGCATAAGATGTTGCTTCTTCACCTTTGTGGCTCCTTTCTTCCAAGAAACACTTAAGCAATTACTAATACAAATATAGAGAGTTTTACAATGGAATCAAGCCAATACAAATAAAGGATCTTACAATACCCCTAACTGATGAGCGTCGTTTGTGTACTCAACAAAATGATATTTAAAATGTGATCGTTTAGGAAACCGATTTTTCACCACTTAGATATAAAATTAGTAAAATGGCAAGTGGGATTCGTTCCACAGGGAATTAGAGTGATTAATTGAATAAATTAACTAATATATATGCAATAAAATAAATCATTAAAATATGGATGAGTGAATGGGTTGTCAAGCCATCAAACATACATGAAAAATAAACCTAATAACTAATAAAAGAATACTTAACAAATCTAGATAATGGGATCACAAATGAATTACGGGAAATGCTTATCAAGCTACTTTAGTGAACGGATCTCATAAATGTTAACCAATTGATTTCTAAAATGTGCTTAGGCCATTAGTATGAACCCTAAACAACTCCCCACCATAATGCCTAACCGATTAAGGAGAGGATGTCATGATGGGATCGGTTTGTTACAATTAACGGCTTAGATTATCGCGGTTGATATACCCTCCGACAATCTATCCTATTCACTATGTTCTCAATCCATCAAGGCTGTTAATCCAATCAAGATTATATAACAAATTATCCTAAGCAAGATTATAATCAACTAGTGGGTATACATGTCAATTATATAATGCATAGAATCTAATTATAAAATGAATAGAACACAAATAGAGATTAAAATATATAAAAGCTTAAGCAAATCCCAATCCAAATATTCTAACATCAAAACCCTAGAAAGGGGATTTAATTACATATATTACAATCAAAGGAAAGGCAAGTAAAAGATTAGGAAATCACCCATGGGCCACCTTTTGTAAGCTTGATCCTTTCCTTGCCTTTGATGCTCCTTGTGTAAAGAGTGGATGATGAGGAGGTGTCTAGATAGATGGAGTCAAATGGGAAGTGACTAAGGAGATTTGTGGAGAAGATGGGAAGAAAAGGAATGATTAGGGGAGGTAATCTAGATGTTAAGTTTAGGTAGGAGAGAAAATGGAGAGAAAAGGAATGATGGAGAAAGGAGGTTTCTTAGTGGTCAAGAGTTGTCAAGAGTTAGCATAAAATGGTGTATTTATATGTTAGAAAAGCTAGGGTATGAAATGGGCATGAAAGGACAAGAATACCCCTCAAAAATGGCTTGAAAAACGTCAATTTTGCTGCTTCTAGAAAGTGGAGGTCGCCATGGCGACAGAGAGTGCGCAGCAGCTACGAAAATGGGCATAACTTTATGTAGAAAACTCGAAATCACAATCTGTAAAAACCACTGGAAAGTAGACTTCTGGAGCTTTCCGAATATATGTAATCTGAAATGTGTTTCGATCTAAAGAGAGAGATATGCCTATTTGAAGATGAATGATCTGCACACACTTTTTACAATTTCAGCCTATTTTGCCACCAATATTACTCCAATGCCTCTGAACTTTATAAATACCTAAAAACACTTAATTCACACCATTAAATCATAAGATATTGCCCAAGAATCAAGCAAAAAGAGAAGGAAGTGAGGGCCAAAATCATACCAATTTTGGTTCGATCACTAACTAGTCAATATAAAATAGCAAGTGTAATATGGTGCGGAATATTAAAAGACACTCGATATTTACGTTGAAACCCTCATGGGAAAAACCACGGGCTAGTAACTGAGCCACACTCGAACCTCGAATCCACTAAATGTGAGAAACATTACAACCTAATCCCGGAAGTAATCACACACCTACCTAATCCCGGTATGAGTGAACCTAGTCCGATTACTTGTGATTTACGCAACCTAATCCTGGAAGCTACACAAGTCTTACTTCTCAAAGAAGAGATAACAAGCCTATGTGAATATATGAATACTCAAAATGCAATAAGAGCAAGGCAACCCTATATGCTTATCGAGGATGATGATATATCAATGAAATCAATCCTAGATATCAAAAGCTAAATGACATATCATAAAACTTAGCTAATCAAGATTAAGCAAAACCTAGATAGCTATCACAATACAACAATCATATTCATCACAAACAGTCTCTATCTTGTATCTAGCATGTGAACATAAAGCATACAAGGAAATAAAGAGATGGCTTGATAAGAAAGAAACTAATATTAGATGAAGTTAGTCAAAATCTTACCAAGCAAGTTGTGATGATGCAAAACTATGCATGAATGATCCTAGATGAACTTGATGAATCACAAGGTAAACTTTGAATGTTTAAAGGTGAGTTCTTGATGGATTTTCTCTCAAGTGTCTCTCTTTTAAGTTTAGGGTTCTTAAGAGTCAAAGAACTTACTTTAGAAACAGAGAAGATGGTATATTTATAGGCATCAAGAGCAGGGCACATGAAAAGACAAGTTTGCCCCTAAACCACACGATCGGCGGTTTCATTCGGTAGCCAGGCCACTGATTATGACCACCGACTTGGTCCCGAGAGAAACAGGAGAGAAATGGCGGTTCTATTCGACAGTTTCAAAACTGTCGAATCAACCGCAGAATCAAACCCGAGATAATAAATGCATCAAGTATGATCGACGGTTTATGATCGACAGTCGTGGCCACCGATCACAACCGCAGAATCAGACCACAGGCCTCTGGTCCAAAACAGCGGTTTCATTCGACGGCCAGGGCTGCCGAAATAACCGCCGATTCACCAAAATTGGTGAATCCAAGGAGAAAGGCAAACTCTGAGAGCGGTCTTTGCACAAAACCAAGCACACGTATGTGCAAGAGCGGACGTTTTCGAACATCTACAGAAAACGAATTACAAGACACAAACACATAACAAGATACAATTCATAAAAGTGTATGTGTGAAAGTGACATGTGAAGAGAATACACACATACAAGAATATGCAAAGTGAGAGTATGCTACTAAATCTCTTCAAAGAAAAATAAGTACCAGAGATATACCTTTGGAGTGCTTGTCACCTTGAGGTCTTGAAAAGGTCCTTTAAGCTTGATCCTTAATCACCTAAAATACCCTTATAAGTTAAACCCCAACATGGGTTTGTCCACGAAGTAAGCCAATCAATATGAGAATCCTTACAAATCTCACCATTGCTTCTCATACCTTAGCCAGATATGCTGCCATGTTGTCACCTTTTGCCTGGTACAACCCCGACACTTGGTTAACCAACAATTGAGAGTCGCTCTTGACTAGGAGGAAATCAGCTCCTAGGGCTTCTACTACTCTCATTCCTGCTAGTAATGCTTCATATTTTGCTTTGTTATTAGTGGCTCTAAACTTAAACCTGAAATTGTGACTGCATTTGACCCCCTCAGGGTTAGTCAAGATGGTTCCTACTCCGCATCCAGATTGACTTGATGCCCTGTCAGTGTATAGGACCTAGGTCTTGCTATCTTTATGCCATTATGGATTGGTTGGATCAGAATCCGGGTCTGCTGAAGTATCTGAGTCTAGAGTCATGTTGAACTCCATTATGAAGTCGGCTAGGGCCTGAGCTTTGATTGTGGTTCTCGCCTTGTATTTGATGTCAAATTGAGTGAGCTCTAGGGCCCATAGGACCAACCTGCCTGATACATCTGGCCTCTAGAGAAATTGTCGCAAGGGCTTGTTAGTGACTACCGAGATGGTGTGTGCTTGAAAATAGGGCCGGAGCTTTCAGGCTTTAGTTACCAAGGCATAAGTGAGTTTCTCTAGTGGGGTGTAGTTTTTCTCAGATTTGGTAAAAGCACGGCTCACATAGTAAACCAGCCTCTGTACCCCGTCATTGCACTCTTTCACTGAGGCTCTGCTAGTAGCAACTTTCGACACCACCAAATAGAGTTGGAGCTCCTCTCCTGGAATGGGTTTTACCAATAAAGACGGGCTAGCCAAGTATGCCCTCAAAGCTTGGAAGGCCTGTTCGCTTTGCTCGTCCCACTTCATCTTCTTTCCCTACTTGATTACTTTGAAAAAAGGAAGACACTTATTAGTAGAGCGGGATATGAATCGGTTCAATGCTGCTATCCGGCCAGTTAACCCTTGTGCCTGCTTGAGATTTATAGGGGATTTGAGATCTAGGATGGCCTTGATCTTCTCGGGATTGGCCTCAATCCCCCTTTCGTGCACCATAAATCCCAGAAACTTTCCCGCTGCTACTCCGAAAGCACACTTTGCGGGGTTTAGTCTCATCTGGTTTTTTTTTTATCACTTGAAAAGTTTGGCGCAAGTCTTCTGTATGTTGTTCAACCTGCTGAGATTTTGTGATCATATCATCTATGTACACCTCCATAGATTTTCCTATCTGCTCCTAGAACAACTTGTTCACCATACGCTGGTACATGGCCCCTGCATTTTTTAGACCGAATGACATTACCTTATAGCAGTAAAGGCCCTACCCGGTGATAAAGTCGGTCTTGTCTTGATATGAGGGGTGCATCATGATTTGGTTGTACCTTGAGAAAGCGTCTGTTAGGATTATGCTCAATAGCAAGAGTGTAATAATGTAATTAACAATCTTTTTCATATTAATAAAGTGATTTCTGTTTTAAACAAATCTTATAGCATTTATAGTTTAATAATTGTCAAAGTAAATAATCATAAGGTCTAAAGACTATGAGAAAAGAAGAATTGTTCATACATCTGGATATGTATGTGGTAGACACAATTCTTTAGTTAGTCTTGAATATTGTTCACAACTTAAGTTAAAGGTTGGGCACCTTTATCTTGTTAAAGTTGTAGAATTCTTTTGCTAGCATTTGAGTGGGATCAAATGAGATATGATAAGTCTAAAATCATCGGAGTGTCTTCGAGTAAAAGAATCTAGTGCACTGGGTGCATTGAACAGGATCACAATGAAATACTTTATCTATAACCGTCAGTAGATAAAAGTAATTTCATTATCAGGACAATCGAAGAGTCTATCTTAATCCTGAGATAAATGATGGACTTATGGTTGCAGGTGATATCATTTGAGCTATCAATTAGTACGATTATATCACATAGTCTATCCTCGATAGTTTGGTGATATTCATTTGTTAATCGATAGAGGACTTCATTTATAGATATGGACATCGTGGCTCCATGTATTAAATGAGAGTATAATATCATCATATGGATGTTTTGAGGTAATTGGATATTAAATCTCAACGTTGAGTTTTCAATAGTGTCTATTGAAAACATGGCTTCTGGACAAGTCAAAATATCCAAGTTCAAAACGTGGTCATATGAGTAAATATGGTAACTTGGAGAGTTATAGGCGGTCTATGAATTCTTGGCGATTACTGATATTAATCACGAGGATACACTATCTCCAATATGATTGTCTAGGGTATGAATGAGGAAACAACTTCCTTTTCTGTCTTTATTTAAGAGTTCAATTTTAGCTCTTTAGTGGAATGAGTTAAAATTAATGGATCGGACCTAAGTGAATCATTTGTTGATTGTGATTAGGTTATGTCTATTGTAGCTTAAATTTAGATAGCCCGCCAAGATCCCCAATCCACACGGACTTGCATGGATCACTTGATATATTCTACCGGACCGATTTAGGGTCCATCTAGAATTGCATTTAATATATTAAGAATATAATTTGCACATTATTTATGTAATGGGCTGCTAAATTATATTTATATATTAATGGATGACATGTGGGCTTGTTTCTTTTAGTAAGAATAGGTCTAGTTCACATGTGGGCTTTTTATTTAAAGTCCTATGGATTTAATGAAATAAGAAAATAATATTTGGGCCCAATATTAGTATATGGGGCGGCAAGGTGGTTAAAATAACCTTAATATTATTTTGTTTTCATTATTTAATTAAATAAGAATTAATTAATTTATTAATTAATTGTTTAATTAAGAAACAAATCTTTTCTAAATAGGAAATATGATTCCTATTGGTATACTATTGGTAGTAGTGTACTTAAATTAAAAGACTTGTTTGACAAGGAAATAAATAATTCATTTTATTTATTTAATCAAATAAGAAGTCTTTTTAATTTAGTCAAATAAGGAATAAAAGATTATTGAGTTGGATTAGGGTTTGGAAATCTTAAACAAAATAGGAATTAGGGTGCAATTCAAACTCTTCTTTTTGTTTGATTTTTGCGGCAACCCTAATTGATTTTGGCTAAGGATTTCGGCCACCCTAAGTTAAAAAGAGAAAAGAAAATTTGCCATATATAAGGCCATTATTATTTTCGGTCAGACCTAAGGTTTTATGTGCATAATTTTTCTTCTTCTTCTTCTTCTCAACTCATAGTTAGAGATTTTTATTCTACTAAAAACAAAAGGAACATAGATTATTCTTTGATGGTATATTGTTTGCTTATTCATTAATAAGCTTGTATATACTATATCGATTAAAGTTCACGCGAGTTTTGATCATAAGATTGAGAACTCAAAAGTGACCGGAATAATCTTAGGTTCCTTTAGATTGTTTTTGGGACTAACGAATCAAGAAAAGTTTGTTATATCTGATCTCAGGTTTACAATTCAAAGAAAGGGAGACCACGCTCCTAGGTGATCCACGTTCGTGCTAGGATTGAAGATCTTGCGGATTACCATCGACGCAAGTCAATCGGATCACGCGACAAGAGGTATTAATATTTTGTTTATTCTTTATATATCTTTAATTAATCAAAAGGGTTTAAGGTTCATAAAATTGGAAAATTTTTAAAAGCTACTCAAACACTATTTTTTTTTGTCTCGCTTCCGCTGCGGGTATATTTTTCCCTACAGCGTCCATGAAGCTCAGGAGTTTGTTCCCCGCGGTGGAGTCAATCAGCTGATCTATCTTTGGGCTAGGGGAAGTTGTCTTTGGGGCAAGCTCGATTGAGGTAGGTGTAATCCACGCACATTCGCCATTTCCCATTTGGCTTGGTCACCATGACTACATTGGTGATCTATTCAAGGTACCAGGATTCCCTAATGAACCCAGCATTTAGGAGTTTATCTATTTCTTCCTGGATCGTGGTATTCCATTCAGATTTGAAATGTCTTCGCTTCTATTTTATTGGCTTGAAGGTTGCGTCTACTACCAACCTATGAGTGGCCAAGCAGAGGGGGATGTCAGACATCTCTTCGTGGCTCTAAGGGAATATATTGCTATATTCTCTGAGGAACTCTATTAAGTCCCTCTTAACTTTCGTGATCCAGTACCTTTCCGACTTCTACTACCTTAGTTAGATCTTCTCTCCTAATTGGCACTTCTTCTAACTGATCTGCGGGATGTCCACTGACCCATCCATGTTCTTCTTCCTCCGGTTCTTCTATGATTATGTCTAGTACCTCTCCCTCTTCCAAGATATAATGATCTTGTTCTGACGTTCCCTGGCTTGGTTAGCAAGCGCAATAAGATTAGTAGATACCGCGTAGCAGTTACAAGCTGCCTATTGATCCCCTCTAACTTCTCCAACTCCTGTTCCTACTGAGAATTTTAGGATGTTGTGATAGATGAATCGTACCCCCCTAATCCCCTACAGGAAAGGCCTACCCAGAATTACGTTATAGGTAGACAGGGTGTCTATCACGATGAACTCTGTCATCATGTTCTATTGAAAAGGAACTTCTCCAACTATCACTAGTAGAATTTTTGATCCCATCGGCATTACAAAGTCCCCTGTGAACCAGTACAAAGGCAAGGTGCAACTATTGTAACACAAATTTTTCAAGTTGAGTTGCTCATGCGCTCCCTTGAACAAGATGTCAACACTGCTTCCTGTATCAATCAGGATGCGGTGAACCCGGTAATTGGAGATCTGCACCGAGATTACCATGGAATCGTCATGGGGCTGAACTGTATTGTAGACATCTTCCTCCGTGAAAACAATCCTAGTAGAGCAGGATAAATCTCGGGATCTACTACTGACTTTGAGTATCTTATGACCAATATTGAACCTGGGGATCTTCCTTGCATGGTTCTTTCTCGAATTGTTAGAGGTTCCGACCAAGGTAAGGCCTCTACTAATGATGTGAATCACCTGGATCTACTACATCAGATCCTTCTCCCTATCCCTTCTTCTTTCTTCTACCTCCTGCATCTCGCTCTGTACTTGCTTCATTTCCTTGATGCTGTCTCGTACCTGCTATAAAAATTTAGCCAAAAGGCCTCCCCTTACCAATCATTTGATCTGGTTACGGAGGCTGTAGCATTCAGATATGTTGTGTCCCACATCCTCATGGAAGTCACAATACTTGTAACGGTTTCTTCTGTCGACCGGGGTTTTCATGGGACCCGGCTTCCTTAGTAGGCCCTCATCGCAAATGGAGAGGTAAATGGTCTCTCACGAAGCGTTGAGGAGGTTGTAGTGGTTATACCCATCTTCCTCCCCTGCTATACGAGATACTTCCTTCTAAGGGGCCGTTCTGGGAGGTGTTCTTCTGACCAGGTACCGCTCCTAGTACGAGGGAATAGAAGGCAGCCGATATGTTAATCGGTTTGGGGGCTGGTTCTGGAATTAGCCGGTGCGGGCTTCGAAGCCTCCCTCTTAAGACGTGGGGCAAACCGATCTTTATCATGCTCGACTTTGATCCGGAGTTGTTCTTCTATATCTACTTGCTCTAGAGCCCGGTTGTAGGGCTCTTGATAAGTTTCTAGCGGATGTTTAGCAAACGAACGGAATAGTCTGCCAGCCCACAGGTTTCTTCGAAAATTGGTCAATGTCTCCTTCTTGTCGAATACTCCCATCTGGATAACTTCCTTATGGAATTTTTCCACATAGGACCTCAAGGTTTCACCCAGCTCTTGGATCACAAACTAAAGCAAGATAGGGTCCTTGGGACGAGGCTTGATCCCCTGAAACTAAGCATAAAAAGCAGCGGTAAGTTTAGAAAATGAATCAACACTACCTGACGGTAATTTTCTAAACTACGTCTTGGCATAGTTGGTCAGGGTCGAAGGGAACATCCTGCACATAGTTGACTGGGTTACGTTTTGAACTTCCATCTGGTGGACGAAGCTCTCCAGGTGACTGACGGAGTCCTCTGTCCTGAAATACTTCTCAGCGGGCATCCTGAACTTGAGGGGTAACTCAACCTCCCTGACTGTCCTGGAGAAATGTGCATTCATCTCTCCTAGGGGATTCTTTCGTGTCCCTTGGTGCTTTCTCTTCTTCAACTCCTCAAGTTCCTTTGCCATTTTGGCCATCTGATCTTCCAGGCATTTGGATTTCTTACTTTCAAATCGAGCTACTGAGCCTTCTTCGTCCGAGGTTTCTGAATTGACGATCACTTCTTTCCGCTTAGCTTTCTGATGTTTCCCTGTAGGGCTGTTTCTGGATCTAACACTTCCTTCCATATCGGGCAGTAGATCTGAAATTCCCTTTAAAGTAATAGTGTTTTATACCTAGAGGGGGGGTAAATAGGTATAGTCCCATTTTCTTCCAATATTCAAAAATGCGGAATATAAGAATGAAATGAATACTTGAAATGATATAACAATTGTATATTATGAATCAATTCATGTAAGCATCAATATACAAAAGAATCAATACAAGTGAACATATGGAAGATAAAGAAATATAAAGCGAAAATGAGACACAATGTTTTTACGTGGTAAAACCTCAAAGAGGAAACATCCACGGGTTGAATCAACAACCACCGGCAAAGCAAATCCACTATACGAAAAGGACTTACACACTCAAAGCTATCAACACTATGATATCCACTCCAAGCTATCAAGACCTAATCAACCCTCGGGCTAGTGATTCATAAAGCCTACTCTCTATCCAAGATGTGTCCTACACCTCTAGAGAGCAACTTCCTATCCAAGACTCTCAAGCCTCTAGGAAGATTTCCTCGCTTAGCAATCTAGATCACTAGGATCCTAGTCAAGCTACCCAAGCTCAACCATCCGGAGTACGCAACTCCTTGCTAAGACTTTTGCTTAGTTATCCGGATCCTCTTGATCCTAACTAAGGCTTCTTGCTTGGCTATCCGGAATCCTTTCCTAGCCAAGTCTTCTTGCTCAAATTAAGGCTTCACTCACCTTAACAATAGACTTCAACCTTTCACAAGGCAATGATCTAAGTGAAGTGCACACAAGCAATATGATGCAATCACAAACAAATAGAGCAAGTAGATCAAACACACTCTATGAACATGCAACTTGAGAATCTAGAATAAAGCTATCACAACTCAATCACAAAATATATCTAGAAACCTAAGCTTGTGAATTAACATCATTCATATTACTTTTCATCAATCAAATAAGAAAATTAAAGAGATGGTCAATAATGAAAGTAAGAAGAAGATGAATCACTTACAAACAAATAAAGCTAGATAATCAATCAAGCTCTATGAACATGCTTACATATATTCTAGGATATGCTTTCAACAATCAATCACAAAAATACCTAGAAATCAAAGCATGTATATCAATAAGAACAAGGTTTGAATATTCAATATATCACACTAAAAAATCTAGTTCTTAGATCATGAAATTAAACCTAGAAAATGTCATAAAGCACATCACATATATCATTTCTAGAATCAATTTCAAGATTAATCAAGTTTAGCAAATATATGTTCAAGTGAAATCACAAAGCTAAAACTCAATTACCAAATGATCAACCACCCCTAGAATATGTTCTAACATCATTCTAAACACAAATCATCTATGAAATTGAAAGATTAAAGTGCAGATCAAAAGATGAAGTGAGAAGAAGAAGTTTAACATACAACAATGAAACTTGGACTGAAGAACAGCTTGCTGCGAACAATTATGAATTCAAATGACTCTGAAAATGCTTGGAGTTTGTATCTCTCTTCAAGACCAACAATGTTGGCTTTTGGATCATTTAATTTCGAGTTCGTATGAGAGAGTTATGATCAAAATAAGAAAACAAAAATCATGAACAATTCTGCAGAAATTTCCAATTTGATGTTGTTCAAGTTGTTGGAAATGGAGGGAAGAGAAGACATTTAAAGGAAGGAGAAGGAGGGCAATTTTGTCCAATCAAAAGAGGCCATTTCAGCCCAGTCCCCATGTGGGGTGCATGTGCCACACGGGACCAGAGGGCTGGTTGGGCCATGTGGCACACGGCCTCCACACGTGGTGGCAAGGCCATGGCTTTTGGCCATCTTGCTTCTCCCGCACACCTCTCACGTTCTTCAGCCGTATTCGGGCATCCGAACTCCGATTTTGAATCTATTTTTGGATTACGAACCATGACTCCCTTATGCACAACAAAAACTATGAAACTTTGACAAATGGTTGAGAATTCATCTCGGAAAATGATGACGAACACAACTCAACGAATGAGAACGAAAAATAGCGTAGCTACATCGTTTGGACTCGAAACTTAACATATGAATAACTGAAATGACCGGGACTTAATAAGGAATCAATTAAGATCAAGTACAAGCCCAAAACACAAGAAACACAAACAAATAAACACTATGCAACACAAGCATGCCATATCTAAGCGATAGAGAGAAAACATGCAATTCTACAAGATTGTCAACAATAAGAAAAATGCATGTGCATGCTAAATGTGTGTGAAAGTGTTATACCAAATGTTTGAACAATGATGTAGGGACACACGTGTATGAATTGTGTGTGTGTGCGCTAACGCCTTGCAAGAGGAAGAAGAATCTTGATACCTTAGCATCAAATAAGCGATGTTCCCCTTGAAGACGATATTTGCACAAGATATTGCTTCTTCACCTTTGAGGCTCCTTTCTTCCAAGAAACACTTAAGCAACTACTAATACAAATATAGAGAGTTTGGCAATGGAATCAAGCCAATACAAATAAAGGATCTTACAAGATCTTTCTCCTTTGCCCTTGGCTTCTCCGGGTGTTAGGCTCTTTTAGAAGGAATCTCAATTGCAGATTTCACTAATCTGGGTCTGAGATCAACCTAACGGACCAAGATTGGAAGAGGTGGTCCCATTCGGTCAAACACTGGTACCCGGGTACCTGGGCCAATATCTCCTGCGACCCCGACTGCTTCAAAGGAGATTCCCTGAGCTATCATCCGGAGACGGATGGCTTCTACGTAGGCTGCAGCTTGCTGCTCTAGGATGTCCCGATCTATTTCCTATCTGGCTGGGTCTCGAGGCAAGGGGTCCACAGCTGGAGGGGGTGCTGGTGCTGGTGCTGGGTTATCATTCCTGGATTCTCTACCCCTCCTTTGGGCTCTCTCGGTGGAAGCGAGGGACTGGGGTCTCGATGGATCGGGATAAACCTGAGAGGATCGAAGACTCATTCTAAAAATCTTTTGAGTAGAACTAGGCTGTTTTAAGTGTTTGGTTGGGAAAATTCGTCCTCACAGTCGGCGCCAAAAGTGTTACCGGAAAATCTTCACAGGGGAGAATTTCCTATTAACGACTTTAAGGATTGAGATCGGGGGGTGAATCCCGGTCGGAGGGATATCAAGTGGTTCGATACCTGTAATGTTATTAACAAAATAAATAGGAATATAACACAGAAAGTAAGTTAAGTGAATCAAATTTTTTATTGATAATATCTTTGTAATATGGATACAATGGATATTTCTCTAGACTATAGTGATGGGTCAAATCTCAATAGTTGGTGAAGATGGCGGTGGCGCTCTCATGCATGTCGATAAATGGAACAGACTGTAGGTTTAGGGTTTTAGGGGGCGATTTTCAGATCACCCTACTGTTGAGTATAGCGTTATATATATAGGTCTCATTGCTTGCCATGCACTCCTATAATTTCGGTCTAGGGTTTCGACAATTATGGGACTTTCCTTGGCGATAAGCGATAATATCGTGGGAGTTTTAATCCTTAGTATCAAGTGATTCCTTCCTGGAAGGATTCTGGTAGAGTTGACTCCTAATTCAAATGGAACTCTCAAATGGCGGGAAGGAGTCCACCTTTTTGTTTTGACTAAACGATGGCATTTCAGAACCCTTTTTGGAGCTTTAAACCTATCTTCTGGGCGTATGAGCCTTTATCTTTTGAAAATTCTTCATCTGTTATTTTAGCTACCTGGGGAGATGATTCTAGGAGGTACTTAGGTTTTTAGTTACCCCGCCTCCTGCTAGTTTTGTTATTTTCTATTGGTTTCTTGGTCGTTTGTGTATCTAGATACCAACTGATTTTGTAGTGGGGTACCTGGATGATATAGTAGTGGGATACCTGGCTGGAACTCCTTATTGGGATACCGCCAGGTATATGGGAAGCTAGGAAGCTATTGGTGTTGATCCCTCTAGAGGGGGTGTGTATCCGAATTGATCTAGATCTCTTCTCTTTTGAAGTAGCCGGATGGTACCCGGAAAATTACATCTTCCTTGTATCTAAATGGAAAATTCTTCTTTGGTCCTTGGCCAATTTTGGCGGTTAACAGTTTCAAAAATATATAAACATCATACAACCCTAGATTGTGCCTACACAAATCATACATATCAAAAAGAATTTGAAAACAAATATAACATATTCTTGTATATTAAAAAATTGGCTCTGATACCGATTGTAAGTCGCACAGCGGAAAGTAAACAGTTAAGATCGATAGGTTTTGAAATTTTATCGTCTTTTGGGACCTTCTTGTATACACGAATATGAGAAAGAGATTTGCTTTCATACCTTTGAATAACACTCTTTCGTTTTCTTTTCGATCCTTCACCACTAAGCCTTCCGAGCTATGTCCTACAATTTAGCAACTGTGTATATAGGCACGTCATGGATTCCAGGAGCAGTTGAGTGGAGGCTTGAGAGATCTAGACGACAACACCTTGCTTCCTCTTGTGAATTCGGCCAAGCTTCAAGGAAGAAAAAACTTTTTTCTTTTTTCTTTTTTCTTTTAGTGTAGCCGCACCCTCTCTCTCTTGTTCGGTTTTTAATTAGTTTCTATTTCTTGATAAGTATATCTTATATACTAAGATCCTAAGGTATAGTAAACCAAGAAAAAATAGGATTTTAAATCCTTTTTAATTCGGCCACCACTAAGATTTGAACCTTTGACCTCTTTAAATCAAATCAAAATAATCCCTTATTCTTTTTTATTCTTTTGCTCTTGTCTAGGTTCGAAACTTAAACCTTTAAATAACAATTAATAATTCTTAATTATTAATATGTCAATTAAATAATCATATTATTTAATAATATTTAATTAATCAATTAAATAATATATTAATTAAATAATCACATCATTTCATTAATTCCTAGAATATATTTAAGTTACTTTCATAACATAATTAATTGGACCATCCAATTCTCCGTGAGCCTTGTTACTATCAATCGTCAAGAGCTAGCAAGGGGACCTAATGGACCCACAGTTTTAAGCACCAATAATACTTAGAAAAATTAATTAAACTCTTTAATTAATATTTCACAATTATTAACTTCGAAGTTATTCAACTAAAAACCCAAGGTTGTACTCTCATAACTGTAAATGTTTTAAACAACCAAATCCATCGATGTAGCTATTACATATGGTATGATCCTCCACAAGTAGTTCATAATTAGAGCTTGGTCATAAAGTCCGTTATACCTCTCTAATTATATCTTTTCCTTTAAGTACCATCGATTCTCTAATGAATGATTATATCCTTCATTCCTTTACGGAAGAAGGAGAGCACTCTTAATCGTTCAAGTCCTGAATCAACCATTAAGGGAACTACTCATCTACTTCTCACAAAAATGAGTGGATTCCACTATTGTGTGCACACCTTTCCAGCCACAAGCCAAACCGTGATTCCAAGATACAGAGTTATTGACCAAGAATGTTACTCCGATCTCACTCATTGTATTTCAAGAAACACGATCTAACTCAAAGATGTCAGTAAGACACTCAGGATTTAGATCACCCATATACAACCATCATTTGTCGATATTTATGAATATATTTAACTAATGGATCTTAACAATAGATTCATATAGATCGTGGCCCAATCCCATATGATCACATCATAGAAGGTGTCTCCATTCCTATAACACCATATGAGTAGTCTAGGATAAGACCATCGTATATTACGGAATGGACTGCAACTGTAGATTAACCACAAATAAAGTACCCAGCTTTTATTTGCTTTCTATGGACTCTTTAGATTGCATGTCTCAAAATGAATTCCTCTGTATATGGCATTCATATACTTAATTTGAGATTACATCTAGCAATCTTGGATGTTAGCACATATAATATAAACATATGTGTCATGTTAATTGAATGAAATAACTACTTCTTTTATTAATGAATTTATAACATTTGTAAATTACAAGCTTTTGGGCATAAATCCCAACACTCACCTACATAGCCAAGCCCATGCTTGTCTCCATACATCTTTCTCAAGTTAGTCATATCATCAACTTTCTGAGCTCCGAGGATCAAACCCTTGATGGACTCCCTTGCCTTCTCTAATTCTTCAAGGCACTTCATCTTTATATCCTTGACAATCTTCAAGGAATTATCTTTTTGGCAAGCTCGTCTTTCATTGCCTTCATCCATTGGTGGCAATCTTCGATCTCTTTCTCATATTTGGACATATCAATGGTGCCCATTTTCCAAGAGCTATCCATGGAAATCTTCTTCTTTATGGTCTTCACCTTAGAAGTAAGAGTGGAGATTTCTTCCATTTGCTCAGACATGATCTCTCTATACTGATGAAGTTGGTTTTGATAGTTTTGCTTGCTTTCTTCGAGAGTATGAATCTTTTCTTATGAGTAAATCTTCTATTTTCTCAATTTCTCATTCTCCTTGGAGAGCTTTTGATTCTTCTTTAAAACTTTGAGAAAGTTCATTTGATATTCATCTAATTCTTCATTATTGACATAAAAACTGGATGAGGTGGAAACCTCGCTATCTGAACATGAGCTCATAGAACCTCTAAGGGTTAGAACATCCTCAACTTTGATGAAGATTCTATCAATCCAATCTCCCAAGGTTCCCTCACTACCATCACCGGTGAGCAATAGTGGTTTTAAGTTCAACTTACCCTTTAACATCCCAATGCCACTCATAGTGCTTAATGAATGAGATAATATTTATGCAAGGATCTACTTATGTGGATCTAGGCATCTGCTCTGATACCAATTGAAAATGTGTTTAATGCAAATACAATTAACCTAAAGGGGGGTGAATATGTTATTTATCAATCATTCGATTATGTTATCAAATTTTAGATTAGTCAATTTTAATGGCAAGCAACACTATAATAAAATCAAGTATAAAATGTGAAAATTAAAGAAAACTTGATTTTTACGTGGGAAACCTCCAACCAGTAAAAACCCACGAGACTAGCCTCGCTAACCACTTAAGTCACATAAATCCACTATATGAAAAGAAGGTTACACCACCATCAACTGATATACGGACTCTCACTCTCAATAACCTTAGGCAATGGTCACTTCCCACTCACCACTATTGGTTCAATCCTAGTGACATACCCCAATCCTCAACTCTTGGCGTGAGCAATTCCTAATTTACCCCTCGGGCCTTTCATAGTGGGACTTGGCACTTGCTTGTGCAACCAGGACCTTGGCCACAAGACTTTCCAATTTGCTTGTCAACCACCACTAATTGCTACAAGACTTGAACTCAATGAAGAAAGTAAAATGTCTAAGTGAACTTGTAATGAATGCTCATTTCAAATTTATGCTAGACAAACACAAAAATGCTTAACTAGATATGAATATAAAATACCCAACAATCCTAGTTAATAAAAAAGCCTAAATGAACATATATACATGCTCACAAAATATGCTAGACAACAACATATAATGATTAACTAGATGTAGAGAAATCTACCCAACAACCTAGTTATTATATAATCCCTCAAACAATCTCCAAACTTCAAAATATATGCAATAAATGTGAAGTTTAAAGGAAAAGAACAATAAATGAGATGAGGTTTATTCTTATCTAACAATGGAGACCGTTAATGAAGACACATGAGTGATATGGAGATGGGGATGGGGATGGGGATGGGATTGGGGATGGGGGTGGGGGGGTGCCCCCATCCCCGTTTTCCCAATTCCCCCAAACATTGTAGAATATATATATATATTCTTCTATTTTACTAAGTATATATACATCTTTTTAACATAAAAAACCTAACCCTAAATCATAAAACTTGTTTGATAGACTTTATTTTGTAATGGATTAAAATGATTTCATTTGAAATTGTAATGGATTTTATTTTGTATTTGAATTTATGATGGATTTTGTGTTTTTTCTAGTATGTAATTTTTAGTTAAACAGGGGAAATGGGGAAGACGGGAAAACGAGTAAAACGGGGGAAGACGGGGAAACATAGAAAAACGGGAAAAAACAGGGAAATTGGGGAAATGTGGATGGTGATGGGGGACCTCCCCCAAAAACTCTTTCATCCCCATTTTCCCCAAATGGGGAAATGGGAGGGGATAGGGGAGGGTTTCGAAAGTGGGGATGGGGATGAGGGGGACCTATATCCATCCTCATTCCCCAAATGCTCATCCCTACTAAAGACCTTAGCTTCTCTCACATGGAATTGATTTTTCTTGAAGAGATGATAAGAGAAGTAAAAATGGTGATTTAGGTCTCTTAGTTTGGCTGAAAGACGAAGAGAAGTATATATAGGGTGCCCTATATGAAGTGACGTCATTTCACACAAAAAATGTGTCGATGCACTCTAGAGTGCATCCTACCGGGTGCATCTCAGATCGTACCTAATCACTAGAGATGCGATGCACCCAGAGTGCAGCCCACAAGTGGCATCCCAGATGGCATCGACCTTCTGGTTGATGGATGCAAGCCAAGGTGCGGTTTGCACCTCATGTACCCAGGTTGCATCCTAGGTTGCATCGAGCCACTACCCGATGGATGAAAGCTAGAGTGCAATCACCTAGGATGAATCCCAGGTTGCATCCACACCCTCTCAATACCAGATGCAATCTTTTAGGTACATCTCACACTGCGGTTAGTCAACCGCGTCCCAAGCCATTCTATGAGAAAGGAGGCCTTCTCGAGCGGTCAATCCTTCGTGCAAAGACAAGCACACCAACGTGAAATCGCAAATGTTTCCGTTTTATTATCTAGCATTGTTTGGATAACTCCTACAAAGGGAAACAAATAACTTGTCTTTCTAGGGGATTTCCTAAACTCCGCCTCTTGAAACTGTGGAAGTTAAAGGCCCTACCAGAATGGATTTTGGAGGAAAGAGCCATGCCTGACCTTGGAGAAGTAGAAATCAGAGATTGTAATAACTTCTTGAAGCCACCTGAATGTTTGCAAAATATGACCACTTTGAAAGAATTAGTTTTGACAAATATGCCAATGGCTTTTGGAGCAGCAGTTGAAGATTCCTGAAGGGTAGAAATGTATATATAAAAAGCAATAAATTTTGAACTTTTTCCTTCCAATTTGGTGAGTCCTCTGGTCCTTTTCATTAGTTTATGCTACAGTTTCATTCCCTTTTCTTTTTGGTTATCATATTTTCATATTGGCGTCTTAAAAGTTTTCAAAGTTTACAAAAGACACTGTAGTGATTGCGTATCCTTTTTTGTGCAAATCAAAGTAAAGTTTTCATTTTTTTTTTCTTTTAATGGAAACTGTTGAATGTAGGAGTGAGAACAATCACGGAACAGAGCCGGATGATGCAGTCTACAGAGCAAAGTGATCATCATTCAATATATGTTAGCAATTTAAATTTTATTTTATTTTTTTGTAACATTTTTATTTTCCTTAAACATTCTTGATCAGCCAAATAATATTAGTAGCAGATATTTCATGATACATATTAAAATACCACAGCTCAACAGTTAGCTGATAACCAAACAAGCCCACGCTTTTAACTCAAATTCAAGTTTCGCAATAAAAAGAAAAAGTAGCTAGCATCGTTCTTATTTTTATTATGTTTTCATCATTATTCAAGGATCATCTTAAATGTTTTTCGAAAATGCACAAATTAAGATATATTTGTCTCAATAAAAAAATTAATGTTTTAAAATATAAACCACAATTTTTAAATAATGTTTTCTTTAACATAACCTGTAGAATATATATCGATTTAACTCATTATTTCATGGTGCCCCCTCTAGAACATAATCTTGACTCCGTCCCTGAAAATAACATATGTTTTACATCCAACTTTGACCCAACACTCTAAAACTTCATGATGGAAATTGAACACTCTTGCTGAAAACCCTAGTGCAATTTGTAACACGAATCTGTTGAGAAAATTATGTAATTAATAGAGAATAGGAAATAGTTTGATATGATTTTTCAACTTTCCTTATTGAGCCTCCTGTAATTATGTTGTTAGGATTGTATATATATACCCTGTTTGTAGTGAATGAAAATATGAAACAATTTCCCAAAATCACTTGATTGCAATATGGTATCAGAGCCGAAATTCCCTCCTGGTCTAATTTTTTGACCTATTTTTTTTTATATTTTTTTATTTGACAAACACTAAGCCACAATCTTACCACCAAAGACCCGTTGCACAGACCACCGTACCAAAAAACTTCCGCTGTAGATCCACCACATCTCCTTTGCTCTTTATACTCATCATGACTGATAAAACCATTGAATCATCTACAAAATCGGTACCTATTGTTGTTAAATCCAAAGGGGTTTTTAACGCTGGAATCACTCTTACCGAATCAAACTATGACGTTTGGTCACAATTGGTGGAGATGCATATTGCTGAGAGGGAGAAACTCTCATATATTCGTAGCAAGACCAAGCCACCTACAGAATCTAAAGAAGGGTATGAAAAGTGGTATGCTGAGAATCAAAAAGTAAAGAGGTGGCTGTTGATGTCCATGACTCATGAAATTATGAAGCGTTATTTATGCATACCTACTGCCCATGAAATTTGGAATGCCCTATCAAAGGCTTTCTATGATGGAAGTGATGAATTACAGGTGTTTTCCCTAAATCAAAAGGCATTCAAGGCCAAACAAAGTGGAAAATCACTCTCTATGTATTATGGGGAGTTGACTGAAATTTTCCGCGAATTGGACCATCGTGATAAAGTGGTCATGAAGGAGGCAGATGATATTGAAGCATATAAAAAGTCTATTGAAAGGCTAAGGGTGCACATATTCCTTGCTGGATTGGATGATGAGTTTGAACAGGTTTGTAGAGAGATCCTACGAAAAGAACCAATCCCAGATTTGGAAGAATGCTACGCTTTGGTTCGACGTGAGGCGGTACGGCGTACCACCTTGAATGGGGAGCCAGAAAACTCGGATACTTCTACTTTACTAGCTCGAAATCGTCCTAATCCAAAACAACAGGATCGATCACGGTCCCAACTGAATCAACTAAATCGATCCCGTACCGGTGGTATTGACAGGTCGTCTTACAAAGCACTCATTGTGATCAAACTGGTCACACCAAGAGTTGTTGCTATGAACTAGTGGGATATCCAGACTGGTGGGACCCTAGCCGTTATTCAAGAAAGAGGGGGTCCATGAGAAATTCTACTGCTACAGTTGCTGAAACCAAGATAGTTGGACATGAAGAAGTCATTGAAAAAGCCTCTGCATTGGTAGCAACATCAGGTAACAGTAATGGTAAGGTTTTAAATATTTCGGTATCTGTTTTGAATAATACATGGATAATTGATTCATGAGCTACCGACCATATGACATTTGATTCTAAACAAGTCTTGGAATTAAAACCATCTTCCCAAAAATATGTCTCCACTGCGAATGGTGCCCTAGCCCCAGTTGTTAGGGAGGGTTTTATGTCACTCACAGATAATTTATATTTAGACTCTGTTTTAATTGTCCCATCATTGGATTATAATTTATTATCTGTCTCTCAAATAACCTTAGCCTTACATTGCATAGTAATTTTTTGGCCTGATTTCTGTGTGTTTAAGGACATCCAAACGAGACAAATGATTGGTTGTGGTGTTAGGCGAGGGAAGCTGTATTACTTGGACTTGGTGTCAAAGAGTTCAGATAGGTTGCGCCAGGCCTTGAAAGTGGATAGCTCTGAGGGGGAGGTAACAAATTCTGAAATATGGCTATGGCATCGACGTTTGGGGCATGCTTCTTTTGGATATTTAAAGAGATTGTTTCCTAGTTTATTTTCAAAACTGGATATTTCAATTTTTCATTGTGATATTTGTGAACTTGCAAAGAGTCATCGTGTCTCTTATCCATCAAATTTGAATAAAAGTTCGGTTCCTTTTATGATTGTCCACTCTGATGTCTGGGGTCCATCTCCAGTTACTACTTTGGGTGGATCACATTGGTTTGTCAGTTTTATTGATTATTGTACCAGGGTAACCTGGGTATGCTTGTTGAAATCTAAAGGAGAGGTGAATTTATTATTTCAAAAATTTCATACAATGATTAAGACTCAGTACAAAGCACAAATTCAGGTACTCCGTAGTGATAACGGTGGAGAATATAAGAGTGCCGAATTCCAACAATATTTGACTACACATGGTATTGTTCATCAAACCACATGTCCTCATACACCCCAGCAGAATGGGGTAGCAGAAAGAAAGAACCGACACTTATTGGAAGTTATTCGTGCATCCTTAATTGAAGCTCATATGCCTATGCCATATTGGGGTGAAGCTCTTACCTCTGCTACCTATCTAATTAATTGTGTTCCATCTCGCACCGTTTAGTTTCAGACACCATTTCAAGCTCTGCATATCGCTGTCAATGCTCCAACCATTCCTAATCTCACACCTCATGTCTTTGGGTGTGTGGCTTTTGTTCACCTTCATAAGCATCAGAGAAGTAAGTTAGCTCCTCGAGCATTGCGTTGTGTTTTTTTGGGGTATGTGATCGAACCAAAATTGGTACGATTTTGGCCCTCATTTCCGTCTCTTTATGCTTGATTCTTGGGCATTATTCTATGATTTAATGGTGTTAATTAAGTATTTTCAGGTATTTATAAGGTTGAAGGGCATTGTAGTAAATTGGAGAATTTAGGGGCAAAAGTGTAACAATTGCAGGAAGAATTGCATTTATTGTGGTTTTGTAAGAAGACAGAGGTCGTTGCATAATTTTCCACCCAAATCAGTCAGCTTACGCCACCTAGACAGTGAAACGGTGCGTTCAGCACTAATGGGGCAAGTCAGCAGCCCAAGCACAGGCCCAACCAGGCGTGGCCCAAAACGCGCGCCCTATCAAGCCCACAAACAAAACGGTGCGTTTCACGCACATGAAGCAAGTAAGGTGGGGCATGCATGTAGCCCAACGCAAGGCCCAAATGCACTAGCCCAAATAAGAAATGTCCAAGCCTCTTGCACCCCAAATCAGTTCTAATTACAGCCCGATATAGAGACAAAACAGCTGTTGTACACCCCCAAATTCTCTTCTTAATGCACCCCTTTTTAAGACAAGTTCAACAGCTATTTGCACCCCACTCATCTACTAAATACCCCCCAAAACTATTCATCTTCTTCTCCAAACGAGCTGCTGCCATAGCTTCCCTTCCCCAAACCCTAGCCGGTCGGAATTGGTCCCAAACCGACCTACCGGTGGCCGGTTTTCGACCGGAATCAACAGCCAACCGATCGACTTTCCGATAGGTCCATTGTCGGCCTCCCAAAATGGTCAGATTCTGATCACCCAATTCACGCCTAAACTCCCCGTTTTGCCCCTCTTGTCACATCCACGTCACCCTTTTGGTCGCCATTTGTCGTTCGAGGTCGCCATGGCGACAGGGACTTGATTCCCATACCTGATGAGGTCGCAATTTGCATCCCCAAGTCGCCATTTGTGCCAAACCGTGAATCTTACTGCTGTGCACCTCTGATTGGCCAATTTTGGCTGTAAAATTATGGAAAGGCCCCCTTGAGGGGCCAAAGTGGAAATTTGACAAATAGAGGGGGTGTTTTGGTAATTTTACCATCCGTGACGTAATTCAAAAATACTATAAATTCATCCCTCTTTTCAATTTGAAAATCAAGCCTATTCTCTCCTACCAATCTCCTTTTCCTCCATTAATCATCTCTCAAATTCCTCCATTTCTACACTTGAACTAACATTTTCCACCCAAAAGCTCACACCAAATTTTGATTAATTCCCTAGACCATTCCTTCCCTACCATTTCTCCACCAATTCCTTAATCACTTTCCATAGACACCCACACATCTAGACATATCCTCATCTTCCATTCTTTGCACAAGGAGCATCAAAGGAGAACAAGGATCAAGCACTAAAGAAGGTGGCCCCAAGGGTGATTTCCTTACCATTTACTTGCTTTTTATTTGATTGCTACTATGTGTAATTAAACCCCTAATCTAGGGGATTGATTTGATAAACATTTGGTTGTGGGTTTTTGCTTAAGCTTTGTAATGAATCTCTATATGTGTTCTATTTATTAATTCATTAGATTCTATTCATTATGTGATTGACTTGTACATCCACTTGTTAATTACAATCTTATTTAGAATAACATGTTATATAATCACTCTTGGATTGACACACTTGAGTGATTAAGAACCCAATAAATAGGATAGATTAGTGGAAGGTATATCAACCACATTAATCTAAACCTAAATTGGTTAACATGTAGAGATTGGTCTTTAAAGTGGCTTAAAAAGCAATACCCATACCTACTTGCTAATCAATCAATTCCCTAGCATCAACATTAATTTGTTACATCCATTTTTCTTATCAAGATTGTGAGTCTTCTATTTTTCATATCACTATATTTTTAGTTAGGTTAATTTTGTATGTATGTTTGATGGTTTGACAAACCATACACTCATTCAACATTTATGATTTATTTTATTGTTTATAGATTAGCTAATTAAATCAACATATTACTCTAATTCCCTGTGGAATGAATTCTAAACTTACCACAATACTCATTTTCAAATCTTAAAATATATTGCGTAAAGATTCATTTTATAGACATTCTTTTGGTAATTCGCAATTTGGTAACGACACAAAAAACGAGTCATCAAAATGGCGCCGCTGCCGGGGAATTAAAGCGATAGTTGATTCAATTAGCTTTTCTTAGTTGTTTTTAGTCTTTTTAGTTCTTTTCACTTCTTCGTTTAGTTTTTATTAATTTTTAGTCTCTTAGTTGTTTTTAGTCTTTTTAGTTTCTTTTCACTTCTTTGGTAGTTTTTGTTTATTTTTGTTTCAGGACTCCATTGATTTCCTCATGCGACTTGAGGCCAAGCTACACGCCAATGAGAATGTCATCGGAAGATAGGAATGACTATACGTCATCTAGTTGGCCGGACCAAGGAATAGATTCCACATTTAAAGGAAATTTCAACAACTCCATCAATGCCACAACTCAACACAACATAGCAGTCTTGTATCAATCGAAAGAAGAAGATCTATGCAAGATCACATTAGAGATGAACAAGAAGATTTTGAGCATGAGTGAAGACCTAGTGATGGCGATGGATGTATTGAAAAAGAAGAATGCTCTACTTCAAGAAAGAATCATGACAACTTCCCTACAACAAGAGGAAATCACCAAGGATTATGAAGGGAAGATACAACTCTTGAAGAAGTTAGAAGGCAAGGAAGCCTTGGGAACAACAAGAGAGAGCATGTTTCAAGAATTGAACAAGAAAATCATTCTTGAAGTAAAGACGCTCAGAGCCGAAAATGGTACTCTCAAGAAGCATAATGGTGAAGTCTCCGACAAGATCAAGGAATTTGAAGAACAAATTGAGAGACGTGAAGGCGAAAAGAGTACAACATTGAAGGAGCTTGAAGAGATCAAGGAAGACTTTGCAAAGAGGATGCGGCTAATGCAAGCCGAAATTCAAACAAGAGACAAGGCTTTGGAGATAATGAAGATGAAGGAAGTTGACCACCTTGCGAAACTTGCAAGGTCTAAACAAGAAAAAGAAGAAATGCCTGACTTGAGTCAAGCCTCTTCAAGTGCCAAGGTTAAGGAACCAAATCCTAGCAAAGCAAGAAGGAGAAAGGCAAAAAGGAGGAATGAGAACCCTCCACCTCCACCTCCAACAAAGAACCACCAAGAAGGTATCATTCCTAACTCTATCACCATATGCCATCATTGCCATACGATAGGTCATTTTAGACCACTAAACCAAGAAAATGAGAGACAAGGCACACGAGGGAATTTTAGACATAGAGAGACATATATGCATGTTAGGAAAGTATGGGTTGAGAAGCCAAGGAATAGGAGGAGTCCACCTAGGATAAGAAAAATTTAGGTGAGGAAAGAATCAATGAACCAAATGAGAAAGAAGGGAAAGGAAATGATGGGGAAATCATCTACATTTATTTGGATTGTAAAAAAGAGTGAATTTCCCAACTTGATCAAACCACCCTTAGTTAATCTTCATCCCACCCCAAATGTTTATTTTTATGCTTTTTGTTTTGATTGCTTTATTTGTATATTTCTTTTGAATAATTGATGTTTCAAGCTATTGTTGGCAATTGCTTGAATTGAGTATATTTTTATTTTTGCCAGAACTTTCTAATGTGTTTTGTGAGTGTATAGATTTTTCTATTGCTTCTTGAGGAAGCAAGTGTGTGTTGCTTGTGCATTAAATCAAGGTTCTTTATCTCTTGGAAAGAAACAAAGTCAACTTGCAAGTCTTGAAGGGACGAGCAAGCCAAGAGTGCTCATAAGAAGGGCGAGTTATCACTTAGGAAGCAACATTTTGGAAGTTCGAAGTGCGGGAGCACCATGCCACGTCTTGCCTAGACGTTAAATAGAGCGCTTGGTGGGAGGCAACCCACTTGGTATATTTCTTTCATAGTTTAAATTTTTAAGTAGTCTCTTCATTTTTGAATTCCCTTATCTCTATTTCGTTTTTGCTTAGAATAAGGGTGTGAGATGAATTTTGGTAGTGAATTTAGGATGAATGTGCTTAATTGATGATTTTTGGAATTATAGGAATATTGAGGTATATGCCATATTTGATTGAGCATCTTTTTAGATGATTTTGTGCATAATAGGATGAGAGGGCACTTTGCCAAAATTTTTGAAAATACATTGATTATTTGTGGACATATATGCATCTTTTGTTTTGGATTTGTTGGGTTGCGCCTTTTGTCAAATTTTGCCTCCCATGAACATTGAGGACAATGTCCAATTTAGGTTTGGGGGTACATTTGCGCAACACCACTTTACTTACTTTGCTTGGTTTTTCAAATTTGAGCCGAATTTTTCAAATTTTTGCGATAATGCCATATTTAAGCATACTTTGCTTGTTGAGATTGTGCTTTACATGAAGTAGTGAGGAATTGTGCATCTTTGCCATTGTTTGGTTTAGATTAACATCATGCCACTTAGGGTGTCATGAACAAAGTGCGCAAATCTTTTTCTCATAATGTTAGGGTGAATAATCAATTTTGCTTAAAGGCTGAGTGGAGATTCCCGTGAGGATCACAAACACGGCCTTAAAAAGCGTATTTTGAGTTGTCAAATATTCACTCTTTAAACACTCACTCTCAAACACTCTTTTAAGCATGTATAGGTCTCATTTGCACTTAAATATTGCATGTCATAGAATATCATGGACTGCTTGTGGATGCTTTGATTTGCTTGTGGACAACTCTTTAGAAATGACTTTAGGCAATGCATGTGAAAAAAACCGTAAATTGGCCTAAACACTTCCATACCCTCCAAATGTGTGTGCTCCCAAGCCCTTTTGAAGCCAAACACATCTAAAGCTTTTCATTTTTGAACCACATCCACATGAACCATATAGCCTACATAATTGACTTACCTTAACCAAATGATTTTGCTAAGGCTTAGAATATGGTTGTAAGCTCTTTTAAGAGAAAATGTTGATACATGTACGTAGGCATGTAAAGTTGTGTAAAAGAGTATTGAAATGCAAGAGTGGATAAAAAAAGAAAGTGAAAAAGAAAAAGAAAAAGAAAAAGAAAAAGAAAAGCAAAGAAAAAGAAAAGAAAAAGGTTGAAATAAAAGATGCATGCAAAAGAAAAGAAAAGAAAGGGCAAAGCCAAACAAAATGAAAAAGAGAGAACCGTGAATGAGGCACAAGTGGCCTAGATAGAGGGTTTATAATTGAATAGGCTACTCAAAGAAAAGTGAGTAGTGAATATGCAAGTGAAATGATATTGTAAGAAATGGGTGCCAAAGGCGTGAACAAATGTGTGAAAGCAATTGGGATTCATTATTAGAATGTATGCCTTAGTATAAATCATTGGGTTCCTTGTTATCTATTGCCCCATTTTATTGGCTCACCATTCACATAAGCCCCATTACAACCTAAGAAAGACCTTCATGATCTTTAGGTTTGTCCACTTGTGAATTTTGGTTTTTGCATGTTCTTTCTAATTCATGATTTGCAATTCCATTCATGAGACCTCATTTTCAGAAAATTGCGTTTTAATGATTATCATGTGCAATCAATTAGATGCCCATAACATGAATTCATATTGCATATGTACTTTTGAGTGAAACCTAGGAATCAAAGAGAAGAAAAGAGAGAAATCTAGTGAGGATTAGATCGAGGCGAATTACATTATAAACCGAATAGCACATTTTCTTTGAAGCTTTGGCATTTTGAATGTAAGGTCGCATTACGTACAATCATATCTAGAGTGGCATGCTTTTAATCTTTACTTGACATTATCCTACATGTTTAAGTCCTCATTAATGCATCATTGCGTTAATCTCTTCATTGTTGGTTTCGCATGCTAATCATTGGATAGTATATCCTTGCTTGAGTAAGTTAGAACTTTATTGAAAATATTTGAAATGGCTTGATGCATGTCTTTGGGGGTTGATTTATGATTGTTTTGCTCGATGACTAGCAAAAGATAGGTTTGGGGGTATTTGATCGAACCAAAATTGGTACGATTTTAGCCCTCATTTTCGTCTCTTTATGCTTGATTCTTGGGCATTATTCTGTGATTTAATGGTGTTAATTAAGTATTTTCAGGTTATAAGGTTGAAGGGCATTGTAGTAAATTGGAGAAATTAGGGGCAAAAGTGTAACAATTGCAGGAAGAATTGCATTTATTGTGGTTTTGTAAGAAGACAGGGGTCGTTGCGTAATTTTCCACACAAATCAGTCAGCTCACGCCACCTAGACAGTACGGTGCGTTCAGCACTAATGGAGCAAGTCAGCAGCCCAAGCACAGGCCCAACCAGGCGTGGCCCAAAATGCGCGCCCCATCAAGCCCACAAACAAAACGGTGCGTTTCACGCACATGAAGCAAGTAAAATGGGCAATGCATGCAGCCCAACGCAAGGCCCAAATGCACTAGCCCAAATAAGAAATGTCCAAGCCTCTTGCACCCCAAATCAGTTCTAATTACAGCCCGATATAGAGACAAAACAGCTGTTGTACACCCCCAAATTCTCTTCTTAATGCACCCCTTTTTAAGACAAGTTCAGCAGCTATTTGCACCCCACTCATCTACTAAATACCCCCCAAAACTATTCATCTTCTTCTCCAAACGAGCTGCTGCCATAGCTTCCCTTCCCCAAACCCTAGCCTGTCGAAATTGGTCCCAAACCGACCTACCGGTGGCCGGTTTTCGACCGAAATTAACAGCCAACCGACCGACTTTTCGATAGGTCCATTGTCAGCCTCCCAAAATGGTCGGATTCTGATCACCCAATTCACGCCTAAACTCCCCGTTTTGCCCCTCTTGTCACATCCACGTCACCCTTTTGGTCGCCATTTGTTGTTCGAGGTCGCCATGGCGACAGGGACTTGATTCCCATACCTGATGAGGTCGCCATTTGCATCCCCAAGTTGCCATTTGTGCCAAACCATGAATCTTACTGCTGTGCACCTCTGATTGGCCAATTTTGGCTGTAAAATTATGGAAAGGCCCCTTGAGGGGCCAAAGTGGAAATTTGACAAATAGAGGGGCTGTTTTGGTAATTTTACCATCTGTGACGTAATTCAAAAATACTATAAATTCATCCCTCTCTTCAATTTGAAAATCAAGCCTATTCTCTCCTACCAATCTCCTTTTCCTCCATTAATCATCTCTCAAATTCCTCCATTTCTACACTTGAACTAACCTTTTCCACCCAAAAACTCACACTAAATCTTGATTACTTCCCTAGACCATTCCTTCCCTACTATTTCTCCACCAATTCCTTAGTCACTTTCCATAGACACCCACACATCTAGACATATCCTCATCTTCCATTCTTTGCACTAGGAGCATCAAAGGAGAACAAGGATCAAGCACTAAAGAAGGTGGCCCAAGGGTGATTTCCTTACCATTTACTTGTTTTTTATTTGATTGCTACTATGTGTAATTAAACCCCTAATCTAGGGGATTGATTTGATAAACATTTGGTTGTGGGTTTTTGCTTAAGCTTTGTAATGAATCTCTATATGTGTTCTATCTATTAATTCATTAGATTCTATTCATTATGTGATTGACTTGTATATCTACTTGTTAATTACAATCTTGTTTAGAATAACATGTTATATAATCACTCTTGGATTGACACACTTGAGTGATTAAGAACCCAATAAATAGGATAGATTAGTGGAAGGTATATCAACCACATTAATCTAAACCTAAATTGGTTAACATGTAGAGATTGGTCCTTAAAGTGGCTTAAAAAGCAATACCCTTACCTACTTGCTAATCAATCTGTAAGGTCTCTAATTATTGATTGGCTTATTTCGTAGACAAACCACATTTGGGGGTTTTGTTGTAAGGGTAGATTAGGCCCTCAAGACCTCAAGAGAAGAAGCACTCCAAAGGTATATTTCTTAGTGTTTCTAGCAATGAAGAGAAGTAGTTGAACACACACACAACACTTGCACAATTCTTATTCTTGTATGTGTTGTGTCTTTATTTTGTGTTTGCATTATTGATTATTTAATCTCTCTTCTTGCATGTGTATATTGATTGCATCCTATGTTTTTAAAATGTTCATCATATTAGAAATAGGTTGCGTTGCCCTCACCCTTCCTTGCTCTTGCATTTGCTTGAGGAAGAAAGTGAGTGTGTTGTGCGCTGGTCACCAACACAAGCTCACTAGCTCAGATCGCCCAGTAATCGCCCAGTGGTCTGTCGCTGGTCGTGCGCTGGTGCAACCCTCACCAGCGCAACTCGTCCAGAGATTCGTCGCTGGTGTGGTGCCTGTGTTAAGCACTGGTCCACCAACGCCTGTGCAATTTTTGCACTGTGCGCTGTTGATGCGCTGGCAACCAGGGCAAGAGGTCATACCTGATACTTTTTTGTAAAATGACCTCACTCCACTAATGACCTCTATATATACATGTCTATGTTTGTAGGTCATTTTAAAGAGTTCCAAATATCATATTTTTCACTTAGAAAATATTTCAAGAGAAAAATCATCAAAAACTCACCTTTAAACACTCAAACCATTTCCTTTGTTCATCAAAGTTCATTTAGGATCATCCATGACCGTTTAGGATTCACCCATGCATGGTTTTGCATCATCACATCGTTTTTGGTATGTTCTTCACTAATCTCATCTAATTTTAGTGTTCTTCATATCAAGTCTTCTCTTTATTTACTTGTATGTTTTTTGATCATATATTAGATACAAGATAGAGATTATTTGTGATGACATGATTGAGTGTTGTATTGTGATAGCTATCTAGGTTTTGCTTAATCTTGATTAGCTAAGATTTTTGATATGTCATTTAGCTTTTGATATCTAGGATTGATTTCATTGATATATCATCATTCTAGGTAAGCATATAGAGTTGCCTTGCTCTTGTTGCATTTTGAGTATTTCACATATTCACTTAGGTTGCATTCTCTTCATTGAGAACTAAGTCTTGTGTTGCTTCCGGGATTAGGTAGCATAAATCACAAGCATTAGGACTAGGTTCACTCATACCGGGATTAGGTAGGTGTGTGATTACTTCCGGGATTAGGTTGTAATCTTTTTCACACTTAGTGGATTCGAGGTTCAAGTGTGGCTCACTTATTAGCCCGTGGTTTTTCCCGTGAGGGTTTCCACGTAAATATCAAGTGTCATTTAATATTCCGCACCATATTACACTTGCTATTTTGTATTGACTAGTAAATGGTATTTTCGTAATCTTGCCTATTAATGAAAATTGGGTAAAATCGGATAAAATCTATTCACCCCCCCCCCCCCCCCCCCCCCCTCCCTCTAGATTAATATTGAACACACTGTAATTTGTTTCACAATCAATTCCCTAGCATCAACATTAATTTGTTACATCCATTTTTCTTATCAAGATTGTGAGTCTTCTATTTTCATATCACCATATTTTTAGTTAGGTTAATTTTGTATGTATGTTTGATGGTTTGACAAACCATACACCCATTCATCATTTATGATTTATTTTATTGTTTATAGATTAGCTAATTAAATCAACATATTACTCTAATTCCCTGTGGAACGAATTCTAAACTTACCACAATACTCATTTTCAAATCTTAAAATATATTGCGTAAAGATTCATTTTATAAACATTCTTTTGGTAATTCACAATTTGGTAACGACACAAAAAGTGAGTCATCAGTATGCATCACTGATGAGGTCGTTTGTGTACTCAACAAAATAGTAAAAATGATAGTTTTTGGTTGATTCTTGAAAACTCTTTTAAAGCCACTTAATCCTTTTAAAATGTGATTAGATAGCAAAATAGTGAGCAAGTTCGTTCCACAGGGAATGGAGTGTTAATTAGATAAATTGACTAATCTTAAAACAATAAAACAAATCATAGAGTTTGATAAATGTGTGGTTTCTAAAGCCACCAATGCTAAACTACTCAAATGAAAATACACAAAAATGTTATGAAAAATAGAATACTCAACACCTTGATAAGAATAGTGATAAAATCAATTAATGAGAGAACTAGGGAATAGATCGATTAACACTTGGATGTGGGTAAGCTACTAGCATCATTAATGTACCAATCTCATTATGTTAACCACTTAGAGGCTTAGATTAGTGGGGTTGATATACCCACCACTAATCTATCCTATCCAATGGGTTCTTAATCACACAAAGGTTGTCAATCCACATGTGAATATATAACAAATTATTCCACTCAAGATAGCAATCAACAAGTGATATACAAGTCAATTATAATGAATGAAATCTAATTAAATTGAATGAATAGAACACATAAGAGATTCATTACAAGCTAGACTAAACCCACAACCAATTGTTCCTCAAATCTATCCCCTAGATTAGGGGTTTAGTTACACATAATTGCAATAAATGAAAAGAAGTAAATGATAAGGAAATAACCCTTGGGTCACCTTCTTTAAGCTCAATCCTTCTTCTCCTCTATGCTCCTAGATGCAAGGAATGGAGGTTGAGGAAATGTCTTGGAATGTGGGTGTTTTGGTGGAAAGTTACTAAGGATTTTGGTGGAGAAAATGGTGGGATGAGGAATGATGTAGTGAAGTAATCAAGGTTTTGTGTTGAGGGTTGGATGGATTAGATGAGTTCAAGGAGAGAAATGGAGGATGATGAAAAATGTGCCATGGAAGTTGATCTAGATCTGAAATGAATTCTTACAATTTTCTCTCTGATTTTCGATGGTTTGAAAGTGAAGAGACGCTCATATATATACTCACTCATGGACATGTACTGGTAACGACTTGATTCGCTGATGTGGAGTCTTGGTCGCTATTTGGTCGCTATGGCGACCATGGAGCGTAAAACGGTTAGATGAAAAGGTCGCTCTGAAAACCATCTTTCTCGCTCTTTGTCAAGTGGCGAACATGACCAAAATGTGTAGAGGTCGCTCTTTGTGCATCAAGGTCGCTCTGGCGACCATAAGTGGCGACCTTGGAAATGTGAAGAGGTCGCTCTTTGTGCATCAAGGTCGCTCTGGCGACCATAAGTGGCGACCTTGGAAAAGTGAAGAGGTCGCCCTTTGTGCATCAAGGTCGCTCTGGCGACCATAAGTGGCGACCATGCCTTGAGTGCACTAGGTCGCCACTTGCAAGGGAGGTCGCCAGAGCGACCCCAAGTGGCGACCACACCTGATTGTTTTTGTGACCTTCTGTCGCCATGGCGCTCAAGTGGCGCCCAAGTGGCGACCTTTTGATGCTTTTGGGAACTCTTCTGTCGCCATGGCGCTCAAGTGGCGACCTCCATTGCCCATGTGGCGAAAATGCTCTGTTCTTCTCATTTGTGAGACATTTTTGCACAAGTCCTCCACCTTTATCTCAATTGCTTCTGAAACCTAATAAAACCTGAAACACTCAATTTAACAACATTAAACACGGGGAAATGCCCGAGAATCAAGCAAAAAGAAACGGAAATGAGGGCCAAAATCATACCAATTTTGGCTTGATCAATCATAACAAAAGGGCTATCGATGTTATTATCCTCCCACGAAAACTATGTATATTACACTGGATGTTGTTTTTCATGAAGATAAAATGTATTTTTCTTCTGAGACTGAACTTCAGGGGGAGTACCAACAGGAGGAAGTTGAAACTTTGGACTATGTTGAAACTTTGGATTATGTTGAAATACCTGAAATTGTGGAACGTAGTGTGAGTGACTTGGATGAAAGTGGTGATGGAAATTTAATTGAACCAACACTTGAGCCAACAGACTCCATCCAAGTTTTTGAATCCCTCTCGCCATGAACAAACACACCCAATCAATCGCTTGTTGAGGATGCTCCTGAGTCAGTACTTGATCGTTCAAGAAGACAAAATCCTCCTCGTAGTAATAAAGGTATTCCTAAACCCACATATGAACCTGATCTTACTAGCAAGGCTAAATATCCCATGAGTAATTATGTGTCCAATCATCGTTTGTCTAAATCAAATAGGTCATTTATAAATCAGTTATCTACTATATCTATTCCTAACAGTGTGCAGGAAGCCTTAGCCAACATAAAATGGAAAGCAGCGATGAATGAAGAAATGGAGTCCTTGCAAAAGAACAAAACATGAGAACTAATTGATCTCCCATCAGGAAAGAAGTCGGTTGGGTGTCGTTGGATATATACAGTGAAGTATAAAGCAGATGGTACTATTGAACGATTTAAAGCTCGATTGGTGGCGAAGGGGTACACTCAAACATATGGGATCGATTATATGGAGACTTTTGCACCTGTAGCTAAAATCAACACTGTTCGCGTTCTATTATCTTTGGCTGTGAACCTGGACTGGCCATTACAACAGTTCGATGTGAAAAATGCTTTTCTACATGGTGACTTGACACAAGAAGTCTATATGGATCTCCCACCTGGATGTCTTATACCAGGAAATCATCAAGGGAAGGTGTGCAGGTTGAAGAAGTCATTATATGGATTAAAACAATCTCCCATAGCTTGGTTTGGAAGATTTACAAAGTCCATGAGAACGTTTGGCTATATACAAAGCAACTCAGATCACACTCTGTTTCTGAAAAAAAAATACAGGGTAAGATTACTGCACTTATTGTATATGTGGATGATATGATAGTTACAGGGATTGATCCTGAAGAAAGAAAAGCACTACAGGATTACTTGTCTAAGGAGTTTGAAATGAAAGATCTTGGTCCCTTGAAATATTTTCTTGAGATTGAGGTATCTCGATCCAATAAAGGAATTTTTCTATCTCAGAGGAAGTATGCATTGGATTTGTTACAAGAAACTGGCATGTCAGCATGTCAACCAGTAAATACCCCAATTGGGGAGGGATTGAAGTTATGTATTGATTCCAATCAAGTGCCTACTGATAAAGGGAGATACCAGAGACTTGTAGGGAGATTGATGTACTTGGCTTATACAAGGCCAGACCTTGCATATGCTCTGAGCATTGTTAGCCAATTTATGCATAATCTTGTAGAACAACATATGAGTGCGGTGATACGAATTTTGAGGTATTTGAAGTCTGCTCCTGGAAAAGGAATTTTATTTTCCAAGAATGTTGATCATCAGAGTATTGAAGTATATATAGATGCTGATTGGGTTGGATCAATTGATGACAAGAGATCCACTTCTGGATATTTTACTTTTATAGGAGGTAATCTTGTTACATGGAGAAGTAAGAAGCAAAATGTTGTTGCTCGCTCAAGTGCGGAGGCTGAGTATCGAGGTATGGCACTCGGGATTTGTGAGGTTTTATGGCTAAGACATCTCTTGCAAGATTTAGGTTACCCGTCAAGACAACTCATTCAATTGTATTGTGACAACAAAGCAACATGTGATATCGCTCACAACCCTGTTCAACATGATAGAACAAAACACGTGGAAGTTGACAGATTTTTTATCTAGGAGAAATTGGAAGCAAAGATTATAGAACTACCTAAGATTAAATCAGAGGATCAACTGGCTGATGTTCTTACCAAAGCAGTATCAAATCAGTTGTTTTCAAGATTTGTTGGCAAGTTGGGCATGTGTGACATCTATGCACCAACTTAAGGGGGGAGTGTTGAGAAAATTATGTAATTAATAGAGAATAGAAAATAGTTTGATATGATTTTTGAACTTTCCTTATTGCGCCTCATGTAATTATGCTGTTGGGATTGTATATATATACCCTGTTTGTGGTGAATGAAAATATGAAACAATTTCCCAAAATCTCTTGATTGCAATATCACCTCTTATAAAATTAAGTTTTCTTGTAGTTTTTCGATGGTTGTTTTTTTGAGTTCTTTGGGGGAAAAGTTTCGAATGGCGGGATTATATTTGCCAAAAATTACAGTAAGCAAATCTTACTCTTTGCAAAGAAAAGTATATATCTGTACACAGTACAACACGTAATCTTACCAAACCAAACACGTACCTTCAACTGTAAGAAAATCAAATGCACACAAAACACGAAGACCAATATAGGCCTAGACATATCCTTAGCCTAATTCATAAGTGAATAAAGAGAATTTTCAAACTTTCCTTTTTCCTTTCTCTTTTAAGAGAAGTTCAAACTTTCAATTATCATTTGGAGGACTTAACCACTGTGACTGGGCATGAAGCATTTGTCACCACGTAATTGCTGACACTTCCAAGCAAAACCCTATAAAAATAAATAAATAAATAAAAAATTTAGTTTATACAGTAGAGCAATTGTATCAATGGCCACTATTAATAATACTATGTATAATAAAATAAAATAAAACTCTTATATAACTTTAAATGATAGTAATGAGAAAAGAATTGTAAGTACCTTTTGATGGCACCAAGGCCCCTGCTTCCAACAACAAGTGAATCAAGTTTAAGATCTTCCACAGAATCCAATAACTTCTCCCTTGGATCTCCCCAATAAACCTTGGCCACTACCTTTGTCTGCTTCTCCAAAAAGCACATACATATTACGTACCGAAATAGTAAATATCATTGATATCAACTTTCGTCTAGATATCTTTGTTGTAACTTGTAAGAGACGTTTTTAATTTATTTATTTTTTTGATAAATCTAAAAGATTTCGACAATTTCTAAATATTTAACATATATAAATTATAAAATGGTGTGCAAATATAATGAAGAAATTACCCCTTTGGTCCTTGACACAGTATCTAGAATGTCTAAAACTTCAGGATCGCACGTAAGTCCATATTGCTTTGAAAAATTGATCTCTCTGAATTCTTCAAGTGGAATTAAAGCTGTAATAAAAACCACCAAAAGTATATAAATCACAAACTCACATACTATCATCATATCATATATATGTACTTAGAAGGATACAAATCGAAAAATAACATACGTGATCCCGTGTCCTCGAAAAGCTTCTTCCTGGTATGATCAGCTTTTGGTGGTTGGACGTTGATCAAGATGACACGATGATCACCGGCGTTGATCAGATTATCAACTGCCCATCGTAGGGCTGCTTTGCTGTGTGGAGAGAAGTCCATTGCTATCCCAACTGTACCCTTCCCCATCTCTCTCTCTCTCTCTCTCTCTCTTCTTGTCGCAGAAACACACACAGATTATAAGTCTTTGATTGATTTTTGGTACTTTGATTCTTCTGTTTGGCTTTTTAGAGTCTCTATGTTATTTATAACGTGTTTTTTTAATTTGTAAGTGCTTTTAAATAGTTAAAAAGTGCTTCTGGGTTTATTTTTTAAAAACTTGCCTAAAACAATTATGACGTTTTTGCAGCGGAGAAATTAAATAAATTAGGCGAAGAATTTAATTATTCCTATATGACCTATGTATTCAAAACTAGAAAAATTCAAATTTAACAAATACGATTTTTATAAAAATGTAAATTTCTTGTAAGTTTTCCTAATATGAATTTTTTTTCTATTAATTTAAAATCTTGTTATATAATTAACAAGATGTCTAAGGATCAAATCTCCTTAATTATATGAACCAATGTTTTTTGAAAAAGAATTTTACAAATATTTATTTTTTTTATTATTTTTTTTCATTTAAAAGCACTTTATATAAAAAAGAAAGCCTTGTTTAGATTCACCTCTATTTAACTAGGGTTGGAAAAGTCTAAACATGATAATTGTTATCAAATTGGTTTTTTTTTTTTTTTTTTTTTTTTTTTTTTTTGACGAATATCAAATTGGTTTTGGAATTGATAAGTTGAGAGAGTTCTTGAAGCTCCTATCAGCTAGTAATGTGTCTAATCAATTGGCAATTGGTATATATATTCAAGCAACCCTAAGTTGACACTTTATTCTTTGATGATAATATTTTTTTTTTTTTTTTTAAAAAAAAACCAACCTGTGACAAAAAGGATAGAATTTAGCATCTTTAAAGGTTGCATTGCCAACTTTATATCAAAAAAGATTACAACTAGAAGTCTAGAACATTCACGTCTCTCTACTCATTATTTTCAATTCCATCTTTTTTTTTCTTTCTCAAAAAGTTGGCTAGAAATCCCTGGGGCGTTGAGCCAGTGGTTAAGGAAGAGATGAGTTGTAAATCTGAACGATTGAACCTCGTTGACACATTTTTTTTTTCTTGGTCAAGGATATTAATTAGGTGTTTTCGACGGTCAAACAATTGACCAACATTTAAGATTAACTAACGATATGGGTTGTGAATGTCAATTTTTGATAAAGTTATTTTTATTAGAATTTTCTGTATTTATGAGCTGTTATTGATTGAGTTTTTAGTTTCCTAAAACTAGTTGAACAAATTTAACTGGAAGGTCCAATTAGACTTGGCAATGGGTCATGTTAGTATCAATTTATGTCGTTTCGTGTTTGGGTCGTATTAAAATTATCTCACCTGAAAACAACCACTTAGCTTAATGGGTTTAAATATAAAACCCAAAATCATTTGTTAAATTAATGGGTAACCCAACCCGGCCCATTGTAAAATGTTATATCTAATTTATTTTTTTTAAATTGTAAATAAACAGTGTTGAAGCATGATCAAACTCATGCAATCAAGTCCACCATAGACTCCAACATTCTATTGAAAACATATTATTTTAAGAAAAACAAAAATAAAAAACTTGAAAATGAAATCTAACATGGCTTCCATAAATCTTCATTATGTTGTGATTGAGAATCTCAATCATCACTTACGCTTACAAATATTAAATTGCTTGTGTTAGAAGATGACTACTTTTAGGGTTATGGTTAGAATATGGTGATACAATCAATTTAGAGTTTTAGAGTTTTTAATTAATTATTAAAATATATCATAAATGTAATTATAGAGATATTTTTTTCATAAATTCAACAACTTTAATTAGTAAATTTATTTACTATTGAGTCAGTAAATACAAAGATTTTTTTAAAAATAAATTTCATAAACACACACACACACACACACACACATATATATAATCCTAGTTCTGTTAAAATTTTGTAAATTTACTCGCAAGCGCACGAGTCTATTGTATAATAGCTTATGCGAGTATGAGGTCGATCCCACGAGGATCGTGAAAAATTAATATAATTCTAAATTTAATCTAATCCTAACCTAGTTAACTGAATGTGATGAATTAAAACTAAAATTAAACTAAACTAAATGAAAGCAATTAATTAAATAATACTAAGGTATCATAATCCACCACTATGTAAGTTCATAGCTTCCTAATAATCTATTAATTCCCCAAATTAGAGTGACAATTAAAAATCAATTTGTAGTCTACCCGTGAATTTAACAATAAGCACATTAATCAAAATCTTTAGTTTGTTTTCCTTCGCTTTAAAATACAATCCCTAAGCATTCTGTGTATCCAAATTAATGAAAAACAAAGAATCAAAGAAATTATAATTGACATTACGAAACCAAGCATTGATTAAAGTATATACCTAACTATCAAAAATACATAATATTAGAGATGAAGGGGTTTTATATTTAAAAATCAATAGAAGCGAAAACCATAAACATTGAAAAACAATATTTAGGAATCAATAAAAACGGTCATGTTCACATTAGTGTACACTGATAGACAAGTACATACACTTTGAGTCAAAGTATGTAAATCTAATAGTCCATATCCAACGCACTGATGAAGTTTTATCAATGCATACTGACTTAAATATTTCTGTCAATAAAAATATCTGGAAATTATTCCATAACACAAGGTTTCATCGTCTACCCTAATACAAATAAAATTAGAAAGACATTAAAATTAAAATAACAATAAAACCCGAAAGATGCATTGGAGCTTCATCTTCAAAGCTGAAATCCTTCTTCGTAAGGACAGCTCCACGCCTCCACACACCAACTCCTTCAATTTGGCGTAAGATGCCCTTTATAACCCTCGTAAGTCAGTCTCCTAAATCCAAAAGGAAAGTCAACTTGTATTAGGTGCAATTGGTCCACGTATTAACTTTTCCTTATTTTGTTATATCATAACCTGTTAACTAGGGGTGAGCACAAAAACCGAAATCGAATTGAACCGAACCAAACCGAATCGAAAAAGGGTGTTTGGTTCAGTTCATAGCTTCTATTTAATGCAAACCGATTTGAAATTTGAAAACCAAATTGAATTCGGTTCGGTTCGGTTTTGGTTTTTAACATACAAAACCGAATCGAACCGAATAAACCAAATTGTCTTAATTAATTATTTTGTAATGTTCAATTTTATTATGGACTGTTTGTTGATGATGCTTAATTTTGGACTACATTATGTACTATAATTTTTTTAATTCTATTTTATAGAAGTTATGAGGATTTTATATTTTGATTGAGTATGTAGACTGGATATGATCAAAATTTTAGATTTGGTTTGACAATTGTGTTGTATTTTGTTTAAATTATTTTTTAAATATTATGTTTTCTTAAAATGTTTAAGCCTAAATGTCAAAAAAGTAACTTAAAGGCCCAAATTTTTTTTATTAAAAAAAACAAAAAACATATAATAAAAAAACCCTCAAAGCCCGATAGGCCCAAAACCGAATTGAATCGAACCGAACCAAACCGAGATAAAGGTGTTCAGTTCAATTCGGTTTTCAAGTTCAAAACGGTTCAAACCGATTCACATTTTTAAAAACCGAATATATGTCGGTTCAATACGATTTTGGTCAAAACCAAACCGAATGGATCCATGCCAACCCCTACTCTTAACCCATGTCTGATGTTGTCATGCAGTCCGAATGTGTTTGAGATTGGGCTTAAGTATTGGGCTTCTCTTTACTTTGATTTAAATTGGGCCTTTGACTTATTGTCAACTTGTGATCTCCTATTGGACTTTTGATTTGGGCTCGAATCTTGGGCTTCGATTTTCAAATATTCATACAATTGAAGTCAGTCCACATGAAATTGATTATTTTTCAAGTTCCATGTTATTTCACCCAAAACACAAAAATAACTCTAATTAAACCAAAATAAATAAATCAAATAGCTAACAAATCCAAATTAAAGGTTATAAATATGATATAAAATATACCCATCAATCCTTATATTAATGGGTTATAATGAATTAATGGTTTTTCAAAGATGAACCCAAAACCAACCTATTATATTATGGGTTTTAATGGGTTGATCCATTAACAACCCGATCCAATAAACTAGACCCATCAACCACTATTTTCAAATGGGTTTAGGTCGTGTGAAATTTTGCCAGGTCTAGTTAAATATTTTATTATGATCATAACTAAATATTGGGCTTTGTGTATTTAATGGGTTTTAGACCACTTATATTGATGTTATGCTTGAGTGTAGGCCAAAAGTAATAGGCTCTATGATGGGTGGACCCAAGCTGAATAAGGCTTAGTTTAAAGCATTAAGGCTAGGCCCCCTCACCACTTCGTATAAAAATACAGATTATCCCAATGAAACTATATTATAAGGGTTTTAAGGAAGTAGAAAGAGAAAGACTTAATCTGAGTGTGAGCGATTTTTCATATGGATCTGCAATTCTTTTTGCAAGTTATCGTGGATTCAAAATGTACTCTTTTTATTCATCTTACATTTAATTTATTTGTTTAAGGTGTTTTAATTGTTGTATGCGTTGATGTCAATTTCTGGGAAATCTTAGTCAGCATTGACACGTATGCAGATCGGTGCATAAGGTCTCTAACGGAATGAGGTCAGTTCGTCTCTCCAATATGCGTGTAAATAAATGAACAGATAACAAATAAAAGATAAGTGCATAAATAATAGAGACACAAGTATTTGTACATGGTAACCCTTAATACAGGGAAAAACCACGATCGTTGTGACGACAGAGAAAAGGTTCTTCAATAAGTAAAAGATTATTACAATTATAGGTGATGAATTGCTTGAAGCTACAGATTATTCTGCCTCATTATTCAAAAAGAACAACCATAGGGATTGCATTTTCTAGGTTTTCGTTCATGCATAAAGAACTATAAAATATTATTTGTGAACTTTCATGTCTATTTCTAGTTCTTCATGTAGTGTACCTAATCCATACATTTCATATGTGATTTGCATCATTTTGTGTAATGTTAATTGTTTGGATTATAAACTAGAAAAACATACATTGTGTGTATATTGTTTATTTCTAGTTTGCATAGGATATTTTGATCATATATTCTATGTTGCATGTGTTTGCATAAGCATACATTTAATCACGTTAGGAATCCTTGAAAAGACATAAAGTCTCTTGTTGGAACATGTAGTTCTAGCTTGAGCAAAAGAGTCTTAACTAGGATCATGTGGATCAGTAGGTTGAATATGGAGAACTCAATTAGAGGCATGCAACTTTTAAGTTGAGTGACGACAAGTTTTTCACTAGTAAAAGACCTGAGGGTAGGATATAAGGGATATCCACTAGGAAGTAAACAATCATGCGGATTGGTCGCTTTGAGGATATACTTTTATCCAACTAGTGAAAGATGGTGTTGCTCGGAGGTGGTTGAATGGTTCAACCCATGGATGTTTCATTTTTGGAGGTTTACAATGTAAAAATGACGTGACAAATGTCTCTAACTCAAACTCTCTTAGATTTGTGTTTTGTGATGTTTATATATTGTTGAATCTATTAGAATTGAATTTCTTTGTAAATAAGATTCTTGATAAGTTTGAGTTGCAAACACTTTGTTAAAACAATATTTGTCTCTTGTATCTTTTTGTTGTGTTTGAACATTGTATCTTGTGAAATTCTATATCAAGTTGTAAAGTTCTACTTAGTGAATTTACATTGTAATATTCAAAGTACAACTTGTGGATTTTGCTTTGCATTGAAAATATTTGTATATGAGATACACTGTCTCTTGTTATGTGTACGTGTTAAGTGTATCACATTCTTTCACATTTGTGAGTTTATGTTTGTAGACTAAGGGTGTTGAATTGAGTTTACGTGTGATAGTTGCACTACAACAGATTAGGTCTTTTACGGCTTGAGTTTTACGGCGCACATAAATGGTGCGTCGTAAATGTTATTATTCACGACTTATGTTTAGTACAAGTCGTAATTGTGATGCATAATTTCTCAAAGACGGCGCACATTTGAGGAATGCCGTAAAAAGGGATTCTCAAAGATGGTGTGCATTTGAGGAACGCCATAAAAAAAAGATTATTTACGGCTTACTCATTGCATGTCTTGTTTGAAAGTCTTTTAAGACATACTACTCATGCCATGTATACTTTTTTCAAAAACATGTGAATGATTATTTATGACATTCAGTGCAAGTCGTAATAGTGATACATAATTTCTCAAAGACAGCATGCATTTGAGGAACATCGTAAAAAAAAAAAGATTATTTACGTCTTACATGTTGCGTGTCTTATTTGAGAGTTTTTTAAGACATACAACTCACGTCATGTATACATTTTTCATAAACAAGTGAATGACTATTTACTACATTCAGTGCAAGTCGTAATAGGGATACATATTTCTCAAAGATGGTGTGCATTTGAGGAACGCCGTAAAAATGGGATTGGTTTCTCAAACACGGCGTGCATATGAGAAACGCCTTGAAAATGGATTATTTATGGCTTACCTACTCATGCCATGTATATATTTTTCAGAAACAAGTTAATGACTATTTACGGCATTCAATGCAAGCCGTAATAACGATACATAATTTCTCAAAGACGGCACGTATTTGAGGAACGCCGTAAAAAAGAGATTATTTACGGCTTACCTGTTGCATGTCTTATTTGAAAGTCTTTTAAGACATACAACTCACGCCACGTATACATTTTTCATAAACAAGTGAATGACTGTTTACTGCATTTAGTGCAAGTCGTAATAGTGATACATAATTTTTCAAAGATGGCGTGTATTTGAGGAAAGCCGTAAAAAGGGATTAATTTCCCAAACACATCGTGCATTTGAGGAACGCCGTAAAAATGGTTTATTTACGGCTTACCTATTACATGTCTTATTTGAGAGTCTTTTAAGACATACAACTCACGCTATGTATATATTTTTCAGAAACAAGTGAATGACTGTTTACTGCATTCACTACAAGAAAAAAGGCATATTGGGACAAAAATTTATAAGGATGCTTTTTTTCGTCTCAGTAGGATGTCTATTGGGATGAAAAAATTATTCGTCCCTAAAAAATGCAAAACTGATAAAACCTTTAGGGACGAATAAATTTGTCCCAATAGAATGCCTCTTGGGACGAAATAAACTTTTCGTCTCTAAAAAGTACAAATCTAACAAGACCTTTAGGGAAGAAATAGAACCGAACCGAACCTATTAGTCTTGAGAGGTTTTCTATTATTTAAAAAAAAGAAACGACGGAATCGGAACCAATACCGTTGGTTTTGAATCGAAAACCGAAACCGCTAGTTCCAAATCGAAAATCGAAACCACTAGTTTCGAATCAAAAACCAGAACCGGGGTCATGTCTAATTCCGAGTACGATTAACGATTGACCCTTTGATCTGACAATATATGATTTTAACGAAATAGTTTAATTAAATGTTATAGTAAATGTTTTTTAATATCAATTTGTTTATCATATAAAAATAAAATTTAAATTAGTGGAATCGATCTACAAATAAAATTTTGATTGAAAAAATCAATAAAAATTTAATAACAAGTATAGGTTATATATATAAATTATGCTTTTATTAGCATATTCAAAGCAGCAGCAAGATGGATAAGGCTTGGCTGATCACTCGTGAGTGTCAGGTTCAACACACCATGAGAACACCAAATAATTGTGATTTGTGTGTGATGAGCTGGTGGAGGTGGCTGGGTCGTAAATACAATTACGGTGTTTTTTTTAACATATTGACGGCACGTTTGGTACACCGTATTTGAGGGATATCATTCACGACATCATCTAATGTGGCTTGCAGCTAAACGCCGTAAATAGTAATTTACAATGTTCTTTGCACGCAGCAAAAGAGGTCGTAAATACAATTACGGCGTTTTTTAAATCATATTGACCGCACATTTGGTACGCCATAAATAGTCATTTACGACGTTCTTTGTGCGTAGTAAAAGGGGTCGTAAATACAATTACAATGTTTTTTAAAACATATTGACAGCTCATTTGGTACGCCGTATTTGAGGGATATCATTTACGACATCATCTAATGTGGCCTGCAGATGAACGCCATAAATAGTCATTTACAACGTTCTTTACGCGCAGTAAAAGACCCAATCTGTTGTAGTGTTGTTATCTAATAACAATCATATTAAGGGGCCTCAAAATAGTTTTAAAAATAGTGTCAACCTATCCACCCCCTCCCTCTAGGTTGTTTAGTTCATAACTTTGTAGGAATTTCAGTGAGAAATTAAGCAAAAAGAGAACACTTTGACTATCTTGAAGACAAAAGACTATGAGCTTGAAGATGAAGTTAAAGCGCTCAACGAGTCTATTAATGGTATGAAAATTCACTACAAGGAAAATGATGTATAGTGTCAAAAAATATGTCACAATAAGTAAGAAATTTGTCACAATATCAATACTGTGACAAAAATTTTATCACTAACAATTCGTCACTTATACCTCCATCACTAAAAGTATTTGTGACACTTATAATGTCATTGTCATTACGTTTAGTGACAATTATTTGTACTTGTCACAAACCATAATTTTTAGTTACAAATTTTTAATGGACCCTACTAAGTGACAAAATAAAAATTGTGTCACTATACATAAATCTAGTAACAATTAACCGTTTGAATATTTTGTCACTATAAGCAAATCTAGTGACAATTGACCGTTTGAAAATTGTGTCATTATATGCAAATCTAGTGACAATTAATTATTTCAAAGAATTTTCATTATACACAAACTTAGTGGCAATATATCGTTTACAAATTCTGTCACTATTTACAAAATTAGTGACAATTAATTGTTCCAGAATTGAGTAACTGTTTAAAAACCTAGTGACCATTGAAATATTTATCACAATAAACACAATTAGTGACAGTTAACAATATAAAAATGGAATTTCAAAATTGTGCGATAAAATTAAAATAATTATAATATTAATATTTCAATTATAATATTAAATTTAACATGAAACCTAAATTAACATAAGGAAAATAATAATAATGAAAGTCGATAAGGAATCGACAACCTAATCACATATGAGATGAAATTAAAAAAATATCATATGCTATAGAGACTAAACCTATAAAATGGACTTAAAAAATATTTGTAAACTAAAAAGTTGTAGACGAATCTGAAATTTTTGTTGTTCAACTATCAACATAAATTCGCAAAACTGAGATTTCATTTCCTCTATAGTTTGAAGTTGGGATTTCATCGCGGTCAATTTAGTCTCAAGATGTTTTATCTTGTCGTTTGCTGCCTTTCTTTGAATTCTCTCATCTTGTAACATCCTCAATGAACGTTTACCATTTTATTTTTTTTCTCGAGTAATCCCAAGACCATATGTTAAAGTAGAAACATCAGCTTTTTGACCAATAACTTTACCCATAACTAGATTGACGTTTTCAATTTTAGATGCAACAGATTGGTTTGTCTCTACAAAACAAATAATAATTAAGAAAGAATTAATTCTCATGAAATTAATTATTCGACTCTTACACTATGATCACATTCCACATCAACTAAAAATACCAATTGAAACAATCTCAGATACAACTGGTACCTGGCATGTACCTGGCAAGCACTTCTAAAGCTAATCAACTGTTATTTAACACCTGAATCAAAAGAAAATTCAAGAATATCAATAATATAAAATAGTTTTTACTGGAAACTAAAGCACATTGTACTAGATAATATACAAATATAAGTTTCATTAACATCAAAAAAAAATCTCAATATAACCCTATATCCATGAGAAAACTTTCAAAATATATAAGATGAGATGAACATATAGCTCAAGTTGTACAAATTATATCTTCTTTTGTCAATCCGTAATTTAAATTGGAAACATATAACTTGGTGCCAACTTCCATACCAGATATTCCTGCAGCTTTAAGACTGTCTTCAAACAAATCATGTTGTCATGGAAAACTCTTGGCTCTGTTGAAAGACTGATGAAAAATCGGGAAAAAGAAAACCAAGGGAAGTCATGATACAACAAGATAACAGAATAACTTAATGTGACAAAATGGAATTGCATATAGATGAAAGATTCAATTAAAAACCCATATATATAAAAAAAAAAAAATTGTGGTATGAATGTTCACAGTTAAAACAACAAATAATAAAAAGTGGTAATACACATGATAGCTATAGAGATTTGCGAAGAGGAAAGCTTCCAAGTGATGAAAATGGATTAATTATCTAAAATGAATCAAAGTTGATAATTATTCAATATAATTCACTTATATACCTTGTAAGCAATTGACTAGAACCAATTCAGTAGGACTTATAGATATCTCCCACGAGCTTCACATGATGCGCCGGTTTTTGATTTCATCAACCACTTTGCATCCTTCAACCGAGGTCCTGGATTCTAGTGCACCATTGTTTTTCCATTGATTTTATGTCAATCGAAATTCAAGAAAGCAAGAGAATTGTAACATTTTAACACTAATTAATTACCCGCACTACTAGTTTTCAATTAAACTAAGTTATTAGTAATAGAAAAACCCTTCAATCTCAATAATTCAATAAATAATAATTAAACATTTTGTTCAATGATTGATGAAAAATAAACCTGGATTTTGGAGCAATTGAGTTGCTTTTGCATGTCCTGGAGTCAAATCACGTTGTGGAAGACGTACTTGTAGATCTGAAGGGGGCAGTGGAGGGCTGGAGGCAGTGAGCCGTTTCGCTATGCTTGCAAAATCCAAGCTTGCAGTCATGAAAAAAAAAAAAAAAAAAGCATTTCGTCGCAAGATCTTAAAGAACTCAAAATGTCGGAGAGTACTCAGCTAATAGTGAGGGGTAAAGCTTCGAATCAATGGAAGAGGCTGCTTCACCGACTGGCTGCTCATATTGGTAGAGGCGTTGAAACCACAATAAGAAAACAAATTGGGGAAAATAAGTGAAGAGGAAAAAAAGAGCGTATTGTGTCGTAGAGAAAGAAAGTATATACATATATATATATATATATTAAAGATATATATATATTTTTTGGTTAGTGACTTATTATTATGAGTAACAAAATAAAAAAAGAAATTAAGTTAATTTTGTGTCTAATTATAATAAATGCCACAAATTATCAATTTTTTAATTAACTGTGACAAATTATTTAAAAAAGTCTCAACTGAATTAGATTTTTGATAAATAATAAAATTTGTCACAAAATAATATTTACGGTGATGGTTTTATAATTTGTCACAAGCAAATATGTCACTATAGGTCACTTTTTTTTGTAGTGATTGGAGCCATTAAGCTTAACGAAGTAGTAAAACTTAGAAAGCATCATGGAGATAAGAGTGGCTTGGGTTTTGTAGAAGAAGTAAAGAAGACTTATACAACCAAGAACAAGTCAAGAAGTCCAAGAAGAAGAAAGATTCAACTACTATTCCTTTCAAAATCAAAGACAAAGACAAGAAGAGCTGTGGAACTTCTTGTAAGATCCTTTATTTGTATTGGCTTGATTCCATTACAAAACTCTCTATATTTGTATTAGTTGTTGCTTAGATTCTTGGAAGAAAGAATTTTTAAAGGTGAAGAAGCAACATCTTATCCAAATTTCATCTTCAAGGGGAACATCGCATACTTGGATGCTAAGGTATCAAGATTCTTCTTTCTCTTGCAAGGCGTAAGGCACACACACACAAATTATTTATATGTGTCCCTGCATCATTGTGCAACATTTATATAGCACATTCACATGTTTTTACATGCTCATACATTGAACTTAAATTATCATACATTGTAGAATTGCATGTTCTAAGACTATGTCTAGGAAACGACATACATATGTGACATTGTGCTTATATGTTTACATTTTATTGTTTTTGGACTTGAACATGATCTCTTATGATTCCATATTGAGTCCCGGTCATTTCGGTTACTCATACATTTGATTTCGAGTCCAAACGATGTAACTACGCTACTTTTCATTCTCATTCGTTGAGTTATGTTCGTCTTCGTTTTCCGAGATGAATTCTCAACATTTTGTTAAAGTTTCATAATCATCATTGTGTGTGAGGGAGTCATAATTTGTAATCCAAAAACGGATTCAAAATCGGAGTTCAGAGGCTCGGATACGGCCGAAGAACGCGAGCGGAGCGAGATTGGCCAAAAGCCAACTATTGGTGTCCACGTGTGAGCCAAGTGTGCCACACGGGCAGAACACCTCTCTGCCCACGTGTGGCACACACGCCCCACACATGGAAGTGACATGGCTGCACTTCATTGGTCATCTTCTTCCCTCTTTTTCATCTCTTTTAAATTCTCTCATTCCTTCCCATTCATTGTAACAAGAAGAAAAGCTTGAAATCTCACCAGAATTTTCTCTCCAATTTTTCTCAACTTCCAAACACCATAACTTTCTCATACAAAGTCAGATTTGAGTGATTCAAGTTGGAGATTATTTGTAATCAAGTCCTCTACCTTTTCCAAGTGGTCTTGCAGCTGTTTGATCGACTTTTATGATGGTTTCACTGTCAAAAACGAATCAGCTCGTGATTGCAAGATAGTGTTCATATCTTTGAGATTTCTTCTTTTATAACCTTCAATTTGCTTGGGGTTTCTTCTTCTATATATATGTGTATATATGTTGAATGCTATTGAGAAAGATAGCTTCACAATCAAACCTAATCAAAAGTCTAATTAGAGACATATGTGAACTAGTTTCTTTGATTCTATGTTTTTCACATGATTGAGAGCTGTATTGTGATTAGTTTGATATCTAGGATTATTTGTGACTTGATTGAATCATTTTATGATTAATAATCTTTGAAATGTGCTTTGATCCTTAATTGAACATATTTAGGATTAGCATATTTGATTTTGTGTTTAGAGCCTTCTAGGAGTTAATTGATCATTTAATTATATCATTGTTCTAAATACTTGCTAAAATATTCATTGATCATATCTTATAATTCTAACATTTTTGTTGTTTGTGTTCTAAAGTCTTGAATATATGCTTAATGATCATGCTTTGTTTTCAAGCTTTAGTAACATGAATAGAATCTAGGATTTGGCATGTTTTAGGTGTTTTGCATGCTCTAGATTATTGTTTATGTTTAAGGTCTAGACAATCTTGTTTTATGTGCTTTGTTGCCTATGTCTAGATCTTCATGGAGTGTACCTTATCATACATTTCATATGCTCATACATCATTTTGTATGGTGTCATATTTTGGATCATAAATTTGAAAAATATACATTGTGTGATCATTGATTATTTCTAGTTTCCATTGGATGTATTGATCATATATTCTATGTTTCATGTGTTTGCATCATTTGCATCACTTAAATCATTTGCCTTGTAAAAGGTGGAAGTCTCATCTTGGAGTGAGTGAAGCTTCAATTTAAGCAAGAAGACTTGGCTAGGAAAGTGTTCCGGATAGCCAAGCAAAAGTTTTAGCTAGGAGTGTGGTACTTCGGATGGTGGAAGTCTCATCTTGGAGTGAGTGAAGCTTCAATTTGAGCAAGAAGACTTGGCTAGGAAAGTGTTCCGAATAGCCAAGCAAAAGTCTCAGCTATGAATGTGGTACTCCGGATGGTTGAGCTAGGGAAGCTTGACTAGGAGCCTTGTGATCTATATAGCTAACCAAGGAAATCTTCCTAGAGGCTTGAGAGCCTTGGATAGGAAGTTGCTTCCTAGAGGTGTAGGACACACCTTGGATAGGAAGTAGGCTTAGTGATTCACTAGCCCAAAGGTATATTAGGATTTGATAGCTTGAGGTGGATATTATAGTGTTGATAGCCTTGAGTGTGTATGTCTTTTTCATATAGTGGATTTGCTTTACCGGTGGTTGTGGATTCAACCCGTGGATGTTTCCTCTTCGGAGGTTTACCACGTAAAAATCAATGTGTCAAATGTCTCTATCTCTATCTCCTTATATTTGTATGTTTGTTAAATATAACTTGTTTATGATCTTCAATTCCTCACATCCTTGTAAACATGTTATTGATAAAGAAAGATATGCATACATTGTTTGTTGAATCCACATTTGTTTCTTGTATTTTGTAAGTATTTGAACATTGTATCTTGTAATATTCTATATCAAGTTGTAAAGTTTTACTTAGTGATCTTTCATTGTAATATTCATAATAAAACACATGTTGATTGTGCAACCGCCCAATGTAGGAAAGGGTTATGCCAATATGATGAGTTAAACCCGTCATGAAGTGTTTATGTTTATATTTGATAAAAACAATCAAAGAAGTGTTGAAAAGAAAAGGAAAAAGAAATTATTTGATTAAGCCTCAAAAGCTTAAAAGAGTATAGTTAAAAATTGAGAAAGCTCATGTTGAAAAACAGAAATGGGTTGATGAGCCACATGCACATTGTGAGAAAAGATACTGGAGAAGAAAACCTTAAAAACACTGCTCAGAATATATTATTTGAATTATTTAAAATACAAAGGAAAGACCTAGAATATATAGAAATATTCTGGTCAGTAAAATCTCAACAAAAAAGGAAACAAATCAGGAAATAAAAACAAATCAATCAAAATAACAAATGCCCTGATTTTATTCCCTAAAAACTGGGATTGACTAATCAATCCATAATTGCCCCTAAATCTCTCGGATGTCAGGTTAATCGAGAGAGGCTGATCTTCAATACTCCCTCTCAAGCTGGATTGTATACATCAAACAATCCTAGCTTGTATATCATCTTCTCAAAGAGAGGTTTAGGCAATCCTTTGGTTAGGATATCTGTTGTTTGCTCAACTGAAGCCACATGAGGAATGCAAAGAGTCCCATCTTCAATCTTCTCTTTAATAAAGTGTCGATCAACCTCTACATGTTTAGTACGATCATGATGCACAGGATTATGAGCTATGCTGATGGCTGCTTTGTTGTCACAATACAATTTCATGGGACCTTTTGTTGCAACTTGAAGTTCTTCTAGGAGTAGCTTTAGCCAAATTAATTCACTAACTCCATTTGCCAATGATCTAAATTCAGCCTCTGCATTGCTTCTAGCCACTACATTCTGCTTTTTACTTCTCCAAGTCACCAGGTTTCCCCAAACATAAGAATAATAGCCAGATGTAGATCTCATATCAACAACTGAACCAGCCCAATCTGCATCAGTATAGGCTTCAATTTCTCGAGATTCTCCCTTCTTAAAGAACAGTCCTTTCCCTGGGCTTCCTTTTAGATACCTTAATATTCGGATGACTGCATCTAGGTGTTCCTCATAAGGAGCATGCATAAACTGACTTACCATGCTGACGGCAAAAGCTATATCGAGTCTTGTGTGAGCTAAGTAAATAAGTTTTCCAACAAGTCGCTGGTATCTACCCTTGTCCACAGGTGTGCTCGTATTTTGATCTCCAAGTTTAACATTCGGATCAGTTGGAGTGTCAACAGGCTTGCTCCCAAGTAATCCAGTCTCCTTTAATAGATCTAGGACATATTTTCTTTGTGATAAAGAAATACCAGATCTATTTCGAGCAATTTCCATACCTAAAAAATACCTTAGCATACCTAGATCTTGATTTCGAATTCATCTGCAAGCCTTCTCTTTAAAGAGTTTATTTCTGAAATATTGTCACCTGTTAAGATAATGTCATCAACATATACAATAAGTATAGTTGACTTACCACCTTCATGTTTGTAGAATAACGTGTGATTAGTGTGAGCCTGCTTATACCCTTGTTGGAGGACAGCTTTAGTGAGCCTTTCAAACCATGCCCTTGGTGACTGTTTAAGGCCATAGAGGGATTTTTTTAACTTACACACCTGCCCTGTTTTTTCTGCACTCTTAAAACCTGGAGGAAGTTCCATGTAGACATCTTCAGTCAAGTCTCCATTGAGAAAAGCATTCTTGATATCAAGTTGTTGGAGCGGCCAATCCAGATTTGCTGCTAAAGAGAGAAGAACACGGATTGTATTGAGTTTGGCTATAGGAGCAAATGTCTCCTGATAATCTATCCCGTAGGTCTGTGTAAATCCCTTTGCAACCAAACGCGCTTTGTACCTCTCAATAGACCCATCTGATCTATACTTCACTATGAACACCCATTTACAGCCGACAGGAACAGCATCTCTAGGTTTCTCAACAATTTCCCAAGTCCCATTTTTCTCTAGAGCTTGCATTTCTTCTTCTACTGCCCATTTCCACTCAGTTCGTTGAAAGGCTTCTTCAATAGTCTTGGGAATTTCTGTATCTTCAAGATTGGACACAAAGGCTTTCATTGAAAAGGATAAATGATTATACTTAACAAATTGAGTTATAGGATGTTGAGTGCAAGAACGAACACCTTTCCTTAAGGCAATAGGCAGATCATCAGTGTTATCCAAATGAGAAAGGACAAGTGAATTACTTGGGTCCGAGTCAGATTCATGACAAGTCTCGAGAGTAAGAGGAGCTTCTACCATTTGTTGATTCTTCCGTCGAGAGTAAACACGAAGTTCATTATTTGGTTGTTGGACATCTAGATCAGACACCTTAATTTCATCTTGATTATTTTCCCCTTGTTTATTAATTTCATTTTCCACTTCAAGATTTTCAATTCTTGGTAAACTCAGACTTTCAGTGTGTGTAAGATTAGGTTCTGAAATTGGCAAGCTTGGCAAAGTGGGGTTGAGGATTTCAGATGAAAAATGCCAAAAATTTCCTTCATTTCCTTCACTACTTATCTCCCCCTGAAGGGAATTTGTGGAAAAAAATGGAGTATTTTCAAAAAAGGTGAGATCCATGGACACAATTAATTTTTTCTTTTCTGGGAAATAGCATTTGTACCCCTTTTGATTTGCAACATATCCAAGAAAAATGCATTTAAAGGCTTTTGGATCAAGTTTGTTTCGATTAGGTTCATGGTTATGAACAAACACAGTACACCCAAAAACTTTTAGGGGTAGATTACTAACAGTCCGGTTCTCAGGAAAATATTTAGAGAAAACATTCAGAGGAGTTTGAAACTGAAGGACATTTGTGGGCATTCTATTTATAAGGTAACAAGCGGTGAGAACCGCATCCCCCCAAAAATATTTAGGAGTGTTAGTGGTAAACATGATTGACCTAGCAACTTCCAAGAGGTGTCTATTTTTTCTTTCAGCAATGCCATTTTGTTGTGGTGTGTTTGGACAGGAACTTTGATGAACAATTCCATTTTTATTGAGATATTCTCCTAAAATCTGGTTAAAATACTCTTTACCATTATCAGTGTGTAAAATTTGAATATTAGTGGAGTACTGAGTTTTAACCATGTTGTGAAAAGTTTTGAATATTTGTTCAGCATCAGATTTGTCTTTTAGCAAATAGAGCCAACACACATGAGTATGATCATCGATGAAAGATATAAACCAACGCTTTGAATAAAGATTGTGAGACCTTGAGGGTCCCCAAATATCACTATGAACAATAGCAAAAGGCTTAGTAGCTTTATAAGGCTTTGGTTTAAACACAGACCTTTGATGTTTAGCCAACTGACATATTTCACATTGAAAAATGTCATTATTCTTATACAAGGAAGGAAACAAATATTTTAAACATGGGAAACTAGGATGCCCTAACCTAAAATGCCACAACATTACTTGGTTTTGTCTTGAAGAAGGTTCCCAACTAACCGTATGAACTTGTTTGATCTCGTCAGTGTCCTCGTCAAAGTAGTATAGCCCCTCACGCTCACTAGCATTGCCAATCCTCTTCCCCGAACTCTGGTCCTGAAATTCACAATGATCTTGTGAGAAAACCACCCTACAATCACAATCCTTAGAAATTTTGCTCACAGATAGCAGATTACAGGATAAATTTAGAACGTGCAATACAGATTTAAGAACAAGGGTTGAGTTAATTTTAATAGTTCCAATTCCAGCAATAGGAGACAAGGATCCATCAGCAATCCGTACTTTAGTATGACCATTATTCAGAATATATGAGGAAAATAAGTGAGCACAACCTGTCATATGATCTGATGCCCCGGAGTCAATAATCCAGGATTCTTTGTTTCTTTTTGTGCAATTTAGGGCTGAGAGAAAATTACCTTTCTGGGTAATTAAAGAAGTACCAGTTACTTTCTCAGGGATTAACAACTTGTAGAGACGCTCAAGTTGTTCTTTGTTGAGATTGATACTGCCCAAGTTTTCCCCAGGTTTCTGTTCTGTGAGTTCAGCATTGGACTGGTAGGCACAGGTTTCTCTTTGAAACTGTCCAGGTTGTCTTTGATGGTCACGGTTGTTCTGATTATGAGGTTTCCCATGTAATTTCCAACAAGTTTCTTTAGTGTGATTAGTCCTTTAACAAAAATCACACCAAAGATTCCCTCTTCGAGCACGCCTAGGATCATTGGAATAGTCTGCTCTGCGATTCTGTTCATGGCTTTTGGAGACAAGAGCAAAGGCTTCTGTTTGGACTGAGCCTTTAGTGTCGCCAAGCATATTCTTGCGCCTGCTCTCCTCCCTTCGAACTTTAGCAAATACCTCTTCAATCTGAGGTAGAGGTCGGATTCCAATCATTCTACCACAGACTTCATCTAGATCCTTATTTAGCCCTGCAAGAAAATCATAGGTACGAGTTCTTTCTACAAGTTTCACATATTTTCCTGAACACTCACCACACCAATCATTGGGTTCAAATAGGTCCAGCTCCTGCCATACCTTGATAAGAGCAGTGTAATATTCTGTGACATCCATACTTACTTGTTTGAGATCCCTAGCATGATCTCTTAATTCACACAATTGTGCTGAATTCTCCAGGTCTGAGTAGGCTAATTTCACCTTGTCCCAAATGACTTTGGCTGTGGTGTGGACAAGGTACAATGACCCAATATGTTCTTCCATAGAATTGATGAGCCAAGACATCACCAAGGCATTTTGGGTGTCCCACGTTGTGTAAGTGGGATCGGTTGGATCTGGTTTCTTTGTGGAGCCATCAAGATATCCAATTTTTCCTCTCCCTCGTATAACCATCTGGATAGACCGTGACCATTGGAAAAAGTTTTTTCCATTTAGTTTGTAGGAATTGATTTGGAGGGAGGAGTTATCAAAGGAGGTTGTAGGGTTAATTGTAAGATTCGGTACAAGGGAAGATCCAGAAGCAGTGGGGTTAATTGTAAGGTTCGGTACAGGGGAAGATTCAGCAGAAACTCCCTCCTTTCCGTCCTTGCTTAACCCAGTGAGGGCGTGCTTATAGCTATCACCCATGGTGTTTTCTCCTCAACAGTATCCAAACTCTAATACCATGTGAGAAAAGATACCGGAGAAGAAAACCTTAAAAACACTGCTCAGAATATATTATTTGAATTATTTAAAATACAAAGGAAAGACCTAGAATATATAGAAATATTCTGGTCAGTAAAATCTCAACAAAAAAGGAAACAAATCAGGAAATAAAAACAAATCAATCAAAATAACAAATGCCCTGATTTTATTCCCTAAAAACTGGGATTGACTAATCAATCCATAATTGCCCCTAAATCTCTCGGATGTCAGGTCAACCAAGAGAGGCTGATCTTCAATACACATACACACTCATATGTTGAAATCTTTTCTCTTAAAGGCAAATATTTCGAATGATAATCGGTTTGAACTTGATTGGAAAAGCTTTAGATGGATATATGTTGATATGGTTTGCATGTTGATAATTCAATTGATCTTTTACATATGCTTGAAGCAAATTCACACACACACACACACACACACATACTTGTTTTGCTTAAACAAGAGTATTTGATTTTCTAGCAATTTAAGATGAATTATGAAAGAAATTGAAACTCTTGTAGTATCTTTCATAGTTTACTCTTGTAGTATCTTTCATAGTTTATGAAGCTTAATTGTTTTTTATTTCTTTAAAATTGCTTGAGTGTATGAATGTATGTTTCCCTTGTGAACAAGATCACTTATTGATAAAAAGTGGTGCATATATTAAATGAGAGCTTAGTTTCTTTGACTTTGTTCTCTATATTTCTTGTTCACTTGATATCTCATATATTTGTCTCTTTACTCTTGACTATCCCTTGTTTATTTCTTGGTCTATTCCTTGACAAAAAGGGGGAGAAATGTGTTTTTTGATTAGGGGAAATGCTTTCTGTAAGGACCTCTATTTTGTGATTGGCTTATTTCATGACATACCACATTGGTGATGATTGTGTTATGGGTAGCTTAGGTCATCTTGATGTTTATCAAGGCAAGCTTCCAAGCATCCCGGTGACTTCAAGATCAAGAGCTTCAAAAGGTATATCACTTGACCTTGATTCTTGAAGAGATTAGGTGCACACACACACTTGCATGCATCTTTATCTATCTTGCATTTGTTACCATGCATATGTGTTTCATTGATTTGTGCATCTATGTCTTTTAGCACACACTCACTTTCATTGCATTTATATGATTGCATTTGTGGTTCTCGTAATTGTGTGCTTATATGCTTTATCATCACACTTATGCATTTTCATATATTGCATATCTTTTGTGTGTCACATGCTTGGTGATTTTTCTTGATGTTATCCTTTCCCATGCATGTTATATATTCACAACCACACTTACACTTCATGTTAGTCTTAAGTGTGGTGTAATTCGTTTCCGTTTGTGTGATCGAAAACGTCCGCGCTTGCACGATGGTGTGCATGTCTTAGCGCGATGGTTGACCACTTGAGAAGGTCTCATTCTTCTATTGGATAAGTGTTAGATTTGGTTTGGTTGATTGGAGTAAAGTGTCTAGGTTCAAAATATTGGATTTCAATGATTTAAATATTTTTCAAAACTGACCTTTGTATGGTCTTGTGACCATAACTTCTTACAAAAAGTTTCAAATTGAGTTTTATAAAATTCTGGACAAACTAGACACTTATACCTTTCCAACGATATATTATTCGTAATATTTAATAACCGTTTGGATTGGTTTTGAAATCTCCAAAGTGACCACCAAAACAGGGCAACTCTGTTGTTGTCCATTTCTGACCTTTGGTCACTCCATTGACCATAACTTTTTTTACAGACATTGAAATGTCATTCCATAAATTGGAGTAGAAAGTAGACTTCCATACCTTTCCAACGATATATTATACGAAAGGTTTCGATGTCATTTGGTCATGTTTTGAGTCGCTTGAAAATCAAGCTTTGTGCTGTGACGCTTCGCCGCGGTTCAAGTGCCACCTTGGGTGACAGCGGCATGCTAGCGATAGAAATAATTCTGTTGTGCCGCAGTTATAGTACCGCGGTTGGGTGACCACGACAGCCTAAACCGCGGCAAGCCTGGTTCCGACCCTTTTTCGTAATTTGGCCATATCTCACTCATTTGGAGTCCGATTTGACTCATTTTTGAAACAAAATTCTTGTAATTGATAGGGCTATCATCTCTACACTATAAATACATATATTTCTCATCATTTTGAGGGAGAGCCACGAAATCAAACCCTAGAGAGAGAGGCTCCATTGTTCTTGAGAGAGAAAGCTTCAAGCTTGCTTTTTTAACTCTCCAAACCCAAAACCCATGTGCATCTAACATGTTTCATGCATCAATCTTCCATGGGTCTTCTTCATTTATGACTTGGTAAGTAGAACAAACACAACATCTTCATTTATTGTTCTATCTTAGTCAAAACATGTCTTTTATTGCTTAGTTTAGCAAATCATCACTCTTATTACATATTTAGTGAAGTTATGACATGATTGGGTTTTGTTTGTGGTAGCTTACATGATTAGGATGATTTTCCCTAAATAGCTAACCCTAGAACATTCTTGTAAAATTGGTTGATGATTAGGTTGATAGATTAATGTTTATTTATCTAGTCAAGCTTTATTGAATGTTCTTGTGGATTTAATTGACAATTATGTTGGTAGAAATTCTCTACAACTAATTGAGTTCACATGTTTGGATATGTTGACATTGTTTGATAGCTAGGATTGTTTTGTGATTGATAACATCTAGCTAAGTCTTTATGTTTTGCATTTAGACATCATTGATGTGTAGGACTCATTGATTGCATTTGTTAATTGCATTTGTTAATTGCATTTAGTGTCCTTGCCATGATTATTGACAACATGTGTTGAATTGGCTTTGTTTGTTGACAATTAGGTTGTAAGAAATCTCTACAACTAATTGACACCTCATGCATGTACATGTAGGCATTGTTGATAACTAGAGTGTTGATTTGCATTACAACATCTAGTTAAGCATTTAGTGTAGCCTAGCATTATTTGCATCTTGAATATCATCACATATTCACTTAGGTTGTTGATTCTCTTCATGAGTCAAAGTCTTGTGGCTTCTGGGTGAAGTTACACAAGCAAGGAAAGTCTTTTGGCTACCGGTGGGTAGTGCTCAAGCAATTGGTCGAGTGCCATTGTAAAAGGCCCACCGGGTAGATTAGGAGTTGCTCACGCCAAGAGTAGTGTATCAGGGGACATCACTAGGGATTGAACCAAGAGTGGCGAGTGGTAGTGTCCATAGCCTGAGGTTATCTAGGGTGAGAGTCCGAGAATCACTTGAGGGTGTAAATTCCTTTTCATATAGTGGATTTCGTTGACCGTGTGTGGTGCACATAACAGCCCGTGGTTTTTTCCTCATGTGGGTTTCCACGTAAAAATCAAATGTTCTTTAATTTCCGCAATTTATACTTGATTTTATTGTTTGTTAAATTGAGTTTATTTTTGAATATTGACTAATCTGAAAAATTGGTAACTAACCAGATTAACAACCCATTCCCCCCCCCCCCCCTCCTAGGTCGTTTAGGCGCACGCAATATATATTTTCACTTTCCATTAAGATATTATATAATATATGGGGAGTTTATGTGTTTGTTTATTGTGTTTATGAATATATCTCACCAATCTTCTATGTACAAGATGCTCTTGTTTGTTTGGTTATATTTTTTTTCCTCATAAGTGCTTTAATGGCTAAAGACTGGATTTGTGAAGACTTGAAGATTGAAGACTCATGAAGATATGAAGATATCTAGTCTAGGAATCTCAATGTAATGTGAGGATGTGTGTATGTGTGTATGGTATGTGACCAACTCATGAGTGATGAGTGAACTTTGTATGGTAAGGTTGAGGTTTTGTCATGGAATAGCCAAATGGGGAGATTGTTAGGTTTTAGATTTGTATTGGCTTGATTCCATAACAAAACGATCTTTGTTTATATTGCTTAGTTGCTTAGGTGGTTCATGATTGGATCAAGCTTCAAAGGAAGAAAGCAACTTCGCATGCAAGTTTCGTCTTTAAGAGGACAAGGCTTAATTGGATGCATAGGTATTGAGTTTCTTTCTCCTCTTGCAAGGCGTAAGACACACACACACACACACATCATTCATTTTTGTCCCTGCATCATTGTGCTCATTTGGTATAACATACACACATATATTCTTGTATGCTCATGTATTTAGACCCGGCGCTGGTTCAGTTCGAACCGGCAAACGAATCGGTAAAACCAAGACCGAAACCGATTTTTTCGGTTCCAATTCTAGAACCAAACCTGAACCGAGACTAGGGCGGTTCCGGTTCTAGTTCCATTTTTCACGAAACCGCTTGATTCGAACCGGATTAGAACCGATGGTTCTGTTTCGGTTCAAACCGGCGGTTCTTCTCTCTATTTTAAAAAAATTATTAAAAAAATAACACTTTATTTATAAAAATAAAATGTTTAAAAGAAAAATGGCACTGAAGAATATTGAACCATGATCTATAACCCATGTCTAGGTAAGTATGTTTTCATATGCCTCCACCTCATTTTTATATAGGTTAGGCATCTCTTCACTGCTCTTATTTATCCGATGTGGGATGTGGGATAATCTCACATCCCACATTGGATAAATAAAAGCAGTGATATCCCACATCCCATATCGGATAAATAAGAGCAGTGAAGAGAGGCCTAACCTATATAAAAAGGAGGAGAAGGCAATGGAAAATATACTTACTTGGACAAGGGTTATGAGTCATAGTTCAATACTCTACAATGTCCTTTCTAACATTTTTTTTTTATGTATAAATAAAATATAATATTTTGTAATGTACAAAAAAAAATTGAGAACCGAACCGCTGAACCAGAACCTCCTAAGGCCGATTCTGGTTCTAGTTCCCCTTGACCCATAACCGGCATCAGACCTACATGTATTAGACTTAAATTGCCAACTCTTATGAAAACGCATGTTCTAGGTTTAGTACTAGGAAATGGCATGCTTATGTGTCTTTGTGTTTATTTGTTTGTGTTTGAGTGTTCTCAGAGTCCAAATATGTTTCAAAATATTCCTTTTTGAGTTCCGAACGTTTCTGTTACTCACTCTAAGATTTTCGTGTGCTTTAGAGTTATTTCGAATCATTTCATGATTCGATCGTATTTTAGGAAATCCAAAATTATTTTGTTTATTTTCAAATCTCAAACATGTTTTAAAATGTTCCTCATTGAATTTCGAGCATTTCGGTTACTCATTCAAGTAAATCCAAGTTCTGAGGCCAAAGAACAGTCGAAAAAGGCAAAATGGAGATATGACGAACATGGGAAATGGGGATGGCAAATGACCAAAAATACCCATGTCCCATAGAGGTGTGTGGCCTCCACGGAAAAGACACCTCTTAGCCCATGTGGAGGCCACGCGCCTCCATGGGGAAATGAGGTGTCACCTTCCCATTCATTGTTTCTTCCTCCTTTGTTTTTCCCTCCCATTTATATTTGAATTTTTGCAGAATTTCTACACAAACTTGTCAATTTATGTTTTTGTGATATCTCACTCATTTTAGATCCGATTTTGGTGATTCTAAAGCCAAAATTTTCGTTTTTCAAAGGAGAACAAGTCCCAAGTGTTTAGAGAGATGATCGGAGTCCAGATTTTGTGATTTTCTTGTGTTTTCATTAAATGTTCATGAGTTTGTAAATCATATTCTCTTCATCTCTTTGTGTGATTATTTCTTCTAATCACTTGGTTTGATTTTGAAATATGATGAGAATAATTTGGATCCTATTTTTGGACTTGTTTTAATTGATTTTGAAATTAGCTTGTTATTTTAATTGAATATTATTCTTGCTAATTTTGAGAAACATGAACTAGAATCTAAAAAACTTGTGTTTGTACTTGATTGTTGATTTCTAGGTTTTAATCACATGTTTTAGGACTAGAATACTTTAATTGTGATAGTGATTATATGAATTTAGTTCTTCTAAGAGTGGAGGTTTTTGTGAAATTCAACTTTTGAAATTTTCCACTTGATTTGAAGCTAGTGTTGTGCTTGATATTGTAGATTTAATATCCTAGCTTTCATTGACATGTTTTTAGTTTTGTAGAAACATTTGTGTAAGGATTTAATTGCATATTCTAGATTTCTAATTGCATGTTATTAAGAGTTAAATATTTTTTTATTGTGAGCTTGATTTGATTGGATCTAACTCTACATAGAGTGTATTTGATCTATATACTCTATTTACTTGTGTTTGCATCATGTTTGTATGTTGATACTTCACGTAGACCTTTGCCTTGTAAAGGAATCTCGGTGTTGATTTTTCTTTTATTGAATTCATTTATTTTACATTGTAGTGGTTACTGTTAATTGCCATCTTTGTTATATTTATTACCATTAACCATCTTGTAAAACTTTCCCACCCACACCCAAACCCCCCCCCCCCCCCCCCCCCCAAAACAAATGTTGCTAGATATCCAATTAATTGAGATTCATGGAATTAAGCAACGACACTAAATAATTTATGCTATAATATGAGATTTCAATCCTAAAACTTTTAAGTGCTTTACAAAAAAATTGGAGATAAAATCCAACTAGACATGAATTTCAAGATAAACAAGTAACAATAAATTTATATATTTTTTTATTAAAAAAAAACATCATAATAATATTTTATGTATTTTAGCAAATTATTAATTTATTGAATTGTTGAAACGATAGATTTTTACTTCCATAAATGTATTAATATCTTATAATTTAATAGAAATTATTAATTTATCTTTGGTCTAAGTTGGAAAATACAAAATTTATTATATAAATGATATTACTATTTTATCAAGGATTAAATTAGAGAAGTTATATTGTACTTTACATTAAAAACAATACAAAAATTTTTAGTATCAAAACAAAATAAGAACAATACAATTATTCAAAATTTTACTTGGTTCCTCTTGCAACACAACAATCTTGAGTAATTTTTTTAATTTTTTTTTTGGGGAGAACAATCATGAGTATTAAAACAAGAAAACACTTAAATAAATTTGAACTTAGGGGTTGTTTGTTTCTTTGCATTTAAAACTTATTAGGGCTGAATTGAAATTATTAAGTTGTTTTGTTTGTTTTTTAAAGTGATCAAACAACTTGAAAAGATTAAAGAAAAAAAAAAAAAAAAAACCCAAAAACAAAAAACCAACCTACATTAAAAAGTACAAAATCCCAACTTTTAATTGATTCCAAGATTGGATCAAAGTGAGTGAGTGAGAGAGAGAATCGTGGGAGGAGGCATGACCTCCACACTAGATCTGGGAATGGTTTTTGTTTTTGTTTTTACAGTATCCTTGACAGTATGTAGTTGTACCTTTGCCCCCATTTCTTTCGCTACTTGTACAAAATCTAAATCTAGGAGTTGAAAATGGTTCCGGCCAAGATCTAGGAGTCGTAGTTTAGCGCCATCACGGACATCATCGATGCGGTTTCACCGATAAGAATTGTAAGATTGATTAGAGATTGAGAGGAATCCAGGACTGGTTGATGAGATAATCGGAAGATTTATTGCAATAAGAAAAATCGATGAACAAAATATATAATCTTTATATTTTTTTTCCTTACTTAAATTTTGGGTTTTATTGAAAAATAACCCCTTTAAGAGGTTTAAGTTGAAAACTAACCTCTTTTTGAAAAACTTGCAAAACTAACTCCTTTGTGACAATATTGCCCTTTTAAAATTTTAAAATTACATTCTTATTATAACACACATTATATCCCTTCTCTCTCTCTCTCTCTCTCTCAAATTGACCACACACCTCTAAAAATTGCAAAACCCCTGATCTCTCTAAAAACAAAACCTCTCTAAAATTGCCAAATCTCTAATCTCTCTAAAATCGACCGAATCCCTAGTCCCAGTGCAAGCCTTCTCTCCCACCAATGCTGACTTCAATTCTCTCTGAAGCACAATGAAGTTTGAAGACGACAGCGCGACGGAAGCTTGAAGACGACGACGACGACGACGACGACGACAAAGGTTGAAGATGCTTGAAGACGACAACGACGCTCCGTTGAAGACGACAACGCTCTATTGGAAGACGATGACGCTACATAAGGTGAATGGTTCTGCAATTTTTGAATTTTTTTTATGGTGTTGTTTGGTAATTCCACCTATCTGCCATGAATTTTTTTTTTTTTTTTTTTGAAGCTTTCTGCTTCAATTTGTGTAGTTTGAAAAATCTCTAATTTGAATTAGAACCCTAATTTTTTATTTTTTATTTTGAGTTTTAAAAAAAATTCGATCATGAAAAATCCCTAATTTGAATTAAAACCCTAATGGTTTGAATGAAATGGTCTTTGATTTGGTGGACATCCAAACAATGTCTAAAATGGTTGTACGTATAATTTTTTTTTTTTATAGGTTTCTTCAAGGTCCTGAAACTGATCCTGCAACTGTGAGGAAGATAAGGGAAGCAATTGATAACTGGACAGAAGTTACTATTCAGCTCATCAACTACACTAAGGGGCTGTTTGTTTTTTTGTCTAAAGTCTTATAAGACCTTAATTTATTAGATATATGGATAAGTCTTAAAAATTAAGATATTATGATATGTTTGTTTTTTTCATTTTAGATGACTTATTACAAATATAAAATTGATTAGGTTGTGTTAGGGTTTCTTCAAAATTGGGAATTTTTGAAAAATTGATTTTTAGTATTTTATTATGTGCGGATAAAATCATAAATGTATGAATTGTTATAAGATATTTTTGGAAATTTATTAAAAAACTCTACTGTATCACTTTTTGAATAAGATAAAAGTCAAAAAATTTTACTTTTTCTAAAAGACATATATATCTTAAAATAAGATATAAGTTAAAAAAACAAACAAACTGATTTATCTTAATTTAAGATATAAGAGGTAATAAGTCTTATTGGGAAAAAAAACAAACAGCCCCTAAGAGTGGTATGTGTTTCTTGTCTTAAATTGAAGTGAAAAAGATCATTGCATTATAGTTGATAGTTGCAACTTTTTGAACATGAACCATCTTGGTACTTAATTTTTCATAATTTTCATCTGCAGCCTTGTAATTATTTGCTTTTTGTGTTGGATTCAGGCAATAAATTCTGGAACTTGTTCCATCTGCAGCCTATGCGTGATCAAAACGTGAAATTTTCAATGTATTCCGATGACATTTTTAGTGATTTTATTATGGCTTATTCAGATTCATGTAATTTTTGTTGTAATTGTTGTGTGTGTGTGTGTATATATATATATATATATATGAACAAGGAGAAGTGCAGTATTTCATTGGAGTACAACTAGATAGAAGCAAGCACGTTGAGCCACTTCATAATAGTATTCTAGTAGACACTGCAAAAAAGAGTGAAAAACTGGTCTCAACTCTCTACACTTATTTTTTCATTTATATACAATCTAATTTTCTTATAGATACCGAATAGAGTTATGTATTTTTACTTTCAACTGTACCAATTTGTACTCAAAATAAGTCTATTTTATGCATGATCAAGTGAGACAAACAGCAGAAAATGTTGATGAAGCAGTGAGGGCACTTCCCGACGCCAATACGGTAATGATCAGAGCTATTCCGGTACTTATGGAAAAAAAATAAAAAATTTGAATTGCAATTTAAACAGGTTCTTTACAAAAAAAAAAATAAATAAATAAATAAATAAATAAAAAAAGATTTACTATATATATTTTGTATCTGCAGAATCTAGAAGATTTGTGGGCAAATCATTCAAAGGTGGTGCATCCAAAGCCTCATAGGAAAGATACCACCTCTTGGAAAGCAATTCAAAAGGTATTATACGTATTGATCATCGGCTCTTGATTTAAGACAATTCGTGACATTAATATGATGCGAAATTATAAGAAATGAATTGGAACAAACAGGGGAGTCCCCCATTCATTGTCATAGTGCATCAAAGCAATATAGATGCAAATTGACCTCAAATAATTTACATTTCTCATTTTTATCTGATTAGTATTCTTACTTGCATGATCTTGCAGATTCTAGATAGTGGAGAGCAGATAGGTTTAAAACATTTTAGGCCAATTAAACCATTGGGATCTGGTGATACTGGTAGGTCTGTTTGTTTTTCTGTTTTGAGCTCAAATTTTATGTGTTCTTGAGTTAAGTAACTTATAAGTCATTTGTGGGCATAATTCAGATATATTTTATATATTTGATAGCTTAATGCCAGAGAAAGAATAAGAATTTTATCTGAATTATTGATTGGCATATATATATATATATATATATACGGCAGTGTCCATTTGGTTGAATTGTGTGGAACTGGCAAGTCGCTTAGGTTTGGTATTCTGAACTGCATTTTGATCTTTTCAGCAACTATTGATCTTTTCTGGGAATACTAGTTTTTGGAAGGTAGAAGATTCTAATTTCCTAAAGATAATGGATAAGTTCCTATATTGTTGGGTTCAGTGATGTTTGAACGTTTGGATTGGATTTTGTAATGGTTGTGTACTCTTAGGTTTGGTATTCTGTACTGCATTTTGGTTTCCTAACTTATGTTAGAAATTTCTAACTGGAGTTAGAAATTTCTAACTGGAGTTAGGAATTTCCAACCGGTGTTAGGAATTCCCTACTGCTGTTAAGAATTCCTAACACTAGTTGGGAATTCCTAACCAATAGCTGTTAGGAGTTTCTAACTGTTGTTGGAAATTCCAAACGGTAGTTAGGAATTCCCAACTATAGTTAGGAATAGTTAGGAATTCCTAACTATAGTTAAGAATTCCTAACACCAGTTGGGAATTCGCAACTGCTGTTGGGAATTCCTAACTGTAGTTGTGATGTTAGAGGTGATAGTGTGTGGTGGTGTTGATGGAAGTGGTAGGTATGCAACAGGTGGTGTGGTTCACTGATGATGGCGGTGTCGGCAGCCACTTAACTATTAGTGGATGTATTGGTGTTGATAATGTGGTGATGGTATTTGTGGTGATATTATGGTGATGTCATATAAATTTTGAAGATCATTTCCAGATGATACTTGGGCACCTAGTCACTGGCATTAATTTTTTAGTCTATACTAATTTTCATTTGCTGCCATGCCATATGATGCTTTATATTTGTTGTCATTGCTAGAATCCTTATTCTAGTTTGGTAAAGGATTTTTGCTTATGCCTCTTTCTCTCTCTCTCTCTCATGTTGATTTTTTGTGGCTCGTGGAAAGCAGGTAAGTCTGCTTCAGACATGGAAAATATCATGGACCAAGGTGAAAGAAAACATATCAGAGTTACACTTGCACGTACTGAAGTGTTCCAGTTGTGGAATCATTTGAAACTTCATGATACTTGCAATAATCTTTTCAATTGATACATGTATATAAATATCAAACAAAGCACTGACATTTTTTTTCTTCTTGAAAAGATGCAGAATAACATTGTTTTTAACTTACAAATAGACCTTGCTAATTTATACCAACTTATCAACTTGTAATTCCTTGCTTTGTTCAGCAATGACTGAAGCAGAAATGAATACCCAAGTGTTTGAATATTCTCAGTCTTTTGTCTGGTAGGATCAGAGAGCTTGATATCAACATATGTACAACCAATTGTAAAGATATACACAATTTTATTGCAAATGGTGTTGCATTCCATAAATTTAATTTCAAAACATCTGAATTTACAAACCCTTTCATCTTAAAAGGGTAAAGTTACATTTCTCAAAAAGTGTATCTAATTTTTCCCAAAATATGTGACAGTTTGTAAGCATGTAGTGCGGAAAAGGTATCTCTAATTATTCTTCTTTTCCATTCTACAGTGACACATAAAAAGGTTCTTGTATTCACATCGGAATTTTCACACAAAAATACTTGTACATCATCATTATTCAAAACTTCAAATGGTGCTAAAACCTCAGGTGAATTAAAGATGAACTTCATTTTGATAGAGGACTTGATTGGATTGGCTTCAACAAGACGAGATACGATGTCATGTAATGACTCATACGACGTTTCCCTTAAAACTGAAATTACTTTACACATTCTAGATTGATATTTGAACTTCCCACCACCGTTACTCCATTCACTGCCATATAAAACAATAAACCGGACTTTATCCATGCCACCCACCATTCAAATGTATAGAAAATTTATAATTAAATTCCTAAACAAAAATTATAAATTCATGGTACATTGAATTTACAAAATATTATGAATCCAAACACTGTTTTAAAATTTGGATGCCGTTAGGAATTTCTATAATACTGTTAGGAATTCATATAGGAATTCCTAACGGAGGATGGGAATTTCAAACACCGTTAGGAATGCCGTTGGGAAAACAGTGCTAGACACATTCCAAATAAATAGTTTCAATTGTCTAGATTCAATACTATAATGGAAAATCAACCACAATAAAATCAAATTCAACCAAGACCCATACTCTATTATATTCATGTAAGCTATTTTCACAAAAATAAAGAACCCTAATACACAAATCTACGTAAATAACACATTTTAAACAAGAAATAAACTAAAAATTCAGCTTGTGGACTTTAAATTGACCACAACAACATCAAATTCAACAAAGACCCATACTCTATTATGTTAATGTAAGCTATTTTCACAAAAATAAAGAACCCTAATATACAAATCTAAGTAAATAACACATTTTAACAAGAAATAAACTAAAATTTTAGCTTGTGAACTTTAAATTGATCACAACAACTTCAAATTCAAACAAGACCCATGATTTATTATGTAAACTATTTTCACAAAAATATTACACAAATTCATGAAAATCGGACATGGTTGAGAAGTATAAAGTATAAAAGTTCAAAAAAAATAAAAAACTCACTTCAAAGCTTCAATGGAAGGAACCCTTATGGAGTTGTTCAATGGTGGAGTTTCTTGTTTCTACTTGCTCAATGGTGGAGTTGCTTAATTTCGACAAATGAAGGAAGAGAGAACAAAAGAAATGGAGAGGAGAAAGAGAAAAACGTGTTCTGGTGGTGTTGTGGTGGGGAGAGAAAAAAGTGAGGAAAAGAATGGGAAACAAATGAGTAGAGAGAAAAAGTGTGAAAAAGAATGGGAATAAATGAGTAGAGAGGAAAAAATTAGTAAGTAAGGGTAAAATAGTAGTTACGCATGAAAAAAGAGTTAGTTTTGCAAGTTTTTCAAAAAGGGGTTAGATTTCAATTTGAGTCTCCCAAAGGGGTTAGTTTTCAATAAAACCCTTAAATTTTTGGTGTTTGAAGCAAATAATTAAACTATTCATCTTTTTGATTGCAGATTTTTTTCTCCAAATTCTAGATTAAAATAAAAATTTGATTGCAGGTTTTTGTCTTCACGGTATCTTCAACAAACTCATTTTGATTGCAGATAGATTTAGGCGAGAAAACCTTGGTTTCAATTCAGTGAAAACTGGTCTGAACAATTTTTATTTTTTATTTTTTTATTTTTTATAAAAGATATCTAGGTTTCTTTTTCTGCAATTTGATTGAAGATGAAGATTGATGAAGGGGTTGAGTTTGATTGCCTATTTTTTAATATGAAGATTTCTTGAATTTAATTGAGGATGAAGATTGAAGATTTATGAAATTTCTACTAAATGATTTTTGCTCGGTTGATTGAAGATGATAATTTACATTGATTGCCTTTTTATTTTCGAAAATTTGGAGACGAGGATTCAGCCATAAGAAAAAAGTAGGAAAAGAAACGTCTTCACCAGAAAGGACGTGTTAAAAAACACAAGTCAAAAATTGAATTTTAAATTTGTTTTGAACAGAGTCCTATGTGTATTTTTATATTTATTTTTTTCTTTTTAATTTAAAATTAATATATAATTATAAATAAAATATCCATTTTTTATATTCTACTTTTGTTTTATTGACATGTGGCATTAACTTGGTTTAAAGACAAAATTACCCATGGAACCGTTAAGTTGGACTACAATGGAGTAACAAAGGGACCAATTTGATATACTATTTAAAAGTCAGGGAAAAGGTTACTAAAAAAACAAACTCGTTTAAAAAATTGATCTTTCAGAAAAACTTAGGGACCCAAATGATAATAACCCAAAAAATAAAGTGTGGCAGTATTTACACCCCTAAAAAATTGTATGTATACTAAATTAAAAACTAGGAACAAGCCTAGAACTAACAGCACCCTTGAGATCATGATCCAAGCATTCTGTTATCTGCAGAGGGGGGGTTTCATAAATAGTATACCTCTTTCATATGTAAACCCCATTAATTTTTTAAAAATGTTATAACCCGTAACTACTTCAAAAAAAAAAAAAAGTACACCCAAAATGTTACCAAATATGCCCTTTATTCTAATTTTTGAGAAAATACTATAAAATAATAAGTTTAAAATAATTAAATAAAAACTGTAAAAGGAAATGAAAAGCATGGAGCCATAGACAGCAGCCTTCAACTTCAGAATTTGGATCCTCTATTAAGCTGATCCTTGTCCTTACTTATATAGATCTGTTTATATGTATAATCAATGTCTGTAATTTTTTTATTTATTTATTTCAATTTCATTATTTTTAAATGCAAGTATTTTTTTTAAATGATCAGTTTTTCAATTTATTTTATTTATTTATTTCAATTTCATTATTTATAATCAATGTCAGTTTTTAAATGCAAGTATTTTTTTTAAATGATCAGATTAGTAAAAGATCAGTTTTTCTAACTGTTTATGATATTTTTCTTAAAAATTCTCAAAATATTAATTAATTAATTATTTGAATTAAGGGTAATAGTGGAATTTTTAAAAAAAATACTTTGGGGTACACAAATGGTTTTAAAGGGGTGCAAATAGTCACTCAAAAATTAAATAAATTTTACTAGTCGATTCGGGTCAGACGAAATCTAGACAAGTAGCTCGAATCCAAATATTTGACCAGATCCGTTAGTTTGACCGGCCCAATCATAGACACCGACAGAATTAGAGAGAGTTCGTTTGGATGTATAATTCAATTCAATGGTTTTTGGTTTAAATACTGTAATACGAAAATCTGGAGAGGTGCTCAGTCATCATCCTTCACATTTACGTCTACAAAACACCCTCTCTCCAGTAAATTTATGAGAAGTGTTTTTCACTTCAACACCACCATCACCCAGATCTCGCAACACCCACTTCAACGCACAACTACTTTTTCTTCCCTCAAATTCCCGTGAATCGAAACCCATTTCGATTCACTCTCTCTCTCTCTCTCTCTGTTGAGTAAATTTCAATGGCTTATTCTTCACTTGCTTTGGTGGCAATTCTGGTCACCCTCTTCAGTCTCCAGACCTGTGTGAGATCTGACGGCTCAGACCATCGCTTCAAGGTCGGAGACGATGTCCCTCTCTACGCCAACAAAGTGGGTCCCTTCCACAACCCCAGGTACTAGTTTTGTTCGTTTCTGGTTGTTGTGTTGACGAAAAGCAGCTTTTTTTTTGGATCTGGGTCTGTGCTGTTTTGATCTGTTTTTGGACCTTTGGTTTGGATTGATTCAATCGCATTCGATCTTGTTAGTTGCTTATACAGATTGATTGGTTTAGAGAGATTGGAAATTTCATATGTTTATATTTTTGTCACTGAATTTACAAGTGAATGACTTTGCTAGAATTGTGATAAGATGTGATAGTTTCCAGATATTGATGCATTTGTATGCATGGGATTGAAACATTAATGTGGTATTATGTGTACTATTGCTCGAAATGAAATTATGCGTTCACATACTTAGGATTCGGAAACAGATGACCTGTTTTCGTTACTTGTGATTTCTATTAGCTAGCAATGAGTTTGCAATAAATCCGCCCAAGTATTAAGTAGTGGACTTGATGGATTGTTATCGTATAGGCTGGAAATGCTTTAAGGCGGTCGCTTTTTTACTCTAAAAATGAGAAGTGTAGTTAATAGTGATGGTAAATAAGCAGTGCTAAAGAGTGTGGATCTCAATTTTGCTTTTTGAGTTCGGGCTTTTTGGTGTTTTTTTGTGATGAACTTGGGTCTGAAATATCCCTACAAGGATGGAAACTCTCTTAATTTGTCTTCAAAATTCTTTTTAAGTTAATGATACTATCTGTTTTGTATTCAATAGTTTCCATGTAGTTTTCTATTAAAGATTAAACATTGAATCATTATCTTGATAATTTAGAACATTTCAGTTGAATTCATTTTAGCTGATTTGGACTATGTATATGGTTTGGCGATGAAATTTTTGTAAATTTATTGGCTAATGTAGTTATTTGTGTTGATGACAGTGAGACATACCGCTATTTTGATCTACCCTTTTGTTCATCAGGTTTGTGCCTTTTCTGATTTCTCTCCTAAAAAGCTCTACATTTAAATGTGAAAATTTGTTTAATTTATCGAGGGAAGTTTATTGCAGCTCCTGTGAAGGAAAAGAAGGAAGCTCTTGGAGAAGTGTTGAATGGTGATAGATTAGTCAGTGCTCCATACAAACTTGAATTTCTTAGTGAGAAAGATTCTGAAATTGCTTGCAAAAAGCATCTGTCAAAGGAAGAAGTTGCTAGGTTCAGAAATGCAGTTTCAAAGGATTACTACTTCCAAATGTATTATGATGACTTGCCCATATGGGGATTCTTGGGAAAAGTTGACAAAGAAGGCAAAACCGACCCTAGCGAGTACAAATATTACCTGTTCAAGCATCTTCAATTCGATATTTCTTACAATAAGGACCGTGTCGTTGAGATTAGCGTACGATCTGATCCTAATGCTATTGTTGACCTGACTGAGGATAATGAAGTTGATGTGGACTTCATGTACAGCGTTAGATGGAAAGAATCAGATACTGCTTTTGAGAAGAGGATGGAGAAGTATTCACAGTCCTCTTCTCTGCCACACCACCTGGAAATCCATTGGTTCTCAATAATTAATTCATGTGTGACAGTTCTATTGCTCACTGGTTTCCTTGCCACAATTCTTATGCGAGTTTTGAAGAATGATTTTGTCAAGTATGAACCTCCATGAAACGTTTATTTGTAGACTTAGTTGCATTTGTGTAGTTTAAAATTTATCCATTTCAACGTTTTTATGTTTATATCTTCATTTATCCTATAGATATGCTCATGATGAGGAGACAGCTGATGACCAAGAAGAGACTGGGTGGAAGTATATTCACGGTGATGTGTTTAGATATCCAAAATTCAAGTCTTTGATTGCTGCAGCAGTAGGTTCTGGCACCCAGCTATTTACTCTGTAAGTGTACATGTGATATGGATCCCGTCGAAGAAGTTGAGCTTTGATTAGAGTGAGCTTATATTCTTTTCAGCAGTCTCATTATTTTGTTTTTGTTTTTGTGTTCAGTTCAATTTTCATTTTCATGCTTGCTTTGGTTGGTGTCTTTTATCCGTATAATCGGGGAGCTTTGTTCACCGCATTGGTCGTCATCTATGCACTTACATCAGGAATTGCGGGATATACTGCAGCCTCTTTCTATTGCCAGCTAGAAGGAACAAATTGGGTATAATATATTATTGCTGAATCACTCATTATTGTCTTCTTTTATAGATTGTTTCCTTGGTGTTTGTTATCTCCAACTTCTTTAGACTGAGACTCCATTATTGTTGCCTGTCTTCTATTTTGTCTAAACTTATTTTCAAATCTTAACTAGACAAAGGCATCTGGTTTTACAATACATGCACCTGTACCATGTATGAATCATATATTCACATTTATTGCTTTCCAGTTTCCTGATTTCCATATATATTAAAAAGCAGCACTTCTGGTTTAAATGTATTATTTTTTTTGGTCTAAGGTGGTAGAAGGGAGTGAGAACAAAGTTATGTTAGGCTGATTTGGATTCTAGTGGTCTCTGACTCTCTTGCTTGAAAGATTTATAAATGTCTCGTTTTTAATATTGTCAATTTGAAATTTACTTTAACAGAATTAAACTTGATGCTTACTTGCTTCTCTCCCTCTCTCTCTGCATTTCTCTAAAGGGTGGCTTGAACATCTTATTTTTTAAAATTATATTGTTTGAAAGTGCGAGTGTTCCTACTAAACGGTGGATCTGGAAATTGCTTGAGCACAACTAAGCTTTTTGGAATCACGCCTTCATATTCTCTTTAGTTCAGATCCAAACCGAATAGCACATTAATCCAGCATGAATGATGATTTCTTATTTTCTTTGTCTATCTCTGCCTCTCTGCAATATAGCCAGTGAGAGCATACTAGACCTGACAACTTTTTTTGGCTTGACAGGTGAGAAACTTGTTATTGACTGGAAGCCTGTTTTGTGGGCCCCTTTTCCTCACATTTTGCTTCCTGAATACTGTCGCAATTGCTTACAATGCCACTGCAGCTTTGCCATTTGGAACCATTGTGGTTATATTTCTTATATGGACTCTCGTAACATCACCTCTGCTGGTACTTGGTGGTATTGCGGGGAAGAATAGCAAGGCTGAGTTTCAAGCACCTTGTCGCACCACAAAATATCCTAGAGAGATCCCACCATTGCCTTGGTACCGGAGGACGGTTCCACAGATGGCTATGGCAGGGTTTTTGCCGTTCAGTGCTATCTACATTGAGCTTTACTACATATTTGCTAGCGTGTGGGGTCACAGGATTTACACCATATACAGCATCCTCTTTATCGTCTTCCTCATTCTCTTGATTGTTACTGCTTTTATTACAGTAGCATTGACATACTTTCAGCTTGCGGCTGAAGACCATGAGTGGTGGTGGAGGTATGATTGGTTTTCAGTCTTCTGATGTTTTAACATGCATGCATGTGGAACACACGCACACACATGTATATGTTACTGAATCATGTTGGCAAATCTCATACTTATTGAACTTTCTTTACCCTTGCAGTATTTTTTTGTCTATAATATTTTTGAACTGATATTCTGATGAGTTGAGTTAAATGTGTTAGTGCTAGCTATGAAATTTTCTGAATCTTGGTTCGTGGTTTTCTATATTCCTGGGTGTTCTTGGCACATTTTATTTTCTCCTTGCATTCAATTCACTTGTGACTTTTATATTGGAAGCTAAATTTGGGCATGTATCTATTATTGCTTTCTTGTTAGAAGCTTCTCTAGACGCTGCCCTATTTCTGTTGGCAAGTTCTACTAAGGCTTGAATTTTTAGTTGTTGTCCACAACTCTTCTGGCACATTGATGCATTCCCTGTTAGCAACAGTGATGCCCTCTTGTTTTAATATGAATTAGCTTATGGTCATATATGGGAACTATATCATCTTTGTGGGTACCAGAATTTACCCAACCTGATTATTGTTTTACCATTTAAAGATTGGATTGTTTGGAAAATATTTTGTCATTCTTTTAAATGTTATAAGCATTTGATTAAAGAGTTTCGCACACTAACTTGTAAATATTTGGTATATTGATAGGTCTTTCCTGTGCGGTGGATCAACCGGCTTATTCATATATGCCTACTGCTTGTATTACTACCATGCACGATCAGATATGTCTGGATTTATGCAAACCTCGTTCTTCTTCGGATACATGGCTTGCATTTGCTATGGTTTTTTCCTCATGCTCGGGACTGTTGGTTTCCGTGCTTCATTGTTCTTTGTTCGTCACATTTACCGATCAATCAAGTGTGAGTAGGAAGTCGTTCAGTATTCCGTACTTTCTACAGGTATGCTACTTCTATCCCACTTGTTATCGGAATTATATTTCTTAAACAGACATGATTATTGAAAACTCTGCATAAATTTTATAAATCTAATTTGGTCGTTGGCTCATATTACAGAAGCTGCAAGGGTTGGTTGAAGCCATTGCTTCAGCGACTTGTTGCACATTTATATGATTCAACTTTGTGATCGAAGAGGACTGTTCCTGATAGTAGTTGCGATGAAAAAGAAACCTGTATTACAAATATGTGAGCACAAATTTTATTTTTGAATCTTTTAGATAGTTAATTTTTGATCATCAGACTGTAACTGTCTCAAAAAAGAAGCTTGTATTACTCTTGCAACTATAGCTCCAAGATTGAAATTAACTTGGTTGAATTTTCAACTCTCTTAGACAAATAATTTTTAATGTGCTTTATATGGAATAATAAAAGGTTAGAATTTGATCATCATCTGATTGATCCATTTTGAGTCGTTGATCTGTAACCACATGACAATCGGTAGGAACTGCAAGCATTGTGAACTTGCTTTAGCTGCCATCATGTTCAGGATCTGACCAGTGTTTGAAGCATTTGTGAGATATATTTTTTATAAATTTGAGTGTTGGTGAGGGGAGGTAGAGGGTTACGACTCGAAACCATAATGGAGTATACTTCCAACCAACATTAGAGGGATGGATGGTTTGAACCCACAATCTCATTAACGCTGAGCGTAAAAGGTTTACCACTACATTATTTTTTAACTTGAATGAGTATTAGTATAACTTATTAGGTTAATTGGCATTAATGGTCTCTAAACTCTTCTAAAATATACATTATCTATACCTTTTTTATTTTTTTACCACTAAACCCTCTGAACTCTTCCAAATTGATAAAAACCGACTATAGCTCTTCATAGTGAAGCAAAAAATCCAAGTGTTTACCAAAAATTTGAGAGTTCAGAGCATTTTGTTTGTTTTAGAAGAGTTTAGAAGGCATCGGTGCCATTAACTTATTAACATATTTTTCAATTACCAAAACAACTTAAGAACAAGTGAAATCATTGCTGGGTTTTGACACAACATGGTGTCAGAAATTATATGAACTTCATTTTTTCTACTAATAGAATAAACAACCGAACAAGCTTTTAATCCAATTTCATCATCCTTCAGTATGTTAAAAATGTAGCACTACAATTGCATCATTATCAGTCTAACAAAATTGCCAACAAAATCCCATCTTTATTTTCTTACAAACCTGACAATACATAGCAGAAAAATATATAAAGGGGCATTACACAAATTGTCCATTAAAGATAATGTTTACTAGTATTTTCTTGTTTATGATTCTTTGGTTGCGTTGTAAGCAGCATCTGCTGAAGAGGTGTCAATATCGTTAAGACCCAATTCTTCGTTCTGCTCCCACGACCTCTCATACTCCTCAACTGGACCCAGCATCAATGCAACAATATTATCCGGTTATATATATATATATATTATATTAAAAAGAAACCTGTATTAGCTAAATTATATGAAATGAGGAAGCAATCACTAAGATTCCACTAAAACCATTATCCGGTTATCCCTTTCTCATTTCTTCAACACAGTTGTCTTAATAGAGGGAAAAAAAATACTAAATGTTCATACACAATTATCTAGTCTATGACAAATAATGTGAAACATGATCCAAGTTTTTTTCACAATCACTAAATTGTGATTACAAAAATATGATTGGAGATGATGTGGAGATTGTCTGATAACAGCTTTTTATCCACCCGAGGCAAAATCCAAAAGTTGGTTAAAAATTACTATACATTCCAATATAATTGCTAAAGCTTGTATGAAGAGAAACTTACATGTTAACTGGTGATCAGCTTTAATATCATCGGTCACCGGCGCAATGAAAGAATTCGCTAATGCATCGTCGAGAATTAAAGTCCAAGATTCTTCAAGACTCTGAAGCTACAAGACATTAAGAAGTGGCATTATTTGAAGAAGTAGCATAATATTCAAATCCTCTCTGACATAGTGCAATTCATATAAAAGAAAATTAATGTTCAGGGGCAATTAGACATGATAATCAAATTAGAAAAATATTTTCAATTACTGTTGTCAACAGAAAAGATAAAGCCAACGTGCTTTGTTAAAAAGACCTCACATTTCAGTCCTAAACTTAAGGAACAACAGATTTTATACTTTGTTCATTAAAAAATTCAAGAAAGAAGTCATGTTATCCAAAAGCATTGGCTATTCTACAAAAGTGATCATAGAGGTACCTTGTTCAAACTTGCTTTAAAGTCTAGCCACTTGTTTCTTTTAGATTCATCAAGGCTGTCTCCAAAAGTAAATCCATGCACTCTCTCAAGGCCTGCATATATGTCAAGGTATATTTATTATTCACATACAGAAATGCACAACAAACAAAATAAAGGTAAAAAGTCAGATACTACTCACTTTCACTAATTTTTGTGATTAACCCCTCAACAGTTGTAACGAGTCCACCCAGAGTGCCACTAGCCAATTCCAAGTCAAGCTCTGGAACTTCAACACTGGCAGAATCTGACTGATACACCCCACAAGACTGACTGTTATTACAGCTCTAAAGACAGAAGCTAAAAAAAAAAAAAACTATTTCTCCATCTCAAGTCATCCGTTTAAAAACTAATCTAATGGTAAGATTTACCAACACTAGATATAAGAATAACTAATACGAAAAATTTATATACCAAATGCATTTAAGCAGCATTATTATACAATGGCAAAAATTAGCTCAAACACCATGACGAGATAATCACAGTAACGCTGTAAAATGAATCTCTCTCAATGTATCAAAAGCATATATATTTCCAGATGGGAGATGCATCCAAACCAGAATGAGATGCTACTTTTATAATAGCCAATTGATATGCATACTTCTTGAGCTGATTGTGGATACAACCATGCTATGTTTAAAAATATAACTATTACTAACACGAACACTTAAAAGTACATTTATTTATTAGCTTCATATGTCAACATCCCCATCTGTTTTAATGTTCTATGGCTCACATGACAAGTACTCTTATCATATGTGTTCTATTGTTACAAACAGATTTATTCAAACATCTTTCTATAACATGATGAAACATCCTTCAAGATGACTATTCCACAGAATCTAGTAGAAGTTGTCATTGAATTGTCCAGGAGTACAGTTGTAGAAATCAAACAATCAGGAAAGGATGAAATGCAACCTCAAGGCCAAACTGAAATTGATCAAAAGTAAGAATTATCTAACCCATATTGCAGGTTTCACCTAGAGAGTTACCCATATGCAGGCTCACAGCTCATGTTAACCAGCATAACATGGGCAACACGCACAAGAGAAATGCACTTTGTGAAAAACTAATAAAATCACTAAAGACATAGGAGCTTAAGGGGTCATTAAAAGTGAATTACAACAATAGGAAAGGAAAGAATGCAATCCAACTAAAAAAAAAAAAAAACCTTAAGTATGGAGATGGCAAGAAAAGTGCTCGTCTTGTCAGTCAAGTCATTTCTAACTATCAAGTAATGGACAAATTGTCCTAGGAGTAATGATTTGAACAGAAAAAATAAAAAAAGAATTACATGCATGAAATCTGAATCTTCCAATATTTTTTGAACATTCCCACACACTTAACGTTAATTAAACTATATCCTCCTTTAGGGTTGGTGTGAAGAGGAATGGTCCCTAGACCTCTTATTTTATTGCATGAAATCAAACCAACGGAGCTATTCCCTTGGGGATAATTTCCTCTAGAAACTAAATATATGCTTGAACATATCAAAATAAATAAAGGAATTGCTAACCCTTTCCGATCATTACTATCTAAGCTTTAGTCTGAACTACCAAAGCACCCATAATTCATAAATCAAATTAATTTCAGTGGCATTCTTCTTCGCCTTCCTCTCTTGCCAACAGCAGCCAAGATATCACAAGCATAAAAAATAATAAATAAATAAATAAAAGTAAACCATTGTCCTACAATAAATCCAATGGAGTAAAGTTTTGAAAGAAAACCAAACTTACAGTTCCATATAAATCAAGACTAAGATATGATAAAGCTGGTGATTGTCCATTTTATTACTTTGATCTTCTCCATGTTATAATGAAGTTTGGGCTGCACAAGTTTAAGTTTTCCTCCTCCACAGTGACACATTTGGAATACATAATATGAGTTAGATTTTCATACTTCCTCACATATCCCCCAGCTAAGGTGAAGTCATCAATGAACATAATTGGTGTAATCCTAGAGAGATGTGTTTTTGAAAATTTGGACAAGGAAATAACTGTCACGGACTGGGTAGTGTCCAGATTTATCCAACAGCAAGCCAAGGCCAACCACACCTTTCACAGTCTTTCTCTTTCTCTTTCTCTCCATCACCACTCTCTCCAATATATATGTTTTTTGGTCATGGTTTCATAAGCAAGAAATGAAAATCAGATTAATTACATGCTTAATTGATTATTCACATTTGGAGAGTTTGCCATTAGATGTTTTCAATTTGTTGAGGAAATTTGACGTGAAACCTGAATTGGAGCTAAAATTTCGAGCACGGTCGAAGTTGTTGTCTGGATATCACTTGCGGTAGAGCGAACGACAGGCCAAGGAAAAAGAAGAGAAAAAATGGGCTATGGGAACATTTTTGTTAGTTTGGGATGTACAAGATCAGAGTGATGAACGAGATAGAGACCTAATGGCGAGAGAGAGGTGGTGGAGAGGCAGAGAAAAACAAAGAGAGTGTGAAAGGTGTGGTGGACGTCGGGGTTAATTCATTAGACTTGTGTCCTTTTTTTTTTTTCTTTTTTTGTTGTCGGACATTCATTTTGGCCATTGGATTAATCCAATGACGAAGTCCATAAAATCCAGGATCCCTGATGTGATCATTTATATATATCATGATCATCACCAATTATACAAAACAAACGATAAATGTTATCATCAATTCATCATATTAAAAAAAAAAAATAGATCACAGGATTCTCAATAAATCAAGTAGTCTCAAAAAAAGCAATGCAAGATAATGAACTAGATAGTGTTAAAAAAAAAAAACATTCATAGAAATCCATAACAATAATAACATACCTTTATTACATCACGGCTTAAATCCTTAATGTTCTTCACAGATAGAGTAATTCTTTTTCCTTTTTCAGGAACCCGCCCACCAGGTTTCAGCTGCACATGGAAATACAATTACCATCACAAATGAAATGAGAAAAGGAAATACAAGGAAATTACTACAAACCTCAGAATTGCGGTAACCACAGGCATCACAAGTAGATGCCATGACAATTACTTCTTGGAAGTACGGAATCCCTGAATATTGTTAAGCTCAACAAAATTGATGTATAGATAACCAAATCATGAAATGCCGACACATAATAATAATTTTAATAGTAAATAATACTCAAAATGAAAAAGAAAAAAGAAAGCTACAACTTTCAGCAATCGATATTTATAACCGTAAAAGGGAAAATATAAATAAGTATAATTGTATAAAGGATACTGGTTACAAACATTCGAGTCTCGCAATAGGCAGAACAAGTTCCACATGTGGATGGGAAAGTCATCACCTATAACAAGTGCATGCAAGATGCAACAAGTAAGAGAATATACACAGCTAATGGGAGACACAACGTTCAGAATATTAACTAACGCAGTTGCCTTACCTCTTCAGGAGCTGAGTATCGGAATAAAGCATCAGCAATTTCTGCACTATTGCTCTGAGCAATGGCCCGGTGGCCAGCTGCTGCTCCAACTGATCCATGTGGTTTTCTTTTCATTTGATCAGAAGCACTGATGGCTTCCTCTGTTGATGCTCTATCTCCAGACTCTCCCAACTGAGATGGATCAGCTAGATAACCCAACAATGCCTGCTGCTCTGGAGTTCGCTCATAGAATTTGATACTCAGTGATGGATCAGGAGAGGGAGCATACCTATCATATATACTAATATAAGCACAACTGAAGGTTCAAAACATTTTTTATTAAAAACAAGGAATAGGACCCCAAATAAGTAGCTGAAGGTTCAAAACATTTTAAGACATAACAAGCAATGAAGCACACCAGGTCAATCCCCCACAGCATGTGGATGGAGATCTGCCATCCAATAAATATCACAGCAAAGGATTCATTACAAATTCTAACATTCTCTATACTCGTGTGCGTGGTCAAAATATAGCAAGTAAGAACAGAATGGAGGGTGAGGGAAAGATCATTTATTAAATACAATCCAAAAGCATTACATTTCAAGTTTCAACTATCCATCCAGGCAAAGGCATAAACTCACAGAACCATCTATAGGATTTTAACCTCCTCTAAAGTAATTTGAAAAGACAAATAGAAGAGCATTGGAAAAAGGTCAGGACAGGACCCGATTCATGAACCTTTGCAGACTTCTATATTCTATAACAAAGAGTTCTAGCATACATTGTTTCTATGCATTAAGTTGAATTGGGATGGTCTGTGTTAACATTTTAGTTGGGTGTGGATTACTAGAAGAGGCTGCTATAGAAATCTGCTCTTGTTTTTTTGGAGCTGTCCACTATATTGACATACATGTTACATCACACTTTTCCAGGTCAACCTGTTTTTTTTGGATAGCTTGTCAATTCCTTGTAATTATTTCCAATTACTTTTAGATAGGAAACAAAACACAATTTTATTATTTCCAATTATGAATAAAAACTCCGAGTCTTCTATTAAAATTTAAAACACACACACATAAACATATATATATAATCTCTTACGGATTCTCAATGAAGCCATTCCCAGCAGGATCATCAAGGATGAAAGTGAAGGGTGAATTGCCTTTAGCACAAGTTCTCAATTTCACCAAAAACTGGTCAATAGCTTCAGCAGTTTGCGGGTCCACTTTCTGGATAGCCAAGAAAAAAAATCGTGAAAGGAGCTGAAAAGGACAGTTTGATTTCAAATGACAACTGACACCAATTGAATGTGCACCTTGCGTTCTTCTTGAAGGGCCTGCAATTCATCTGCAGCTCGTACCAATATCCCTTCCAACTGAAAGAATTCCACTAGAGTCAAAAGAAGGGAAAAAAAAAAAAGGAAAGAAAGGCCTGGAAATATATATAATCGAAAAATGGTCAAAAGATACAAAGATCTATACATCAGTTAGCATTATTAGCAGTTTAGCACTATGTTTGGCAGGTGGAAGATAAAGAGAAGAGGAAGGATATATCTCTCACACATATGGAAGGAAGAGAGAAAGAAGAGGATTGTTAATTTCCAACATTTGGAATCCAAGAACGGGAGAAACCATTATATGTTTATTTGAAATTATACCTTTATAATTTGTAATATTCACCGATATTTGAAATATTTGCGTAGGATGAGACGAGGGTATAGTTTTAATGGACTTATTATATTTCTGCCCCTCTTCCGCCCATTTATGGAATGATTGAGTTTTTGGTTTAAATATATTCATATGTACCACTATCACTTTATTGTTATGCTTCTTTAATAGTTCAAAACCTAATGCCTAACGTGATATATAGGTATAGTAACTACAGTTACTGGCACCAAACATATTCTCATATAAATTAGAAGAAACATACAGCTGGGAAGAAACTAACAATAAGAGCAATCACTCAGAATCCAATGAAAAAGTACTGAAAACAAATTATAAATAGGGATTAAAGCACATCTTGTGAATACACTTCCACAATGAACCTCTGAAGAAATCATATTTAACAAAAAACATCTACTATATTTTTATTTTTGTAACAGCTGTACCTTTATAACTCTTAAGATTTGTAACTATTGTACATTTATAACTCTTAATATTTTAAAATCAAATATCTAATGTTGGCATTCATCACGTCAATAATGTACCACTGAATCACTATCTACCAGACTTCTTATAAACAAGAAAACATCATGCCAAAGGAAAAGAAATCCATGAATGCAAATAAGCCACATAGAACCCAATAACTGGTAAAAATAAAGAAATCAAAACCGTATAGAGTTTAAAGAATATACAGTTGACAGACTTCCACGCTGAGCCTCTGGTGGAATCTCAAAATCCAGTTCAGGAATCTGCACATGGGAATATGGAATAAAAGAAAAGAAAAATGAAAATACACATAACTCAATACAATATGTCAGTAATTCAGAGTTCCTATGGCAATGCATGAGACAGATATTACATAAATTTAAAACTGATAAAGTCATGCAATGTCTTGAACTGTATGCTACAAATATTATCAATACGCATATAAATGACTATGTCATTTATTAAATTAAACATATCATAACAATTATACGTTTTCAAAATAGAACAGTTGGTCCAAAAGTACATAAAGCTCCATCAATTCATTATAGAGTAATTACTCAGATTTAACACATAAGAAACTTGGGTTTTAGCAACCAGTAAAGAGAATATCACAAAATCAGAAAACCCTTTTTCTTTAACAAATATGAAATATGTAAGACTTTTCCTAGGTCAAAATTTCATAAACCAATTAAGTGGAAAACATCGGAAAAAGGCTGAAAGAAAAACTAGTTTACTGTGGATTTCTTCGCTTCAGTTTCTGGGGGTATGCCACACTATAATGAATCATCCCAGCATCAATTTGATTATGCTTTCTTAATGTTGTTTGGAAAACTCTATCGCAAAGCTTTAATAACCATAATTGCATATAAAATTTATATATATATTGCAAGAATATTCACTTACCTTAATGGTCGCAGACTCTGATTTCACTACTTGCCGGTGGAACAGCTGCAACAAAGACACCCATAAATTTGGCATTCTCATGGATAAAGAAATTAATATAAAAAGAGAGTGAGAGTCGGAGTTTCTTTCATCGAGGGAAGTGCAATGTCAGATTTATTTATAATAAAAACGTTAGGGCAATAAGAGGAACACCATTCAATAATAACATAACAGCCAGGGTATTAGGCCTTAAAATATCACCCCAAAAAAAAGGTTCATAGCAGAGTTGAATATTCAATATCATCAGAGCGTAACATATTTGTATAACTCCTGGCTGATGCTCCACAAAAACATTGATGTATGTTCAATGCATAACAACGTATATTCAGATCTGTGTGATTCAATACAGGTGCAAGATAAAATAAAAACAAATTCAACTCATCGATGTTTTATTTCATTAGACAGACCTTTTGATCACCAGATGGAACCTCCAGCCGGTAACAACAACCTCGGGGTTGGATTTCACCAGCAAACTGAACCTCATTGTTCCTAGGAAAAATCAGGAACAGAAAAAGATCAATTCATTTGAAACGTCAAACGTGACATGAATTAAAATTAATATTTATGCTAAAATGCCTTTTCAAATAAAGAACATTATATATATATATATATTAACACAGCATTAAAACAAATTAAGCTTATAGAAAATGCATTGTTCACACAATTAGTGTTTGATGAATGAAAAAAGATTAATCTCCTGATGAAAAATGAAAAGTACCGAGTAGAAATAAGGAATGCAAAACAAATATTTTAGGGTATCATAGTGGAGAAGACTAGTGGTGGAGTAGAAAGAGAATGAGTAGATTAGTTACCTCTCACCACAATGTGTACACTCAAATGCTGACAACAAGACCTGCAGGCAGCAGACATCTTAGAGTGGAAATGCAACTAATGGTATGTAAATTTTGAACAAGAAGATTGACAGTAACTCATCATCCATGGTCATAATTGAAAGCATAAATGTAGAAAAATGATAATACATCCACAATATTTTTCTTTTCTGCTTCTTAAATGTGAAGATTACACAATAAACTTGTTGAAACACACCTTACGGAAGTGGGGAATCAAAGTCATCAAGAAGCTTGTTGTGCCCTGTGGAACCCTAGTTAGTGTAAACATGAGAAGATGTCAATAGACCTACTGAATTAGAATTTAGAAAGAGCATGAGAAGACTATTACATTTTCGCCACAACGCATGCACAGGCTCCCAACCTGGTAAAGAGGAGCATCACCGTCTTCTGCAGAGACGGCCTCCACCACACTTCCAACATCCACTATTTGTTCTTCTTTATTCTCCATTATTACCTTCTCTCTCTCTTTGTGCCGCTGTCTGTGTGCGTGACTGACTGCGTCTACTAGCTGTCAATGTTCTAAAAGGCATTTTTTGCATTGAGGTGTTTTCCTCTACTAAGGCGAGGCGTAAGCCTCACTAGGGAGAGTAAAAATACATAAAATATAATATATATATATATAAAGCAACAAAGCACATAAAATTCATAATTCATAAAACAACCCATAAGTTCATAATTCATAATTAATAAAACAACCAATAAGTTCAAAATTCATAACATGATAAAAATTATAAATAATAACATACAAATTCAAAAACAGTCCATATATGATATATATAAATTATATTCAATATGTAAATTATTCAAGTTCTGCACCAAAGTCCAAAGCAATAGTCAAAGTGACCAAATATCATCATTCATCAGAGCATAAGCATAAAATTTAACATACATACTGCATTACTGATAACAGTAATATATAATATATTAACAAAAAAAAAAAAAAAGTCCATAGCAGTCCATATATAATATATTAACAGTCCAAATTAGTATATTACCATATATATTAACAGTCCATAGCAGTCCATATATATTAACATACTAAATACCAAAAAAAAAAAAAAAAAAAAAAAAAAAAAAAACAGTTTGCTCAAAGAAAGAAGAAAAACAAATCAGAAAAAATAGGCAAAAAAAAAACGAAGAAAGAAGAAAGAACAAAACATAGGCAAATCATAAGAACAAAAACAAATCAGAAAAAATAAGCAAAATAACGAGGAAGAGAGGAAGAAGAAAGAAGAAAAAAGAAGTAAGAAAGAAGAACATACCTGGTCGTGGAGAAGAAGAGCAGCAGCAGCAGAGCAGTAGAGCACGAGAAAATGATGAGTTAGTGATTTAGTGAAGGACAATAACAAACCCTAACACAATGGGTTTCTTTTCTTTTCCTTTTTACTGATGGGCCTCAAAACTATTAAAACCCAATTGAAAATAGACCGTATTTTCTTTTTCTTTTTTTGACTGATGGGCCGCAAAACTATTAAACCCAATTGAAAATAGACAGTATTTGAGGCGAATAGGCTCATTAAGACTCTGAGGTGTAGTTGCGAGTCGTATTGAGGCGTATTATGAGGTGCAAGCCTCACTAATGGGCATTGAGGCTTAAGCCTCAGTGCGATTTTCAGGATTTCGCCTTTGAGGTGCGCCTCAATATGTTTTTTAGAACCTTGCTTGCTATCTTTCTCTTTCTCTTTATACTTTCTCGTCTTCTCTTCCAGGTTCCAACAGATTCTACAATCTTTACATTTATGGGCCGTTTAGTATGGAGTAATTAAAATAATCTGATTTCTGAAAAAGTTATTCTCAATAATGTGATCCTGGGAAACCTGTATACTTATGTTTGGTTATACATGGGAATATTATGTCAAATTGGATAACTGTGTTTGGTTACATATAGGAATTTTTTTTTTTTTCTTTTAAGTGAATTTTATTTGTTAATAATCATTTTTTTTTCATAATTACATAATAAAAAAAAAAATTAAATCTATCTTATAAAAATTAAATTTGAAATTTAAAAAAAATTAAAAATGACATTAGATCATTATAATTCAAACCAATAATAAATTGGGGTATTATTCATTTAGTTCTTATGTTTTTTTTTTTTTTTTTTGAAATGTCTATTTTTTACTCACTTATTCATTTTTCACTGGATTAATCCCTATGTTTTCAAAAACCATTCAATTTCGTCATTCTGTGAGTCAACCGTTAGTTAAATTAAATGGTTCTAAGGGTATTTTTGTCTTTACATTGATATGCCATGTGTCAATACACAATTAAATAGAAAAAATAATAAATTTAATTAAAAAATATTAATTTTCTTACTTACTTTTATTTTTTGAAACTAATTTTCTTTAAAAAAACAACTTTTTTTTTTAATTTTTTTCTTCAGCTCTAAATTGACAAAATTCCCCACCTCAAAAAAGATTTCCCAGTTCATCATAAAAAATTCTCCGGTTCTTCTTTTTCATCATCATTATCATCATCAATCTCAAGCAACAACAGTACAACACCAATCTCAAACCTCACTAGAAAACCAAAACAATTCATCTTAAAGAAAAAGAAAAAGAAAAAAAAAACACACAAAAACACACACAAAATCGTAATTGAAAAACAAAACATCATCATCTTCGTCAACCATCAACAACATTCAAACCCACCAAGCATGAAGACACTTGTTTAGGCAAAAGGCCACTAACTATTTCAAGCTCTTCCACAACCAACAGAGCAAAACCCACTTCAACCCCTTCAATGTCGGAAAAAGAGCAGTCTTCAAACTCCAAAGACGACGAATTGAACCACACCACCACTACCAAAACCCATCACACCAAATTCAAAAAAAAAAAAAAATTAACAATTGGATTCAACGGAAAAAGAGAAGAACGGAAGAAAAAAAAACAAGGTGGAGATCCATTGGCACCAATCAAAACCCCAAAACCCTGAAAAAGAAACCAAAACTCCAGATTCTTCAATTGACACCAAAATCGACAAAACCCAAGAAGAGATAAAGACAATGGATGATAATGGAGAAGAAATCGAAGGTGAAAGAGAAGAAGAAGAATCCACAGATCTTTACATCCTGTGGATCTCTTAGTGCTAAAACCCATGTCGTCATCGAAAAAGCGACAACCACTAACGAATCAAACAAAGCCACGTTGGAGCTTGGCGGGTCTAGGTCATTAAAACAATCAACCCCACTGTAATGCGCAGGTCTGGTTTCTCCTTCGACCCACTTCATGGTGTGGGTCTGTAACGATTGACCCGGTCTGACGATCGAGATCATCTTTTATCTTTTGAAGAGATCTGGATCAGAAGCTTTTTTAATAACAAGCTTTTTTTAAGGAGAAATGGATTTCCAGATCTAGAGATTTTAATTTCCAGATCTTTTCAAAAGTTTTAAAAAAATCTTTTAATTTTTTTTTTTGAAATAATGATTTTCTAATTAAAATAGTTATTATTTTTTAAAATAATGATTTTTAGATTACATTTAAAAAAAAAAAAAAAGATTAAATGTTAAATTGATTTTAAATTGATTTTTTTTTTTTGTTATTTTCCCTATTTTTTTTTTCATTTATTTATAAAAAAAATTCAAATTTTCATTAATAGTTTTGATTTCATTTTACACATGTTTAAAAGACTAAAATGCCCCTTGATTTCATTAATATTTTAAATGTTAGAATGGTACTTTTAGACAGTGAAACTAAAGCCATAGGCAAATTAGTCATTTAGTATTTTTTGTGACGATTGACCGTTAAAATTCTAATCAGAGAGACCAAATTGAGTGGTCTTCGAAAATATAGGGACCAATCTAGTGAAAAATGAATAAGTGAATAAAAAACAGAAAATTCAAAACAAAACAACAACAACAACAACAACAAAAAAAAAAAAAAAAAAAAAAAAAAAAAAAAACATAGAGACTAAATGAATAATACCCCATAATAAATTACAAATCAAACATCAAAATGAACACATAATCAAACATAACAATGAAACGTAATTATATTATGTCCAAGAGTTTTTTTGTCATTAAAGAAAGATGTTAAATAATATCAATTCAAAATTACATCTCAATTCAAGAAAGATGTCAAATACCAAAGTTCAAATATAACTCATTCCATCAACGACAAAAGATGTCAATTTTGATGCAGTATCTTATTAAAAAAAACATGGGAATGTAGTTTTTGTCTCTACAATGCAGAACATACCAGTGCTGATTTTTGAAGCCACATAGGAAATAATTAAGAAGAAAATTGATCACAATATGCAAACATAATTAATAATACAAATTAAATGGAAACTAGTAATAAGACTCGATTCAAACATAATTAATTACTTACCATATGCTATTAGCTGATTTGAGATCCAGAAATTTCAAGTCAAGTTTCTTAAATTATCAAAAATACTACAAATTAAATTTTCCAAGTCCCCTGATTTGCTAAAACAATCATATGTAGTAGGCCATAGGACATAGACATATATACATTATCTTAAGATGATATAATTCAGCGGAGATATATATGATTTCTAGGCTTCTAGCTATATATATGAAATATAAAACTCATAAAACTTTTATCAAGGGTGTGTATATATATATACTAGTGGGGAAGGCTCGTGCCAAATTTATGATATTAAACTTTAAATATAATATACATGACAAGTACATCTTATTATTTACAATTATTACAAATTATCAGCGGTAGATGATTCACAATTATCATTAGATATTCAGTTTAAAACAGCTTTGTATTTCTTAATTTTAGCTTTCAAAGCTTTATTTTCTTTAACTGTCTCATCGTATCCTCTATTCATTCTGTTGTAACACCATTTATAGTATTGGTAGTTTGAGAAGTTGACATCACAAACTTCAAATTTGTAATGCCTTTGTAGGTAATCAATTGTTTCTTTAGCTGCATCTTGTTCATACTCATTTTGTTGTTTGAAAGTTTACCCCAAAACACTTCGGTCTTTAGTTCGGAGTCAATATTAAGATCGATTTCAACGTATGCTTTAAACAGTTCTTGACCATTAACTTCGTATCCATAACTGTATTTATCGATATTTAGTTTTTCGACAACATTTTGAAGCAGGCTTTTATAACATGTATTGATACAAAAATGTTCCATATTGATAAATCTGCACATGCACAGAGAAAATATAATCATACCACAATTTATTTAATTAATTAAAAACTTGACAAATAACACCAAAAAATATCAAACTGAACTGGCAAATTATTAAGATAATAATTTGATTTCATGGAAGCATATTTAAGATTGATCACACATTTAAGCTAATAAAAGTAGATTAAATTATTGATCCTCAATCAGAGATTCAGAGCCTCAAATTTAACCTTAATTAATCAACAAAACCGCTAATGGAGTGTAATGCACACTCCTTAATTATTAGGTAAATAAATACGAAGCCCTAAGTATTTAAAAAAAAAAAACTGACCATCAAGTCAGAGGACGGGTTCAAATATAAGAAAACCAAAGTTCTTGTTAGTCTCTCAAATTGAATCAACCAAAGAACAGAGAGGTTTTTTTTTTTTTTTTTTGTCTGTCTGTCTTTGTTTTGTTTTAGTGGTTATTAGAACTTGAAATGGGCTTTGTTGGGCTGGGTTTGGACCTCAATAAAACATATTTGGACCCTAAATTAATGACAAATCTACATACAATTCTGCTTTAAGTTTTAAATATTTTTATTTTATTGATTTGCATTAACTTTCTGAGAGAAGAATATAATAAGGTTTGATTTGTTTTTTTAAAAATAAGAAGGGCAACACACGTCTCCAAAAATAAAATAAAAATTCACTCTTTCCAATTCCACTATCTCTCTCTCCTCCTTTTACCTCACATGTCTCCAGACTTCAAAAATCAAAATCCAAACACTCTCATTATCTCTTTTCTTCTCTATCTCCAAACACTATCTCTTTCTCTTCTCATACAGAGCACTCAAACTTTGAATCTCTTCTTCTCTTCTTCATATTTTATTTCCTCATCTATCATCGTTCTTTACTCATTTCTTCTCATTTCTTCATTCTTTACTCATTTCGTCTGTCTAATAACCCTAATATATATCCCTTCTCTTTCATCAAACACTCAAATCCTTTGATCTCTTTCTACTTTCTTTCAAAAACCACACCCAAATCCATGGTTCCTTCTTCTTTTCTTCAGATTTCATCCCAGGTTTGGATTTTTAGGTTTCTTCTTCAGAGATTTCTATTTCAATTTTCTTCTCTTGTTCAGTTTTTGATTATAAGTTTTTTTTTTCTTTTCAATTTGAGGTTTGTGGTGGTTGCATGTGGGTTTTTGAATAAACCAAACTCCCTCTTCTCTTCTTCAGATCTCGTTTTTAGATTTTTTAGATTTCTATCTTAGTTTTCTTCTCTGTTTCAGAATTAGAATTTTGATTTCAAGATCTTAGTTTTCTTCTCTGTTTCAGAATTAGAATTTTGATTTCAAGATTTTTTTTTTTAAGTATATATGGATTTCAAGTTTTTTTTTTTTTCGTTTGTTTGGTAGATCTAATTTTTATGTTATAGCCTTCGGCTTTAGGTTCGAAGATTTTGTTTAGATTTGTATTTTATTTTTCTTTTAAAGTTAAGATTTTTGTTTCCAAGATATTTTTTGTCCTTTTAATTATTTCTTATCAACTGAATTGACCCATATTTTGATATAATTTGGTTTGTTTTGTCACAAATTGGTTATTTTCGAACTGCTTTTTATATGATTGTTTTTAAGTTCCATAATTTGAAGTTTGAGCTTTAGGCTTTTATTTTCTCTATTATGGTTTATTTTTGTTTTCTAGGATTTCTCCTTGTTCATCATCCTATTACAAACCAAGAAACAACTCCAGTCAACCCAAACTAAGCCCAGAATTCACAAAGAACCCTAGATTTGTCACCACTAAAGCAACCTTATGTTTTATTTTTGTTCCTTAGGATTTCTCTCATCATCAATTCAAAATTCAACAAACTCAGTACAAAAAATCAATCATATTCAACCATCATCATCATAACTACAACCTTTATACAGCAATATAAATAACCTTTAAAGCAATAAAATCAAAAAACCACAAACTAAGATGTGATGCCTTTAGATCCAGCAGTAAGATGTAGCTATTTTTTTTTAGACTTACTCTTAACTCATTTCAATCCCCTTTCTTTTCTTTTCATTTATTCTGATATTTCCGCCGCTTCCCCACCTAGCATAGCCTAGCATAGGTTTGCCACCTTCAATCACAATTAATATAAGAGAGACATTACACCTCTTCACCGCCACAACCTAGCATAGCCTTGCATAGCCTAGGTTTGCCACCTTCAATCCCAAATAACGTATCAGAGACACGTAAAAAGGAAAGGATAAAAGGGGAAATATGAGGCAGTTAATAAAAAAAAGGATAAAGGATATAGAGGTAAATTGGAATGAAGAGTCATGGGAGAGAAGACATAGGGAAATATGATAGTTCTACCCTTCAAAAGGCGAAAAAAGGACACAAAAGGGCAATTCATCACAATTATTCACATTTGAGAAAAAAGAATTCATCAGTCATTAAAAAAAAAAGGGACACATAGGGAAATAAGGCAAATGGTCACACCATGAATTGCCCTTTTGGAAAATAAGGCTCTTTTATATATATATAGGAAATAAACAACATAAACTATATTTAAATGTATCACATACATTTTCTGGATACTTTTTTTCCTTTAAAGTTTCTATAGATATACCAAAATTCTATTCTATAACGAATTAAATTGTTGAATAAATAGTTGAACCCATAAACAATTGAATGATTAATTCCTCTTATATTTTCCTCCAGCAATCCCTTCTTGTTACCTAAGCACAAACACAAACAATTAACTGAAGAAAATCAAACTAAAAGAGGTTTATGCACCAAACTCAATTGACATCAAAATCTAACAAAATCAGAAACAGAAACTACAAAATCTAACAAAAACCCATCAAAGGAAAAAACGTTAAATACCATGATTAGAGAACTATCGAAGAAGAGAGCAATTCAAACTTCATCGCAAGTGCGAAAACAAGAGAAATCAGTTGTTTAACAGAGAGAGAAGGTTCAACGGAGAGAGAAGACGATGAGTTTGATGGAGTCTGGTGGGCTTGATGGAAATGGAGGGTAGTGAGCAGTGTGAGGGTGACAACAAGAAGTGAGCAATATGTCTGCTAGGTTAGAATTTTTTATTTATTTATATGTGGATCCCACGAAGGGAATCAGATGGATAGGCATCTAAAACCCACCTGTTGGGATGGGAATCACATTAACCTCATGGAGGGTAATGTGATTCACTTGGGATTCACTTTCCCAAGAAACAAAAAACCAAAACTTGCTACCAAATATGGGAATGATATTAGATTCCCATTCCCATGTAAAGATTACCCCATACCAAACAGCCCCTTAGATTTTTATTTCTTCCCTTTCATACTTTGGGCTAATCACATTATAATATTACTGAATGTACCCCCACAAATCGGATTTATTGTAATGGGTCGGGTTCAGGTCCCCTAAACCTAAACCCAAACTCAAACCTGTTTAATTTCAAGGGTTCGGATTTTGTACCGTGGGTTTCGACCCCCCAACCTAAAATCACATTGGAAAAAAAAAAAAAAAAACAATAGAACCAAACATGAAGAAGAATAGAAGATCATTATGAATTAATGTCTGGTTCGAGAGAGAGAGTGTGTTGGAAGAGAAATGGTCTTACTTATAATAGAAACACAAACAGATGATGTGCATATGGACTTTGATTTTTTTATTTTATTTTTTGTTGTTGATAAAATTGGATTGATCTAAGGGGAAAAAGTATCACAGACGATCATATGTTGAAAAATCTCTAGACAATATCCATATATATAAATGATAAAAGAAAAAATAAAGAGTAACAACAACCAATTAAGCACAAAAACTAGGGGGAAAACAGCCCCAAACAAAAAGTGGCATGCAGGCCATACCAAAAGAAACATAAAGCATCAAGAAAACTGAAAAGACTCTTAATCCATGCAATCATTTCCAACCAACAAGGAATCGAACGGCGAAGTGGAGAACCACCAAGAATCTACCTCCAACTTCAAAGCATGTTTAAATTATAGTTCAATTATAATTTGGTTGTCTCTTCGGTCCAATTATAGTTCCCTTCTTAAGGAAGTTATTTAGCTGATTGGCAAGAACTCTCAAGGGACTTTTGGCGTGATAATTTGTGGGGTTCCCATTTTGAAGCTTTTAGGGATTCTGGATTATTTAGCTAATCCGCTCATGGTGAGGGTTTCAGATTTTATTCAAGATGGTAGATGGGTGATGGACAATTGTTTCTGAGTGCGCTTCCAGGATTTATGTTTTTGGACTAATTGGATTGTGATTTCTCCTGTTATGGATTCTCTAGTTTAGGCTAATTCTTGAGATGGTTGTTTTTCTTGCAAGGCTACTTATTACAGTTTTTTCATGATATTCCTCATGTTGTTTGGTGGAGAGATATTTGATCTCGTTTTATTCCCTTATCTCACTCAGCTTTGACATGGCGTCTTATGTTGAACAGGCTTCCTTCTGAGGATCGCCTATACAAGTCTGGGTTCCAGTTGACTTCTCGTTTTAGAATTTATAGGGTTAGTAGTGAATCAGCAAATTGTCTTTTTCTTCATTGTCCCTTAGTAGTTGCTCTTTGGGAGGTTGTTTTCTCGGCTTTCCAACAACATGCCTCTTCCAAAACTTGGCAATCTTTCTTCTTGTAGGCCATGTCGGTTTCCTTTAGTGCACAGGTTAGGATTTTATGGAAGGCAGCTATCCATGTAGTGATTTGGGAGGTTTGGACTACCCATAATCAGTGGATCTTTGAAGGGAAGTCGGTGGACTTTAGATTCATCATCTCTCTAGTTTGCATGTGGTTTCAGAGGCTAATCACATGGAGATTGGTTGTATGCGTAACTGTATAGACGACCTTTTGATTTGGTCTTCGGGGTCACCCTTCTAAAGCCCCAGTGATTAAGAGTATGGTTTGGTCGTCTCCGATTCCTAGTTGGATCAAAGTTAATACAGATGGTGCTGCTATAGGCTCTCTGTGGGTTGATGGTTGTGGTGATATATTTTAGAATTTTAGAGCCTTTGTGAAGGGTTGCTTTGCTATTCCTCTTGGTCCAGGTTTACACGTTTGAGGCCGAGTTTCTGGCGACCTTGTTGACCATTAATTTTGCTTAGAAGTATAGGTGGCATCGGATCTGGCTTGAGAGTGACTCTTCTTATATGGTTCATCTTCTTTCTTCTCATTCAAAGATGGTTCATTGGACGGTTCATCAAGCATGGTAGCACTACATCTTCTAGATCTTGTAGATGGATTTTTAGGTTTCCCATATTTTCAGGAATGGGAATTTCAGGAATGGGAATCAGGCTGCAAATGCGCTTTCTAAGCATGCTTTGGAGCTTCAGGCTGATTCTTGGTGGTTCTCCGTCTTGCCGTTCTGTTCTTCCTTAGTTGGCAATAACCGCTTAGGTCGGGAGTCTTTTCATTTTTCTTGATGCTTTCTTTTTCTTTTTGGTGTGGCATGCGTGATTCTTCTTGTTTGGGGTTGTTTTTCCTTTAGTTCTTTATTCTTTGTTGCTTTGTTGCTTTGTTGCTTTTTGTCACTCTTTACTTTTTTTTTTTTATATATATATATATATAGATATTGCATAGGGGTTTTTCACCATATAATCACTTGTGATGTTTTTTCCCCTTAAGTCAATCCAATTTTTTTTAAAAAAAAATGTTCAAATTATTTAATAAAGTGAAATAACATTAAACTAAATACAAACTATAGTGTTGTCGCGTCTGTTACAGTGTCGCAGCGTCTGTTACTGTGCATTCGAACTTTGAAGTGTTAACAATTTTATCATAAAGCATGCTACTAACAAAATACAGGGAGGTTAAAAGAATTTTCTCATTCATTAAACTTGGGTTTAATAAAGTTGAAATTCTACCAGTCTCATTTAAAAATGGATCATTTTGACTATAGCTTCAACAAGTTAACATATGCCTCGAAGCTTTTAAATCAATTTTGATTGATGAGTGAAGAGTGAGGACGACTTTGCTATGGTGAATGATGATCGATGAGATTAGGGCCAACTGAAGCTAAGATTTTGTTTTAATTTTTTATTTTACAGAAAATTGAAATAAAATACCCTTGCTAAAATTATAAGACAGAACCATTGACTAAACATTTGACTGTTAGAGTTAACGGATATCAACATGTCGTAGGGTAATAAAGTCAGTTCGTCTTAAGAAATTAAGGGGGTAGGGGTAGGGGTAGGGGGTGTATTGGTTCAAGATTTTATTAGACAATTTGGGGAAGTAAAAGTCTGGTGGTATTGGATTGAGATTTTTTAACAGGTTAGATAAGTCTGGTAGTATTCGATTAAGACTTTTAAGATTTTTTTTTTAAAGTATATATTGTCTTGTGGTATTGGATCTAGACTTTTAAGATTTTTTTTTAAAAAGTTCATATTATCTTGTGGTATTGGATCTAGACTTTCAAGAGGCAGCAAATTGTCTGGTGGTATTGGATTGAGATCAAGATTTTTAGGATTTCATGACAAAATGGATTTTCCAGACTTTTTAATGATATGTATAAATAGCTTGAATCCAAAATCGTCTTGCCCTCTCCCTCAATACTTTCCAGACTTTTCTCTCTCGCTCAAAATCATCTTCAGCTTCTCTCTTGCTTCGCTCTTTTCTGGTTTATGGGAAAGTAGGGAGTGGTTTGAGGTCAACTTCAGGTTTGCGCTGTGAGTCTTCTGATTATGACATAAAAGAGATAAAGACCATATATGTGGATTGTAAGTTTCTCGTTTTTTCTTTATTTGCTTCTTCCGGCTCCATTGGCTTCCTAGATATCTCATTTTTAAATATCTTTCTGGTACAAATGCTTCAATTCTCCAAAAGGTCCATGTCTGTTAACAACTTCCAACTGGTTTCTGATTTTAGGTTTGGTTCTACTTCCCCCAAAATACCAATTGTTACCGAAAAATTGTCACTAGGATGAAATTCCAAATAATGACTTTAAAGAGACCAAGATCAAGATTGATCCCGGTTGGATGGGGTATCATGTAGTTCGATACCGACTATGTTCTCTACAATATAAGTACGATTTGGATAAAAATATGATAGACAAAACATAATCTTTATTGATTGTCACTTTGCATTACAAGTACATGAGTTGTGTTTTTCTGGATTAACCGTGGAGTATAGAGATTCCATTAGCAATGGAGATCGTGGTGGTGAACTCGTACGAGTCAATAAGTAGAACTCAACATAGGGTTTTTTGATGATGATTTTCAGATCCCCTTTGCTGGTGTGTATCATGGTGTTTATATAGATCCTATTGCTTGCCATGCACTCCTATAATTTCGGTCTAGGGTTTGGCAATTGCAGGAACTCTTTCTTTTTAGGAGACAATCTCAGAGTTTTCATCGTCAGAATCCAATCTTTCCTTCCTAAGAGGAAACAATCTCATAGGAGCCTTCAGTATCAAGTCTTTCCTTCCTAGGAGGATTCTAATAGAGTTGACTTGTTAAAATAAAACTTTTCAGTTGGCGGGAAGGAATATACTTCTCCTGTTTTGACTGAACGGTGGCATTTCAATAATTCTCCATGGAGTTTTAATCCTGGTCTTTGTGGCACAAGAGTCTTCATCTGGTATCTTTCTGCTTAGCGGGTTGATTCTAGAAGGTTGTATGAACTCCTAAGTATCCCGCTGCTACTTGAGGATCGAGATATGAACCGAGTCTATAGCGGGGTATCTTGTTTGATGAAGTAGAGAGATATCTGGATGGTATAGTAGCAGGATGCTTTGGTGGAACCCCGTGTCGGGGTACATGCCGGACTTGCGAATAGCCCGGCTTGGGGCAATATCTGTGACTTGGGTGGCTGCATGCTGAACTGCGAATCGGGGTACTGGGTGGAACTTTACATCGGGATATCGCGGGGTCTACGAGAGGCTAGAGAATGGCTGGGTTGGATCCCGTTGGAGGGGGTATGTACTTGGATCAGTCGGGATCCCTCTTTTTTTGGGGTAGCCGGATGGTGTCTGAATTCCCATGTCTTCCTTGTATCGAGGTGGAAAATTCTTCTTTGGTCCTCTACCAATTTTGGTGGTTAACAGAAGTCCCCCCTGACTTGGACACTGATACCTTGTTGGGGTCAGGGTCAGGGTCGGAGTCAGGATCTTGATAATGCTCGAAGGATTTTCTGCCTTGTCTGTCTACATACTTCCTTGTCTGACTAGTTTCCACTGTAGAAAAGGAACTCTTTTTTGGACATGCTGGTACTAATTGCATAGTCTGCATGTCAATCAATGATTGGTTTCCACGTTTTCAAAAAGAGCCATTTTGACGCGATTAATGCGAATACGTCTCTAACACGTCCTTCAAGCACGTTGCCGGTCACTTATTCCGGTTTCCTTGTGTGTAACCGCCTACCCTCTTCTATAAATAGACCGGCTTTGTGGGTGCCTTCTCCACCACTTTCAAACTTTCAAGATTATAGCAGAGAAAAAACCCTAGCTTCCTTGTTTTCTTTCTTTCCTACCAGCAATCTTCCAAGCTTCTCTTACCTTCTTCTTCTTCTTCAATGGCATCTCCTTCAAAACTCCCCACCACTTCACAAGAAATCCCCATCGACCAAACTCACCCAATGGTGGCTTATACGCCCCCGGACCCTGCTTCCCCGTGTTCTTCTGACAGTCTTGATGCTTTATTTAGTATGGAGAAGGCCGACTCAAGGGAGGCTTCTCCAACATCAATTGGGAAAAACGGAGTCGAGATGGTAACGGTGCCTCTAGTGACACCCCGCGACCTGAGCGTTGTCGCTCTACACGAAACCCCCGAATCGGGTCGGGTTTCCACAACCAGCTAGACGTCCCTATTCATATTAACGACGAGGTGGACGTTGAAAAGGTTGGTGGTGGCGAAGAAGGTGACAGGCATGATGTCACCTTAGTCGGGGTCCAGACCGGCTCTTTTGCCTCCTTCCACGACGGTCGGATAGTACCCGACTCTGTGTGTACCCTAGACACACTCACCAAGCTAAGAGAGAAGTACAAGATTCCAGACTACATCACTCTGTCCCTCCCTCATCGGGGTTACGATGTGTATACCCCGCCTCAGGATCGTCTGCTGATTCACAAGGTGGCCTTTGAGTGTGGAGTCCAGCTACCGTTACAGCCTACTTTTCACCGGGCTCTTGTAGAGCTGAAGTTAGCTCCCCTCCAAATCTCACCGGGCTTCTGGAAGCACTTGACGGGGTTCCTGGTGCTCTAGCAGGAACAATGCGAAAAGGACAACATAGATAGGGAGCCGGGTCTAGACGAGCTTCGCTTCCTCTTCAACATAGCAAGAATGGTGCCCCGGGGTCAATTCTACCTGAGGGCATCCACGATATGAAGTTCGTCATCCATGGTGCGAACGTGAAGTATGCCATGCCCTGGAAGGAGGAGTAGCTCGTGGTTGAAGGCGAATGGGGGTGTACGGCCTTTATCAGAGGATATGAGTATCCCGTCCCAACCCAGTTCATAGCGAGGGATAAATGGGTGAATGAGGTATTTTCCCCGGAATCTCAGAACATATGAAGTGATGATAATGATGTTCTAACTACAAGTTATATGAGAACAGATGAACACCCAATAAAAATCAAACTAGAACATGCTAGATGATGAATGAAACATGAAAGTATGATGGGTGTTTGTGTTTTGAGTAATAAAAATGAAGTCTTGATACCTTTGCTTTGAAGATACTCAATAGCTCTTAAAAAGATGTAATTTTTGCTCTAAAAAATGTTCAAAGACTATCAAGACAAATATATATGAGATCCAAGCAAAGTGAGGTCGTTTTGGGAAAAAACGTTTCAACTTCTCGCCATTTGCACTGGTGGTGCGCTGGTCGACCAACGTACCACACCAGCGCACTCCCTTTACTCAGCAAGTAAGTTGGTCCACCAGCACAGCTAAGGGGCGCACAATTAGCGATGCACCTCTAGACGCATTACATTGGTGAGACTGCGCATGACAACCAGCGCATCACCAGCGGCACTCCACTGCCAAGGTTGCGCTGGTCCTACGTATGTGGACCAGTGCAATGCGCGGGTCAAGGCACCAGTGTACAGACACACAAACTCAAACATACAAGAAAAAGGTGCAAGTGTGATTTATAAAAAGTAAAGATACAAAAAGCAATAATCACACATGCATGCTAGAGAGTGTGTGTGTGCAACTAAATCTCTTCAAATGAGAGTCAAGATCAAATAGCTACCTTCCTTGAAGCTCTTGATGTCCACAATGAAGTCCTTAGCATTTGAGTAGAATTTCTTCAATCTTAAGCTACCCTTATAAGATTAAACCCCATTGTGATTTTGTTGACGAAATAACCCAATCAAAAAGTGAGGCACTTACAACCTCCCCCTTTGGCTATTTCATGACAAAATCAACACTCACATAGCATCCTCACAAAACAAAAAATTGTTGGTCAACAACATTTTCTACATTACAAATAAATCCCTATTCTAAGTCTTGAGCATCTTCAAGTCAATCCAAGGATTATAGAAAATTCCAACCTACACACAATCAACAAGAAAGATACATTTCAAAAGCAAGTGTGTGAGAGGTGCTAGAATGAGAGAAATTGCAATTGCCAAAAAAAAAAAAATACAATCAATTAATGTAATCATGCAATGCAATGCAACTCCCACTAAATGCATCAACTCTCAACATGGGTTACTCTCTCTCTCAACTCCCCCTAAATGCAATGCCAAAAAAAAAAATACTCCCAAATACTCTCCCAATCTTACTCCCCCTTTTCGTCATGAGAAAGGCAAAGGGAGTCTCCCCTAATAGGTAAGCATAAGCAAGGAAAGCTTGTAGCACAACCACATATGCATAATCATATAAGCAATTTTATGCAACTCAATTAAGTAAGAGAGATTCAAGGAGTTTTATTTTAAGAAAAATGTGTGACAAGGATGTTTTGCATGCAAGACATGTTGCATTCAAGTTCAAAAGCAATGGTATTTGGCAAAACAAACAACAAAGGTTTCCTAAAGGAAGTCAAACCAATTTCACCCTTTGTCATGGAAAGAGCAAGGATATAGAGTTTAAGTATTTCAAATTTTAAAGAGCAACTATATCCAACTTTATATGCAAAACAAGACATGAGCGACTTTGCACCTTATTTGATTTTTCAGGGTGAGATATCTGTATGATAGTAGCCTTGTTCTACAAATAAAGAAAGAGAGACTTTGGATTTTAAGATCCTTATTAATTAAAGTCTCAAAGTTTGCTTTTGCACACAAATTTTTCATTCAAGATAAAGCAATCAAGCATGTCATATTTTTCACATTTAAGCATGTTAACAAAAAGAATCATCATGTCATTGGAATCAATTAAAGGTCATTCACAAATTACTTCCAAAGTACATTTCCTATTCCAAAAATGCATGTTTAAGCATAAATATGACATGGATTACAAGCAAGGCAATGTATCACACTTATTAAGAAAAATACATATAAGCATGTACAACCAATCATCTCAAGCAATTAAGTAAGATGCATAAAATATATCAATGTAGCACAATGCATGATCATGCAACTTTGCTCTCTTTGCTTGAGCTCCCCATATGAGGTCAAGACAAACCACTTCAATCCAAGTGATAAATCCTAATAGACTTGCTAAGGTTCCCAAATCTAAGAGTGTCTAAGGGTTTTGTAAACAAATCCGCTAGTTGGTCATTTGTTCCCATATGTTCCAATGCAATGGTTTTACTCTCAACTAGCTCTCTTATGAAGTGGTGTATAATGTTAATGTGCTTAGTCCTAGAATGTTGGACGGGATTTTTAGAAATGTTAATGGCACTCATGTTATCACAAAATAAAGTAAGAGTACCTTACTCCAAGCCATAGTTAGCTAGCATTTGTTTCATCCACATCAATTGAGTGCAAGCACTACCGGCGGTAATGTACTCCGCTTCGGCCGTGGATAGGCAAATAGAGTTTTGTTTCTTGCAAAACCAAGAAACCAAATTGTTTCCAAGGAAAAAGCAACCACCCTATGTGCTTTTCCTATCATCACAATTTCTCTCTCAATCGGCATCGCTATATCCAACAAGACTTGGATTAGTGTTAAAGGAGTACCAAATCCCATGGTTTGAGGTACCATTCACAAACCGAATGATTCTCTTTACTGCAACAAGGTGAGATTCCTTGGGATTAGCTTGGTACCTAGCACACACATCCACACTAAATGCTATATTGAGCATACTTGCGGTTGAGTAAAGCAAGCTTCCTATCATGCCACGATATAGACTTTGCTCCACATCCTTTCCACTAGCATCTTTGCTTAGTTTCAAGGTGGTGCTCATGGGTGTGTCACAATGTTTGGTATTCTGAAGGCCAAACTTCTTCACTAGACTCTTGGCATATTTAGCTTGAGATATTAAGATCCTATCATGCATTTGCTTAATTTGCAAGCCTAGGAAGTAATTTAGTTCACCAACCATGCTCATCTCAAACTTATGAGACATGACATCAACAAACTGTTGAACTATCAATTTAACAAAAAAAAAAAAAAAAAAAAAAAAAAAAAAAAAAAACGCCTAAAAAGAGTTTCATAGGAGAATGATATTTGTTAACCGCTAAAAATGGCAAGGGTTCAAAGAAGAATTTTCCATCTACACAGGGGAGGAACCTGGATAGAAGGAAGGACCTCTTGGTACCCTACCACAGAAATTAACCAAAATACGCCCTCTATCGGTTCAGATCAAGATCGGGGCTTCTTAGAGCTTCGGGATACTAGAGGGCACAGAAACTAACTGTTACTACCAAGTCCTGGTATCCCAATACCCCGATGCTTTTGTACCCCGGTACATTTATACTAAATATAACAATCAAGTAGGAAGTGAGATACCCATATGCCCCAATCCCACCTAGGCCAGTTAATCCAGCAATAAGTGTCGGATTAATCGACTGCCAAATACTAAGGTAAGATCAAGCCACATAGAAGGACAGTAAAGCGCCATTGTTTTGATAACAAGGAAGTTGATTCCTTTACGCCACTCAAGAGTTCTATTTGAAAGAGGAGTCAACTCTATCAGATTCCGTTAAAGAATGGATCACTTGATTCCTAGAAGGAAAGCAACTATCTTCTCACCAATCATCAAGAAACGTCCTGAAAATCCTAGGTCACAAGACCGAATTTAGAGGAGTGCTCAGCAAGCACGTGGACTATATATGTGACATGCTACTATACAGGATGGGGGAAACTTTTGAATGCAAAACCCTATTTTCACGTTTTTTTTCTACTTATCGACATGTACGAGAGCTCCCTACCATCGTCATCTGAGTTATATTTCCATCACCATAGTCATATACAAGACCCATTGTATTTTCATTATATGTTCATGATCAATAAAAAAAAGCACGGAATATGATCCTATTGATAAGTTAATTTTAATCACCATCTTCGTAGTGTGTAACTTCTTTTACTAAGGAACCATATGTATCGAACTACTTGATATCTCTCCGACTGTAATGAAATAAATTAAGGTGTGTTCAATATTAATCTAGAGGGGGGGGGGGGGGTGAATAGATTTTAACTAATTTTTACCCAATTTTCATTATTAGTCAATCTTCCAAAATTACCCCTATCTAGTCAATACAATATCAAGTGTAAAAAGTGCGGAAATATAAATGACACAAGATATTTACGTGGAAACCCTTATCCTAGGAAAAACCATGAGATGATAAGTGAGATACACTTGAACCTCAAATCCACTAATGGTAATGGAGATTACAACCTAATCCGGTATATAACTCTCCACCATTACCTAATCCCGGTATAAGTGAACCTAGTTTAATTGCTTGTGGCCTAAGAAACCTTAGCCATCAAGACTCAATTCTCAATGAAGAGATAATAAAACCTATGTAAATATGTGAAATATCCAAAATGCAATTTAGAGCTAGGGAACCCTATATGCTTATCTAGGATGATGATATTGCAATTAAAACAATCTTAGATATTAATAGCTAAATGACATGTCATAAAGCTTAGCTAAACGTAGATTAAACAAACCTAGATAGCTATCACAATACAACACTCAATCAAATCAACACAACAATCTTTTATCTTGAAAATTAGAAGTTAATCTAAGAACATGCAAGTAATAAAAGAGATGCCTTGATAAATAAAAAACTAGTTATATATGATAATAGTGAAGAACATACCAAAGGAAGTGTGTTGAGCAAGACCCATGCAAGCAAGCATCCTAACTATGCTAGAAGATGCTAGATGATATTTTGATGCATATGAGAATGGTTTTGAGTGTTTAAAAATGAGTTCTTGATTGATTTTCTCTCAAGTGTCTATCTTTTGATCTTTAGGGTTTTAAGAGTTGAAGAACTGAGTTCAAATAATGAGAAGATGGTTTATTTATAGACATCAAGAACGGGGCATGTGAAAAGACAAGTTTGCCCTTGAACCGCACGATCGGCGGTTTCATTCAGTGGCTAGGCAGCCGATCACAACCACCGAATTGACCAGAGAAGAACAGGGGAGCAACGGCTTCAATCGGCGGTCTCGTAACCATCAATCCAACCGTAGAATCAAACCCGAGAGATTAAAATCAATCATGTAAGAACAGTAGTTTCGAACAGCGGTCATGGCCGCCAATCGTAACCGTAGAATCAGACCAGAGACTTCTGGACCAAAACAGAACCGGCAGCCAAGACCGCCGATCACAACCGCCAATTCACCAAATGTGATGAAACCAAAGAAGAAGCCAAGGCAATCTACGATAGCGGTCTTTGCGCAAAATCAAGCACATTATCGTGCAAGTGCGGAAGTTTCCGAATAATATTTGGGAAACGAATTACAAGATACAAACACATAACAAGATATAATCAACAAAAGTGTACGTGTGAAATGTGACATGTGACATGTGAAGAGAATGCAAATATGCTAAGTGTGTGTGTGCTACTAATTCCCTTCAAAGAAAACCAAGCACTAGAGATATACCTTTAGAGTGCTTGTCACCTTGAGGTCTTGAAAAGAGCCTTTGAGCATGATCCTTGATCATCTAAATTACCTTTACAAATCAAACCCCATTATGTAGTTTGTCCACTGTTGACGGTGATTTTTGGTGGTCACCGAGTCAATGGTTTACTTTTGAATTGCTATAGTTTATGAACGAGAATGATTAAAATCAAGAAGAAATAACATGCAATTACGTGGTAAAACTCCTATGATCAGAGAAACATCCACGGATTGTTGCCTTAGCAACGAAGCCAAATTCACTATGAAGAATGATTACAATAATCTTGCACTACAATCTCTCTCTCTCGCTATTTCTCTCGTACCCCCTATTTGTGTATAAATGGGGTATTTATACATGTTGTCATTAGGGTTTTGCATGTGATGCCCTAGTTTTGGGGCGTGCGTTCTAATCCTAGATGGATTCTGTTTCTTTACTTGTAGCAGATTTCTTGTTTTAGCTGAGTCCCAGTTTGATTCTGATTCCTTCTATTTTATTTGCGGGAAATCTATCTGTTTCCTTACTTGAAATCTGAGTAGTCACACCGTTGCTTATCGTGGAGATGCTGGTCGCTGATTATGTCCTATGTTTTGAACATGGACGCTGGTGACTATCTGTTTTACTGATTCCCGAGTATGCCCGAGCGTGCTTGAGTATGCGCCCGAGTAAGTCTTACTGCCCGAGCTGATGGCCTTTGCTTGTGGTCGGGCGGCTTACTCTTTTTCCGAGTAAGTCGTTGTGGGGGGATCTTTGCTCCGTAAGTTGACTTATCTTGACTCCTGCTTGCGTAACCTTATATGGTGATGACGTGTCTGCCACGACTATTTTTACCTATAACAATACCCCCTTAAATATTTGTGCCGATCATGCTGAGTCAGGTCCTCTCGGGTCGAATATTTAACCTCATACTTCTTTACAACTAGCCCTCGTTTGTCGTTTTCTATATTAATGTATCCTCGTTTGATTCGAAGCTTTTAAATAACGTGTCTTAATTACGACCGCACACATTCGATTCATCAATCATTTCAGAAATCTCTTGATGGCTACGCCTCTGCTCTCTGGCGGCTCAAGATGCTCTTCGGTTGCCACTTGTCCTTTTTCGTTTGGTTGTGGTACGATGCATTTATGAGACATAACCTCTCTGTTCGCTTGCGTGCAGCCCACGTCATCGCCCACGCCCCTCTGCTTTCCCGCTTCTCTGTGTTTCTCCTAGGGTTTTGGTTTTCTCTTTCCCTTTTTTTTTTTTTTTTTTTAAAATTTTTTTTTTTGAAATCAATGTGCTGCCTATATATACTGGCTGTGTTGTTGATTTTTCACTCTTATTTCATTTTCTACTATCTTCGTGTATTCTCTGAGGAACTTGCTTGCGTCTCCTGCCTTATTGAGTTCATCTGCTTCAACCCCCAGACCTTCTCTCGAAGATTCTCTCTGCAGTTTGCATCGCCTCCATTTCTCGCTATATCAAGGTTAGTTCCCATGGATTCTACAGCTAGGTACCGTCTTTTTACTGTTGGTATGATTGCTATTGAGCGAAATGATGCTCACACTGCATCGGTTGTCCACAGTTTACTGAAGGAACCTCTCTTTGATCAACCGCATTTTACTGACGCCGACGTTTCTGCAGTTTATCGTGACGGTTTCATTCCTTCCGGAGTTCCACCTCCTCCCGAAGTTCATTCTGTTTCTTCGGATTCATCGCCTCCCGACTATCAGCCTGAAGCTTGGTCGGATTGTTCCACTTGTACTGACACTCGGCCTTGGAGACGACTAGGAAAGAAGATGAGTACTCGTAAAATTTACTAGGATTCTCATTCCCTGGAGAGCCGAGTCACGAGCCAGAGGATTATTGAGAACGATATTGAAGAGGAGCATAGGGCCGCTCGCATTCCCTTCTCTCCCGAGCGGATATGCGTCTACGACATTGAGCCGAACGTGGTTGGCCCTGACGAGATAAAGAAGTATATGCGACGGTTCGATCTGGATAGCAATGTGATTTCGCTGATTCCTGCTGATGGTCGAGCTGCATGGAACCCCCCACCTGGCCACGTGGCAATCTACGGGGCAATGCTCACCTGTGGTGTTACTCTCCCTTTCCAGTCATTCATCACTTGGTTTTTGGCTGAGGCTCGACTCGCTCCGGCGCAGCTAACTCCGAATAGCTATCGGATTTTGATGTGCATGTGGCACATGTGGCATAGAATGAAGCGGTCACCTCCCACACCTCGTGAAATTCGACATTTTTATGCGTTGAGGCCCGTTGGGAAGACTGGGATATACTTCCTTCAATCGAACCAGCCCGAGTTCTGGATTCCGAAGGTCGTAGTGGTCAAAGGTGAAATCGAACCAACCACGGACGAGAAGATGAAGGGGTTTGTTTAGGGCTTCCCTACCTTAAACAAATTTTGGAAGAACAGCTGGTTCTTTGTGGGCAAACGCTGGGGCCAATCCAACATTTTTAATTTGGATGGCACTCGGATGACCTGCAGGGTTCCTTGATACTTCTGTTCGCCCCAATGGAACCATATGACTTCCGCCTTCACCGACGAGGAGCTGAAGACTTTGGCTCGGGCGGCCGTCCGTCCTTTGGAAAAAAGGGGTAAACCCTATCTGTATAATGAGGAAAAAATGATTAAGGCTCGCCTTTTTCCTCAGATTTCTGCATGCCGCAAACGCCGTAAGTTAACTGCTTCTTTACTCTTGCATTCTTGTTCTATAATTAGTTTACTGACTTGGACTCCTCCGTTGTTTTTTTTTTTTAGTGTTTGATGTAGACATAGTTTGCGACGCTCAGGCCCGCCGGATGAAAAGCATCATGGAGGCTAGCAGAAAAGCGGCTCTTCATCAACGAGATGCGGGAATAGCCCCTCCTAAGGATGACTCCGATGGGAGCGCTCCCGAGGCTCCTCCTGAGGGAGACGATGAAGAGGGAGTGCCTGATTATGTACCTGCGGATGACCAAGAAATAACCGCATGTTCCGCGGAGGCCGTGGGTAACCCAGAAGGCTTTGGAGTTAGTAGGGCCACTACTAATCAGGAAACTGGACACTCAAGAAGGTCCTTCTTCCAAGGGGAAGGAAAAAGTGGGGCACCCCTCTGAGTCCGATCAAGCAACTTTCCCCGGTGGAGCCGGCTCTCCCATTTCTGCTGCGAATACGCCCAGTGTTACTCCTTAAGGTGTTGAAACAGCTGGGCGACATTCGGGTGTGGTAACCCCGGGGATTCCGACTTCAGCTGAGCCGACTCCAAATGCTTCGGAGATTCCGCCTCCTGCTGATCCTACTCCTGCCCCCGGGGACAGCAATGTTGAGGTGAGGCAGCTTGGTAAAAGAAAAGCCTCGTTTTCTTCTGGTCGCCCTACCCCAAGATTTCCCGAGTAGTTGCGTATGTTGATTCATCTTCGGATGACGAGGGGGAGGGTAATGTTGGAAAGAACGTGAGCATGTCCCCTCCAATGGACCAGATCAAAGATAACGTGGGAGGCTCAACTGACATTCCTCTGGTGGCCTCGTCTGCCGAGCTCCCTGAAACCGATGTTGGTGGTTCAGGCTCCTCACCCCATCCTGATGATCCTGCCCCCGAGTCTATGTTAAGGGCCATGGCTTCAGGCCGAGCCTACATTGGGGAGGATCATTGGAGTCACCTCAGGATCGGGACCATGTTTGACCGACTCTGTAATTTTTTCAACAGTGCTTCTTACGTAAGTAATGCCTTGGTTACCTGCATGATTTCGTATTCTTTTCTCTCCCTCACTCTTATACGTTACTTTTATTTGCTGTTTGACTTGCTGCAGATGGTGGCTGAGATGTCTGGGGCTTGTCAAGCTGGTGAAGCCCAGGCAGAAAGAATAAAGCGATTAGAAGCGCAATTGAAGGAGAGTGAGGATCATCGCTCTCGGGCAGAGTCGGCTTGTCAGGAGGGGGCTAAATCGGGTCAGATGCTCCTGGATCAATGCCTGGCACGGCAGATGGAGGCTGAGCAACGAGCATCTTCCGCTGCTAAGAAGGTCAAAATACTGAAGGATCAGCTGTCGTCCACTCAGGATGCTTTGCTCCGGGCTGAGCAGGCTGCTGAAGACGCCAAGTCATGTTATAAACGCCGAATTGAAGACTTGGAACGTCAGGCCTTGACAGTCAAGTCCCTATCGAAGGAAGCTAGGCTGGAACTGGAGATACAGGGTGTTGATCATTTTAAGAGGTCTCCAGCCTATGATGCTTTGCTTCTGCGTGAGTTCCAGCGGGGAATGGTCTCGGCTAGGGAATTCTTCAATAAAAAGAATAGGGCGACTGATCGGGCTAGGACCAACTGGAGCCTTTCCATCAGGAAACATGTGGATACCTCTCTAGAGTCCCTTCGGATCCAGATGAGAGAGTGGCGGGCATATTGCAGAAGTAAAGGTAAAGCGCCACATCCCATGCACCTTGAGGTTCCTACTGCCGAGTCTTTCTCCACCTTTTATGCCTGCGAGAAGGCGGGGATTGACAACGAGCAGCCCGATCTGGGACCCGTGCCCGGGACCGATTATAGCGTCTGGATGGTTGATGAAGAGGAGGATGTGATTGTGTGGCCCGAGGATGACAGCCTTCTGACCGAATATGTGATGGAACCTGATCCAGATGTTAGCGGAAGCAGCTCCTGACCCCCAGCTCCACCTTTTTGAGTTTTTATTTGAAGCAAGTCTCTTTGTAACTATACTTGTATTTACTTTTTCCCTATATATATACATACAGACTTATTCTTATACTCTTATATCGAATATCGCTTATACTAGGCTTTCTTCGAATTTATAGATCCTTCGGACATCCCTAGCTTTACTTTGGCCGAGTGCCTTTTTTAACTGGTAACTAATTTTAACCGAGTATTTGGTTTTTCGATCAATTAGGCCGAACTTTTAATTAATTAGACCGAGTATCTTATTTAACCGGTAACTAATCTTAGCCAAGTGTCTTATGTAAATGGCCTTTTAATCAATTAGTCCGAGTATCTTATTTAACCGGTAACTAATTTTAGCCAAGTGTCTTATGTAAATGGCCTTTTAATCAATTAGTCCGAGTATCTTATTTAACTGGTAACTAATCTTAACCAAGTATCTTATGTAAATGGCTTTTGTCCTTTGATTTTTGAGGTTGTTTTACCTCGACGTTACGTCGAGGCTCGCCACGACAATACGTTAAGGTCCTTGCACAAGTCACCTAGGACGTCTCCTGATTTCATCTGTGTAAGGTTTTGCCGAATCGTTGGGGCACTTTGTACCGGCCAACACGGCTGCGCATCTCACTAGCCTTTCTAGCGGCGCTCCGAGCAGTTTTCCAATTATTCTGGTGCCTCGGTTTTGCCTTTTTTTTTAAGGGATACGTTCGTATCGCTTTAACTAGGCGGGCATGCTACTATAGCTTTTCCGCCCTTCGGGCACCACTTGTCCGCTCTTTCGCGGCCTTATTGCGCCCGAATTCTTTGGTGTTTACTCGGTTGACTTTTGAGTGGCCGCTGTTGAAATGTTGCTCATGGATTTTATCAATTCCACTGAATTACTCCGTACTAGGAACTGAACTTTATTAGATGATCAACATGGTTATGACATCAACAAATAAATCTGAAATAATTAAAGCGGAAACTAAAAATTGAGCTAAAGCAGAATAAATTAATTATAAAACCATGGTCAGACTCTTTAGGGATAAAAGATCTTTAGATATTGTGCGTTGCATCGTCGGGGTACCGGGCTGCCCTCTGGTCGGGCTATTATGTAGGCTCCATGCCCTACAATTCCTTTGATGATGTATGGCCCTTCCCATTTATCGGCGAGAGATCCCGATGATTTATCTTTGGTATTCGGAGACACTCTTCTTAGCACTAAATCTCTGAGGTGGAATCTCCGCTCCCGAATGTGGGAATTGTAGTACCTTGCAGCCCTTTGCTGGTACGTGGAATTTCTTACTTGTGCTGCATCTCTGCTTTCCTCAAGCTCATCCAAGTTCTGCTGCAGCATATCTATATTGTGCTCGGGGCTGTATAACTGAATTCTGGGGGATGTAAAAGTTGTTTCTGCTGGGATGACAGCCTCTGTCCCAAATGCCATCGCAAAAGGAGTCTCCCCCGTGGACGACCTTACCATTGTTTGGTATGCCCATAGTACCTCGGGTAGTTTGTCCGCCCAGCCACCCTTCTTCGCCTCTAGTTTGGCTTTCAGTGTGTGCTTGATCACTTTATTCACAGCCTCTGTCTGGCCATTGGTTTGAGGGTGAGCAGGTGATGCATAGTAATTTGCTATCTTGAATTCTTCGCACATTTCCCTAAACTTCTTATTGTCGAATTGGGTTCCATTATCAGTTATGATGGTACTCGGGATTCCAAACCTATATATTATGTTCTTCTTAACAAAGCTGGTGGTGTTTGCCTCCGTGATGTGTACAAGTGCCTCAGCTTCTGCCCATTTAGTGAAATAATCCACTGCCACAATGGCGTGCTTTGCTCATTGGTCCTATTAGATCGAGTCCCCACATGGCGAAGGGCCAATGTGAGGTTAAGCTTCTAAGTAATTATGGGGGTTGCCGAATGTCGTTTGCTATTTTTTGGCATGTTTCGCAACTCTCTGCGAATCGCTGTGCCTCTGCGAACAGAGTCGGCCAATAGAATCCTTGTCTAAGTACCTTGTGTGCTAGGCTTTTACCCCCGGTATGGTTCCCACACACTCCACTGTGGACGCTTTTTAGGATCTTTCTGGTTTCTTCGCCGTCAACACATCTTTGTAACACTTTTGAGAATCCTCTCCTGTATAATTCTCCCCTCAGAATTGTGTACCGGGTTGACCTGTATCTGATGCGTTTAGCTTCCACAGCATCCTCCGGTAGTACGTTTTCCTCCAAGTACTTCCTGAGCTTGTATGTCCAGTCGCCTGGGCTTGGTCGGATTTCTGCTATCACGATTTCCTCGGATTCTGCTGTACTTGGTTTAGGCAGATGTGCCACAGGTATTGTTTTGGATCTGATGCTTGTGGTGGCTGAAGCTAGTTTGGACAAGGCATCCGCTTTTTCGTTTTCTTCCCGAGGGATCTGAGAGATTCTGTACGCTTTGAATTTTCTAAGTAGCCTCTTTACGATGTCCAAATAAACTATCATGTGCTCCTCCCTTGCCTGGTATTTGTCCAGTACTTGATTAACCACGACTTGTGAATCGCTGTAAATTTCCAGCTCATCTGCCCCTAATGTTATGCAGACCCTTAGGCCAGCCAACAAGGCTTCATACTCTGCTTGATTGTTGGTTGCTTTGAAATCGAATCTCATGGCACACTCCACGGTATCTCCCTCGGGGGTTGTTATGACTATTCCTGCCCCGCTGCCATGTGTGTTTGATGATCCGTCTACATGCAATTTCCATTGGAATTTACCGGTCTGTTCATCTTCCATTGTCCTTCTTACCTCGGCATCTGGCTCGGTGAATTCTGCTATAAAATCAGATACCGCCTGCCCTTTGATTGCCGCTTTGGGTGTGTATCTGATGTCGTATTCGCTTAGTTCCACTGCCCATTTGGTCAGCCTTCCCGATACCTCCGGTTTTTGAAGAATGAGTTTCAGCGGGCAGTCTGTGTACACCTCTATTGTATGCGCTTGGAAATATGGCCTCAATTTCCTGGCCGATGTGATCAGGGCTAACGCTATTTTCTCTGCCGGTGAATACTTGGTTTCTGCTGGTAACAATTCCTTGCTCGTGTAATACACTGGCTTTTGTATCCCTTCCTCTAACCGGATCAATACTGAGCTTGTCGCCACTTCTGTAACCGAGAGGTATAAGTACAATGTTTCTCCCACCACCGGTTTTGAGAGGATGGGTGCTCTCCCCAAATATTCTTTCAATTTCTGAAAGGCTTCTTCACATTCTGTACTTCATTCAAGCTCTTTTCCCTTTTTTATTACTCTGAAGAATGGGGCGCACTTGTCCGTTGACTTGGCAATGAACCGGTTGAGTGACGCAAGGCATCCCGTCAACCTTTGTATATCTTTCAACGTCTTTGGTGAAGCCATTCCTTCTAGTGCTTTGATCTTCTCGGGGTTTACCTCAATTCCTCTCTGGTGTACTTGAAAACCTAGAAACCTTCCCGATGGTACTCCGAATACACATTTACTTGGGTTAAGCTTCATTTTATACTTCATTAGGACGTCGAAGGTTTCCTTCAAGTCTTCCGGATGTTTTTCTGCCGTAGTGCTCTTAGTCAACATGTCATCCACATAGACCTCCATGTTTCTCCCGATCTGCCGAGCGAACATCCTGTTCACCAACCTCTGGTACGTTGCCCCAGTATTTTTTAATCCGAACGGCATCACTTTGTAGCAATACAACCCTTGATCCATAGTGAAAGATGTTTTTTCTTCGTCTTCTTTGTTCATCCGGATCTGATTGTATCCAGAGTAAGCATCCATGAAACTTAGTAGCTCGTATCCTGCTGTTGCATCTACCAACTGGTCAATCCTTGGTAGTGGGAAACTGTCTTTCGGGCAAGCCTTGTTTAGGTCTGTGAAATCCACGCACATCCTCCACTGGTTGTTCTTTTTCTTGACCAATACTACATTGGCTACCCACTCCGGGTACTTGACCTCCCTTATCGATTCTACGGAAAGTAGCTTCTCCACCTCCTTCTTGATTGCGACGCTTCTCTCTGGATTGAATAACCTTCTCTTTTGTACCACTGGTCGGGAATCTGGGTTGACAGAGAGGTAATGTGATATCACTTTTGGGTCCACTCCCAACATATCTTCGTGGCCCCAAGCAAAAACATCCTCATAACTTCTTAGCAATGTGACAAGCTGGGTTTTGACATATATATCTAAACTTGCCCCTACCTTCACTGTCTTACTAGGATCCGTTGGATTCAGTGCCACTTCTTCGGTCGACTCATCCTTTCTAACCTCAGGCTCTTCTCTGGGATCCAATTCAAATTCTTTCGGCACCTCTGCCTATTCTTCAGGTTCTCCAACTTTTTGCTGGGCTGTTATTGCGTACACTTGGTGTACTTCCCTATCTCTATACACTGACAAGTTTGCTCTTCGGGCCATCTCTTGTGACCCCTTGACCACTCCTACACTATATTCGGTCGGGAACTTCATCATGAGGGCATAGGTTGCTGTCACCGCCTTGGCTTTATTCAAAAATGGTCGGCCCAATAAGGCGTTGTACGGCCAATTTTCTGTGTCCACCACTACAAAGTCGAGCAGCACTGTTTTTTGGCAAGGAGTCTTCCCGATCTTTACGGGTAACTTCACCGTGCCAAGCGACCTCACTTCGACTCCCCCAAATCCTCTAAGGGGCATGGGAAATGGTTGTAGGTCTTTCCTATCTAACCTCAGTTGGTCATATACTTCTGTACTTAGAATATCTGTTGAACTCCCATTGTCAATCAGAATTCGATGAACCTCTCTATGACCGATCCGTGCGCTGATCACCAGTGCGTCATTTGGCCAAACATCTACTCCGTGCGAGTCAGCTTCTGTGAATATGATCGGGTCCCAGCCCTCCTTGATTCTCTTCGGGTCGGGTTCAATGGAATTGACGTCTAGGTCTCTCCGTGCCTCCATGGCCTCTCGGATTTCCTGGGTTCTTTCCCTGTTACTCCTGCCAGTTGTTGGTCCTCCAAAAATGGTGTTAATTGCTCCTTCATCCTCGGCTTTCTTGTGACTAAACTTTCTTGCTTGTTTGTCCTGCCGGTTATCCTTCTGTCCATCCGCCCTGTCCACCTTTTTGAGGACAATGTCTTTCAAATGCCCTTCCCTAATGAGGGTTTCGATGTGGTCCCTTAGCTGGAAACACTTGGATGTCTCGTGCCCATTCTCCTTGTGGAACCGGCAATATTTGGTGGTGTCCCTCCGAGCATATGTTGACTGCTTAGGCAGTTCTTTAGACATGTTCTTCTCTTCTAGGATTGCCAAGATTTCACCTTGATCTTTCTTCAATGGGGTATAATTTGTATATCTGCCTTGGAACCTCTGCCGTGGCTGATCGATTTTTGGGTCGTATGCTCGCCGTCCATCCCGCACTTTATTCTTCTGTTTATCGCCTTTGGTATCGGGCGCCTTTGTTTGGTCTTTGGTTTTGGATCCCTCTGGGCGACCCCCATGCACGAAGTAACCTCCTGTGGCAATTTCTTCCTCTTCAGCCAGGGCGTACCCCCCGGCCATGTCCATCATATCAGCATAACTGGTTAGTCGGGCTCTTCTGAGGTCAAATGACAATTGGCCATTCTGAAGGTTGTTGATGAACGCAGCAATTATTGCTTCATCATTTGCACTCCCAATCTCGGACACTTCCTGACCGAACCTCCCCAGATATTTCTTCAGCGACTCGTCTTTTCCCTATTTGAGTTGGGATAAGTGGGCTACTGATTTTTTCCTGTGTACACTCCAGAGGAACTGCCTTGAGAAGGCTTTGCTCAGCTCGCCAAAGCTGCTTATGCTCGCTGTTGGTAATCTACCAAACCACCGGGAGCCTAGATCCCCAAGAGTCTGGGGAAAATTCAAACACAGCAGTGCGCCATTGTGGACATATTGCGCCATAGCGCTTCTATACCTCCGGACGTGTTCTTTTGGATCGGTATCCTTCTTGAACAGCTTAACGTGTGGCATCCTGAATCTCTCCGGGAAAGGCATCCTCAGGACCCCATTGGTGAAAGGGCTCCCTGATTCATCATCTGACAGCTCGTTACGCCCATACCGCCTGACTAAAGCATCCATTTGTCTACGATTATTCTGAACTTCCCGGGTCAGACTCTGTATGAGTATATCTCTGTCTCCTTCTGGTTCCCCTATCGCATTGAAATTTTGACTTATGGTCAGTTTTTGGCCCCTTTCCTCCGGACTCAACTCTCTGCGACCTCGGTTTAGGCCATGCAGCCGAACTGTGCCCCTTTGGCGCTTGCGATGATGATTCTGCTCACTTTCTTCCGAGGATGATGACCGGTCTCTCCGGTGACTGCGCCTCCTAGGGTGATCTCGATCCACAACTATCCGATCTTGATCGTACCCCTTGTCAGAATCATTCCCCTCTCTATGCTCCCTACTTCTCCTGATCATTCTTTCGGATAATATCTCTGGCCTGCCTGTAGGATCTCATCTTGCTTTTAGGGGTGCATCAGGCATTGGTATCACTACCGCAGAACGCAATCTTGCTGCCTGCTGGTTTGGGGCGGACAGATTGTGAGGCGACATCAAACCTCCTGTGGTGGAAAGGTCAATTCCTTGCTTTGCTGCGTCTGATATAAGTTGTTGCAGAGAAGCATGAAATCGTTGTGTGATTTCTTCATTAGTTGTAGGGAAACGTTGAATACCAGCTAGGGCAGCTGACTGGTCCACCGTCGTTAGGGTGGCATCCGCTGTATTGAGCGTGGTGTCATCTTCCAGCTCGTTACTTGGCACGCCTTGACTGTACCTGGAATCGCTACCATCTCCTTCTCCAGCCATTGTTGTCACAAATTTCAGGGTGCTACCCCTTCTTCTAGCGCCAATTGTTGATGGTGATTTTTGGTGGTCACCGAGTCAATGGTTTACTTTTGAATTGCTATAGTTTATGAACGAGAATGATTAAAATCAAGAAGAAATAACATGCAATTACGTGGTAAAACTCCTATGATCAGAGAAACATCCACGGATTGTTGCCTTAACAACGAAGCCAAATTCACTATGAAGAATGATTACAATAATCTTGCACTACAATCTCTCTCTCTCTCGCTATTTCTCTCGTACCCCCTATTTGTGTATAAAGGGGGTATTTATACATGTTGTCATTAGGGTTTTGCATGTGATGCCCTAGTTTTGGGGCGTGCGTTCTAATCCTAGATGGATTCTATTTCTTTCCTTGTAGTAGATTTCCTGTTTTAGCTGAGTCCCAGTTTGATTCTGATTCCTTCTCCTTTATTTGCGGGGAATCTATCTGTTTCCTTACTTGAACTCTGAGTAGTCACACCGTTGCTTATCGTGGAGACGCTGGTCGCTAATTATGTCCTATGTTTTGAACATGGACGCTGGTGACTATCTGTTTTACTGATTCCCGAGTATGCCCGAGCGTGCCCGAGTATGCGCCCGAGTAAGTCTTACTGCCCGAGCTGATGGCCTTTGCTTGTGGTCGGGCGACTTACTCTTTTTCCGAGTAAGTCGTTGTGGGGGGATCTTTGCTCCGTAAGTTGACTTATCTTGACTCCTGCTTGCGTAACCTTATATGGTGATGACGTGTCTACCACGACTATTTTTACCTATAACATCCACGAAATAAGCCAATCAATAATTGAGAATCCTTACTTGTAATCAGTGTTCTAGTAAACGCTAGGCTAGTCGGGCGGTGGACCAGCGCCTAGGCGGATTTCTAGGCGGCCATTTTTTTTTACTTGGAATTTTTTGTTTTTTTCCCCTTACTTATAAAACCAAATCCACACATGAGGAAAATATTATTTGTTTTGGTCTTCCTTGTCCAGATTTTGATGTGGATTGAGTTAGGCTTCTATTGGGCTTTCCCATTTCAAGTCCATAACATTTGAAGCAATACATCTTCATGTTGGGCTCCTATTGAGCTTTCACATTTCAAGTTCTTGAAAAGTGGCCCAAAAAAGCCCACTTCTTCAAAATCCTAGTAAAGATAACATCGGTAAAAAATAAAATAATAAAACAAATGTGAATAAGTACAGCAGTGAGCAGTAAAGTACAACAGTGAACAGTAAATCATTCACTAACCTATAAAATAATAAAACAAATAATATAATTTATAATTAATATAGATAGCAGTACATCACTCATTCTCTCTCCCTCATATCCTATGCATCTTTCATCAGACATCTTTCATAATTCATATCCTCTATCAGTCTATCTCCATCTCTCTCACGCCCTCCCTCAGTCCCTCTCTTCTCCCGTCTCTCTCTCTCGTCTCTCTCTCTCTCCCTCTCCCCTTTCTGGTCATGGGCATTCTCTCTCCCCTCCCTCTCTTCTCCCGTCTCTCTCTCTCTCTCCCCCCTTTTTGACATACATGTTCCTGCATTTTTTTGCTTTGATTTGGTTTGATTTGCATGTGATTTGGGTTTTTTCTTTCAAAGGGAGAAGCAAATGCAGTCCCAATTTTTTTTTTTAAACGGTCTAGGCGGCCGATTTTTGGTCTGGACCGAATTAGGTAACCGATTTTTGGTCTGAACCGGACTAGGCGACCGATTTTTGAGCGTTGATAGTTGACCGTTGACTTTCTGTTGACCGATTTTTTCTGGTGATTTTGATCGACTAGGGACGGTCGACCACCGCACAGCATCTAGGTGGCCGCCTAGACCGTTTTTTCGAACACTGCTTGTAATCCACCCGATATCAGTCATCAAAGTTGTTAATTGGAAATTCATCCCAGTGACAATTTTCGGTTAACATTTTTGGCGCCGTATGTGGGAAGAAACTCTCATCACGTTTACTAAGGCTATCCAATTCTACCCAAAAGACTCAGAAGATGAGGCTCTGATCTTCTCAGGGGCGGCCCGATCCTTCAGGACCCCATTCACTCGCTTCCACTCAAAGAAACCAAGGGAAAATGAGGTAGGTCTGGCGCGGTTCCGGTTTGGTTCTGGTTTTGATTCCGAACCGGTGGTTCCAATTTCGATTTCAGTTCCAGGTTTGGGTGGAACCGAAACCGTAACCAGCATAGGTCGGTTTCGATTTCGGTTCCGACAGAATCATCGGTTATGAACCGGTTTTTTTTTAACATTACAAAATATTACATTTTATTTATAAAAAAATAAAATGTTAGAAATGACATTGTAGAGTATTGAACCATGGCCCATAACCCTTGTCCAAGTAATTATATTTTCCATTCTCTTCTCTTCATTTTTATATAGGTTAGGCATCTCATTCACTTCTCTATTTTTCCAATGTGGGATGTGGGATAAGGGATAAAAACTAGTCATATTATGCAATTTTAACAAATATTTATCAAAAAAAAAATTTCCTTAAAACTTAAAACAAATATTTGATATGGAGAGCAAACACTTGAAATATTATGCATTTTTTAACAAATAGTTTTAAATTAAAGGAAAAAAAATTGATAAATATTTGTTAAAAATACATAATATGACTTTTTATCCCTTATCCCACATCCCACATTGGAAAATCAGATAAGTGAATGAGATGCCTAACCTATATAAAAAGGAGGAGAAGGGAATGAAAAACATAATTACTTGGACAAGGGTTATGGGTCATGGCTCAATACTTTACAATGTCCTTTCTAACATTTTATTTTTTTTATAAATAAAATATAATATTTTGTAATGTTAAAAAAAAAATAATAATAAATAAATAAATAAATAAACCGAAACCGGAATTCGGTTCGAACCGGTCGGTTCCAAAAATATTAGAATCGGAACCGGGGTAGACCGATTCCAATTTCGGTTCTTGAATCGGAACTAGAAAACCGGTTCTAGTTTTGATTTTTCTGATTCTGATTCTAGTTGGTTCCTCCGGTTCGAACCAGAACCGTGCCAGGCCTAATAAGAGGAGAGCAAGAAGCAAGATCTCGGCACCGTTTCCACCACCCAATGTGGGCTCTACACCTTAGAACTCGACGATCCAGAAGATAAATTGGTGTATTATGGAGCAACACGCAACGGCCTATGTGGAAAGCACTTGCCTCTGGATGATCGCTCAAGGGATACCCTTCGAGGCACTTAGGCTCGTAGGAGAAGCTGGACCAAGTACCCGGATACCAGTTTTTGATAGACTAGGACCGCCACTGCCAGTTCCAAGTCATCTTGGAGATTTCAGACCCCGACAGGTGAAGTCAGCATTTGACATCCCTCCTAGAAAGAACCAACCAGCAGCTAAGTTAGCAGCAGAGAAGGGAGATCCACAGCCTGATGTAGGTGGTAGTACCGGGCCCAGGAGAAACCCACAGGGTACCCAGCCTCAGGGGGAGGAGCGTAATGAGGCAACCAAGGTATCTAAAACTTCGGATAATGAAGGCTTAGTAGCCCGATCTAGGCACAATGGGTCCAAATGTCTTAAAAATCAACAGGCCAAAATGGCAAAAGAGCTCAAAGAGTTAAGAAAGGGGAAGCACCTGGAAGAATCCTTTGGGTGAGATGAATGCACCTTTCTCCAGGAGAATCGGAGACGTGGAATTACCTCATCAATTCAAGATGCCCGTTGAGAAATATTTTAGGATAGAATACCATGTAAGCCACCTGGAGAGTTTCGTCCACCAGATGGAGGTCTAGAATGCTGCTCGATCAGCAATGTGCAGGATGTTCCCTTCTACCCTGACGGATTATGCCAATACTTAGTTCAGAAAGTTACCACCAGTATGTGATCCAGGAGTGCGGTGAGACATTGAGATCTTATATAGAGAAGTTCCATAGAGAAGTAATCCATATGGGAGTATTTGCTGATAAGGAGACCTTGGCAAATTTCAGAAGAAACTTATGGGCGGGTAGATTGTTCTAGTCGTTTGTTAAGCATCCGCCTGAGACCTACCAAGAAGCCTATGACAGGGCATTGGAACAGGTGGACATAGACGAACAGCTCCAGTTTAAGGTCGAGCACGATAAAGCCCGATCAGCCAAGCAGCCGAAAAAAGAGTCTCTGAAGCCTGCACCAGCAAAGAAGTTTCAGATTCATCCTCCGAACCGGTCTACCTATTGGCCACTACCTCTATCCCAGCATCGGGATAGATATCTGGTGAGAAGAACCTCTCCCAGAAACACACATCCACTAAGAGAGGTAGCACGGGTAGAAAGCGAAGAAGATTGGTACAACCATTACACTCATCTCAATGCATCCTGGGAGAGAGACCATATATCTCTTCATCCGTGACAAGGGCTTGCTCAGGATGCCCGATCCTATACAGATCTCGACTGATCAGAGGAATCACTACAAGTATTGTGATTTCCATGAGGATGTGGGACATAACACTTCTAAATGCTACAGCCTCCATAACCAGATCGAAAGATTGGTAAGGGGGGACTCTTAATTGAATTTCTGCAATAGGTGAGGGATAGCATCATGGAAGGAAATGAGATACAGGGAGAGACGATGGAAGCAGAAGAGAGACGGAAAGATAAGGGGAAAGATCTGATGCAGCAAATCCAGGTCATCCATACCATCAATAGGGGCCCTACCCTAGTCGGGGTCCCTAACAATTCAAGAAAGAACCATGCTAGGTAGATCCCTTGGCTCATTACCGGTCATGATGTGCTTCGAGTCAGTAAGGTTTTCCAAGATCCATCTTGTACCACCTAGATCATTTGCACAGAAGAAGATGTCTACAATATAGTCTAGACGCATGATGATTCGATAATGATCACAGTACAGATAGCCAACTGCCTGGTTCACCGCGTCCTAATTGATACCGGGAGTAGTGTGGACATCCTGTTCAAAGGATCTCACGATAAGCTCAACCTGAAGAACCCTTGTTACAATAGTTGTACCTAGGTTTTCAATGGTTTCCCCAAACCCGACCCGTGACCCGAACGGGTTTTCATTTTCGGCCCCAAACCCGATCCGTTTGGGTCAAGGGTGCCCCAAACCCGACCCGAATGACCCGATTCATTTACGTAAATTTAAATTTAATATAGCACGATAACTAAGTTTAATGAATATTAAATTCATCTGTAAAGTACAAAATACAAATCCCAAAATGACTTGAACAAAAATACAAAATATATACAACATTTTCGGTATCAATAAAATCCATTCAACATCTTCACCAAAATAGTTTAAACTTAAAAAATTTCAATAACAAAATCCATCCAATATCTTCATCATCACTATGTCTTCTTGAAAACAAGCATATATTTAAAAATATATATATATCTCGAGTTTATATCTAAATATATATATATATATATTGTCTTCTTGGGTTTAAACTCGAAATATATATATATCACTTTATTTCTTTCAAATTGTTTTCTTTTCGGCTAACATAGAGTTTCCTTCTTTCTTTTCCTTTTATATTTAATATATATATATTTTTTTAAAATATATATATATATATATTCCGGGTCAAACGGGGCGGGGCGGGTCAAAAGGGACCGCCCCATACCCGACCCGGTAACCCGGGCGGGTCAAGAAATGTGCCCCAAACCCGCCCCGTTACCCGTTTTTACTGCCCCAAACCTGACCCAAACGGACCGGGGCCCCGCGGGTTTGGGGCGGGTCGGGGATTTTTGCCGTCCCTAGTTTTACCACACCTCTATATGGATTTACAGGGGACTCCCTGATGCCGGTTGGATCCCATAGTTACCGGTGATAATTGGAGAAACACCCCTCCAACAAACCTAATGACATAATTTATCATAGTCGACACCCCGTTCGCTTACAACGTGATCCTGAGAAGACCTTTCCTGTCAGAAATCAGAGGGGTACTATCGATCTATCACAACGTTCTAAAATTCTTAGTCGGTACCAAAGTGGGACAAGTCAAAGGGGATCAATAGGCAACTCGCAGTTGTTATGCAGTATCCGCCAACCCTATTGCGCTAGTCAAGCAGTGCGCACATGTAACCAGCTTACTAGAGCAAGATAGCCCGATGTTTCAATAGAAAGGTGAAGACTTGAAACTTCAAAGAAGGGGACTTAGTCCTCAGGAAAGTAACTCAAAATACCTGGAGAGGTCTGATGGCATACTAGCTCCCAACTGGGAGGGTCCCTACTTGATAAAGATGGTGGTTCGGAAAAGGGCTTACAAGTTGGAAGATATGGATGGTTACTCGGTAAACCACACCTGGAATGCCGATCACTTCAAAAGGTTTTACCTGTAAAGTTTGAAGGAAGATTTATTTCGATGGGTGTATCTTTAAATGTATACCCTGAGTTTGCTTTGTATCGCTTCTTGAGAGAATTCAATAAAAAGTCAATTTTTTTTCTCCTATGAGATTCTTCTGAGTTCGCCTTGAACGTTTTTCACCACAGAAACCAGAAGGCCCACGCTGCACTCATGATGCCCTAGACTGGGTCAACACCCACTAGGAGGATCGCCATAAACTGTATCGCCTCAAGACTAGGAAGAACCATATGGTCTTCCTGCTGCCTTGGTCGGGGTATACCCTCCTCCAAGAAGGATCTGGTGCAAAAGAGCTTAAGTGGTATAGTTGCCAGTTAGACTAAGGATGCAAATTCATCCTCCAAACCAAGAAAGCCTATATGGTGACCCTAAAGCCATGGTCAGGGAATACCCCTCTCCAGGATAAACCAGCAAAGGACCAAGACACCTTATCAGGATACCCGGGTCCTTACTTCTCCATATCTACACAAAGAGACCTAGTGCCAAAAAGACCTTAAATGCCGACCAAGATCAATTCACCTTGGGGCCAAGATTCCTTGTATAGGATTACCTGGTACCCAGATCCGCCTCATAAGAATAAAAAAAAAAAAATAGCCTTAATGGACTACCCGGATCGGTTCAGAATCAAGATCTCTTATCCAGGAAATATTCAGTACTTTGATCCCCGTTATCTCGAGTATGTTCTTGTCAAAGCAATTTTAGCCACCTACAGGGATCAGCCTTTCCCCTCAGGATCATACAATGCTAGGTGCAAATAACTTGTGAAGTTCCTACCAAAACTTACAAGGGGACTACTTAGCAAGATACCTCTAACAAGTACCCAGGTACCAAGACTTGGCCAGCATCAACATCTCAAGTATATCCAAATCACAAAATGAACAAATGTGAAGACACTAAATACTGACAACACTCAAATAAGTTTCACCTGAGTTTGATAAAGCATGCAGAGATCAAGTTCTACTAGGGTGCACTTTAAGCAAGTAAGACAATATATTTGAAAAGAAAAGAAAGCCTTCTATTGATTGAACAGGGTGCCTAACCCCCATTTTCGGGCTACAAAAATATATAAAAAATGAATGAAGTTAGGGAAAAAAAAAAGGCAAGTCACACACTCCTAGCATCCTTCTTCTCCCCTCATTCTTGGCTCTAGCCGGATGTATCTACCCTATCTATTGCCTTGGTCCCTGCATTAATTAAGACCTCTTCAGCTTCTAGAATCCCGAGTGTAGCAGGAGCCATCTTTTCCTTTACTAGCTCAATCTCTAGAGGACCATCTGCGTCCTGCATCTGGCTACCTCGATTTTCAGAAAGATCGAGAAGCACCTCCCCAATTGCTCCCACTTGATCAACATCAGACAGACTGGACCTCTGATAAGGAAGGGGATCCGAGATTGCATCAGCCTAAGAAGAACCTCTCTGGCTTAGATCAGCATCAGAAAATTGGGCGGCCTTGTCCATAATTTGATCTCGGTCCCAATCAAGGGCAACCTGCAGATCAAAGGGAGGTGGAAGGGCTGTGGCGACTTCATAAGAAATAGTGAAATACTCATCAGCAAAGGAAGAGTCCACCCTAGCTTCCAAGACAAGTAGTGAACCCTACAGAGAACATGAAAGTATACAAACAAGGTTAAATTACTTAAGACGTACCTAGAGGGGGGGGGGGGGGGTGAATAGGTTTTTCGCCTAATTTCAAACCCTTGAACAAACTTACATTTGTCCCTCAAGGTAGCCTTACATACAACATAAACATCACGGAATCATACTAAGACAAGTTATCATGTGATCATTCATACATTGTCTAAGTATCAATAAGTTGTATGAGGTATAAAGAAAATACAAAAAAAAAAAAAAAACAATTAACAAGAATACTTGTATATCAATATATGTTCAATTGTTACAAGCATATACAAATATTGCTATACATAAAATTCTAAACAATATACAAAAGAAATGTAATTACAAATATGATCAAAAGAATATATTTACAAATCACACTTTACAAAATCTTGAATCCAAAACATCACAAGTGAAGATTGTACTACAAGATTAAAACATATACAAAAACAAATATAAAAGATAGAGATAGAAAGAATTAACACAAGGGATTTTTTAACGTGGTAAAACCTCCAAGGAGGAAACATCCACGGGTTGAAATACAACCATTGGGTACTTATATATATTTGGAAAGTAAATTAGAAATTCCACAAAATGACCAATCCTAGTCACCAACCCATGTGGAGTCTATGTTTACCCAATCCCTATTGGAAGATACAAAATCCCTCAATGATGTAAACCACCACATATTGGAATTCATACCAAAACCAACATCGTTGGAAGATTAGAAATTCCTCAAGAGTGCATACACATCCCATGTACCCCGCTCTATCGGACTCTATGTCTAACCAAACACCCGGGCCTACCAATATATAAGCCAACTCTCTATATAAGGCACACGTGCCTCTAGAAAGCCTCCCATGCATGACTATCCAAGTCCTCCTGACTCTAGCCATGACTTCTTGCTTGTCTATCCAAGTCCTCCCGACTCTAGACAAGACTTCTTGCTTACCTATCCAAGTCCTCCCGACTCTAGGCAAGACTTCTTGCTTGGCTATCCGAGTCATCCCAACTCTAGCCAAGACTTCATGCCTTTTACAAGGACTTCCTAGTGTGATCATGTGAATGCAAGTGATGCAATCAATCAAAACAACATAGAACATGTGATCAATACATTCCATGGAACAACTAGATCTAGAGATGTGAAAACACAAGCAATAGAAATCTAGATGCAAAAACATGAATGAAAACCTAGAGCATGTGAATACAATTAACACATAAAAACTACTAGATTCATTCATACAAATAACACTTGAACAAAACATATACATGAGGCACAAGTTCAACATGTTATAAACATACATAAAAATGCTAGAATCACAAAATGTATTCAACAAGTATTCTAGCCAAAGATTTAGAGATAGGAGATATGTTAAAAACAAATCAATCCTAAATATCTCTAAAAACACATATAAAGGCTCTAACCCTAGATATCATCAATCATGGATCAAAGTCACATATAAAGGATTATTAATCATAAACTTGATCAATCAAGTCTCAAACAATCCTAGATATCAATCTAATCACAATACAACTCCCAATCATGTTAAAAACAAAGAATCAAAGATTCTAGTCAACATGTGTCTCTAATTAGACTATTCAATTAGATTGATTATGAAGCTACCTTTCTCTATAGCATTCACTAAACAAACATATACATATAGAAGAAGAAACCCCAAGCAAATTGGAGGTTAAAAAAGATGAAATCACAAAGTTATGAACTCTACCTCAATTACAAGAGCTGGGAGGAGATCTGTCAGAAAATCAATCAAACAGCTGTACAACCACTTGGAAAAGGTAGAGGACTCGAATACGAACAATCTCCAACTTGAATCACTCAATTCCGACTCCGTATGAGAAAGTTATGGTGTTTGGAAGTTGAGAAAATTTGGGAGAAAATCATAGACGGGATTTCACACTTTTTCTTCTTAGAAAAGAATGGAGGGAAATGGAGAGATTTAAAAAGAATGGAAGAAGGGCAAAATTGTCCAAAACAAAAGTGACCATCAGCCACCTCCACGTGTGGTCAGCGTGTGCCACACGTGGCCAGAGAGGAGCTCTGGCCGTGTGGCACACGTGGTCCACACGTGGCCATCTAGCTTGGCCTTTTGGCCGAGCAACCTCCTCGCGCACCTCTCGCGTTCTTCAGCCGTATTCGGGCATCCGAACTCCGAATTTGAATCCGTTTTCGGATTACAAACCGTGACTCCCTCACGCACGACGAAGACTATGAAACTTTGAAAAATGGTTGAGAATTCATCTCGGAAAATGACGACGAACACAACTCAACGAATGAGAACGAAAAGTAGCGTAGCTACATCGTTTGGACTCGAAACTTAACGTATGAGTAACCGAAATGACCGGGACTCAATAAGGAATAAAATAAGACCATGTTCAAGTCCAAAACACAAGAAACACAAACATACAAACACAAGTTCACATATGAATGCCATTTCCTAGACATAGTCCTAGAACATGCAACTCTAAAATGTATGAGCATTTGAGTTCAATGCATGAGCATACAAAATCATGTAAATGTGTTATATAAATGGTGCACAACAATGCAGTGACACATATGAATGATTTGTGTGTGTGTGCCTATGCCTTGTAAGAGGAATGAGGTCGATTTTACCTTTGATGAGCAATGAAGCTTATTTCCTCTTAACAAGCCATCATCTTGCATGTACCGTAGTCAAATCTTTCTTTGAAGCTTTGTATCATCATCAACATGACCACATAAACATTTACAAGATAAACACGTTTTGATATGGAATATATGCCAACAACAACCAAAAACCTAACAGAACGGTTTTCATTCAGAAGCACAGCCATCTCCACCGTTACACTATCCCTCTCGGTTTGGCGGCATGTTAACCTAACCGTTTCCGTATCCATGGCACGCTTCATCCGTTAAAAATCTACTAAGGCTTCCTGCCTATCGGATTCAGCTTCAGTGACGGACTAGACTAGTAAGGTCACATTCTACTCAGCTCGATCCAGATCGATCCTGGCGTTTTCTAGCTTAGCCTAAAGTGCAAGATTGGCCTCCTTCAGAGCTGCTACCTACTGACCCATGACCAAAGCGAATTTAAAACCCTGCAAAGGGAAGAGAATAAGAAGTAAAGAAAAAAATATATAATGATAGTACCAAGCAAGTTAGAAGATTAAGGTTTAGATCCGTAAGCAGGGAGGACATTGACTGTGAGCCTCCCCCTGGACAGGCAGCGATAAACTTGGACACAATGTCATCTTGGCTATAATCCTATAACCCTGATCTAATGGGAAGATCAGCAAGAAGAGAGATCGCAGTAATGGCACCTTTTTCTTTTTCGACCCTAACGAGGCGTCTGATGGATACTATTAGAAGAAGAGGAAGAGGAGAAGCCACCACAACTGGCTTGGTAACAGCAACAAGAGGAGCCTGCATCCGGGTTTGGACTGGCAAAATTCGAGCCCTAGCAGCCCTTGCCAACATCTCGCCCAAGGATGGGCACGCTGGAATCTGAGTGGGAAGAGAAACAGGAGAGTGTTGAATTGACCCCGCAGAAGCTGGATGAGGGATTGATACAGGCAGCTTGGACCTGGATACAACACTGGCATCCGAGGGAGGAGAAGGAACCAGAGAAGGGATTGAAAGGGGATCTGGGAATCCCGGCCTTGGAGAAGAAGGAGAAGAAGGCAGGAAAGTAGTTACAGAAACTACCAAAAGAAGGATCAGTAAAAAAAAAAAAAAAAAACTAAACCACATACCCGAATGAGCGATGGATATCTTGAGATACCGGTCCAACCTATCTCCTTCAAAGAGGTCATTGGCGGGATACTTCAGGTTCGTATATTCCTTTTTTTGGATCCTCTGAAGGATGCCTCTAGACTCCGCTGAAATCGTTCCCTTGCCCCATTTGTCCTTCGCGGTAAAATGGTTAAGGATCAGGTACTCAGTTCCCCCGATATGTACCGAATGGCCCCAATCCCCCTCTACAACAACCTATTCGTCCTTCCAGGTTTGGTTGTACTTCACATTGGCCTCAGGGACTATGAACTTCATCTCATTATATGCTCTCAAATAAAACTGGCCCTTAGGCACCAAGTTTGCTACCTGAAAGACGTACCAGAGTTCATCAAAACCAGGTTCCCTTGCCACATTAGAGCACCAAGAATCCCGTCAAGTGCTTCCAAAACCCTGGCGAGATTTGTATGGGGACCAGCTCTAGAGCAACAAGTGCCCTGCGAAGGGTGGGATGAAAGAGGAGCCTAACCCCACATTTGAAGGTTATTTTATGGACGAGGATACGGCCTTGAAGAGAGGTGTACAGATTATAACCCCGGTGAGGAAGTGACAAGGAGATGCTATCAGGAATCTTATAATCCCTCCTCAAGCTAGCCAAGGTGTCGACGATGCACACAGAATCCGGGATGATCCGACCATCGTGGAAGGAGGCAAAATGACTAGTAAGCACACATGCGGAGTCCACAGCCAGAGCATCATCCTCCTCATCAACGATTTAAACCGGGTCCTCGGGTTTATTGTTAAAACTCGACCCGATCCTAGGTTTCCTACCACAGCGACGGCGCTGAGAAGACGGGCTACTATCAATGGTTTCTCCCTCCTCTCAACCTCTCTTATTCCTCCTCGTCGACAAAGAGCTCTCTGTTAGGTTAACCTTCTCCATATTTAGAAAATTATCGAGGCTATCAGAAGGGCTTGGGAAAGGTGAATGAGGGTTTTGCAAAATTGAAGGAGGGTTTTGCAAAGCCACAAGAGGATTTTGTGGAGTTGGAGGAAGATTTGGTGAAGTTGCCATCGCAGAAGAAAGAGGAAAGAAGTCAGAAATAGTTCTATAAATAAGGAAAAGCTCAAAAAGAGAAGGCTAGGGTTTTTGCCTTTCAAAATTTGAAATCAATGTGATAAAAGGAAGAAGTTTGGGTTATTTATAGAGGGAAACAAACGGTTACCTGAATAAGGAAATTGGAATTAATGACCTGGAACATGTAGGAGATGGTTTCGAGAAATTCACGCCAAAAACGGCCCATTCAAATAAGCAAAACCACTCAAGGCTTGACACATGGACTGTCCACTTATTGCAAGCGTGTTGAAGAAAGATTTGTGTATTAAATGAGGATTTCCTCCAAGACAGTGGAAAACAGCCAGACAAGATAAGGAAAACCCTTCATGTATCCTGATATACTGACTCCAACCCTAGAAAGGTATCGGTGTTCAAGTCAAGGGGGACTTCTGTTAACCGCCAAAAATGGCAGGGGTTCAAAGAAGAATTTTCCATCTACACAGGGGAGGAACCCGGATAGAAGGGAGGACCTCCTGGTACCCCGCCACAGAAATTAGCCAAAATACGTCCTCTATCAGTCCAGATCAAGATCAGGGCTTCTCAGAGCTCCGGGATACCAGAGGGCACAGAAACCAACCATTACTACCAAGTCCTAGTATCCCGCTATCGTATTAACCTGGTATCCCGATACCCAGATGCTTTTGTACCACGGTACATTTATACTGAATATAACGATCAAGTAGGAAGCGAGATACCCATATACCTTGATCCCACCTAGGCCAGTTAATCCAGCAGTAAGTGTCAGATTAATCGACTGCCAAGTACTAAGGTAATATCAAGCCACATAGAAGGATAGTAAAGCGCCATCGTTTTGATAACAAGGAAGTTGATTCCTTCCCGCCACTCAAGAGTTCTATTTGAAAGAGGAGTCAACTGTCAGATTCCGCCAAAGAAGGGATCACTTGATTCCTAGAAGGAAAGCAACTATCTTCTCGCCAATCATCAGGAAATGTCCCAAAAAATCTTAGGTCACAAGACCGAATTTAGAGGAGTGCTTAGCAAGCACGAGGACTATATATATGACATGCTACTATACAGGAAGGGGGCAACTTTTGAATGCAAAACCCTATTTTCACGTTTTTTTCTATTTATCGACATGCATGAGAGCTCCACCACCATCGTCATCTGAGTGATATTTCTATCACCATAGCCATATACAAGACTCATTGTATTTTCATTATATGTTCATGTCAATATAAAAAAAAATAAAAAAAAGCACGGAATACGATCCTATTGATAAGTTAATTTTAATCACCATTTTCGTAGTGTTTAACTTCTTTTACTGAGGAACCATAGGTATCGAACTACTTGATATCTCTCCGAATGTAATCCACCCAATTTCAATCATAAAAGTTGTTAATTGGAGATTCATCCCAGAAACAATTTTCGGTTAACAATATTTTTTTATTTTTCTAGAGTTTCACTAAAATATATATATATATCAAAAGAGTTTGTTTATATTTGGAAGAACTTCTTTACTGGCAAAAGAAAACATTTTTTTTTTTTTAATTTCAAAAGCAATTTTTTATTTTTTATTTATTTATTTATTTTATTTATTTTTATTTTTTTGTCATTTGATTACCACTACTCCAATAGAGTTTTTCAATGATTAAAATAATTATTTTACATAGCTCAAATTTTAAGCTTTTCTAAGGAGAATTTTTTTTTAGCTTTTTAAATAAATATTAAAATGTATAAATATATAACTTTATCAATTTCACAGTACACTTTTAACTGAAAACCATAATAAATATTATTTTAACATGTTCTAAAGTATAAACACAACTTCATTACTGTGTAAATATTCATTTCACTTTATGCATTCTTTAATTAATTGTAATTCTTTTTTTAATTATATATTTTATTTTATTTTTGTTATATTTAAATTTGTTTTGAAACTCCTATCATTTAAACGAGCTTTCAAAGTCAAGGTAAAATTGCACAAGTGATATTGCACATGGTGGACTTGTGGTAACTTTTGCGGCACAAACATCCCCGGTAAGTGTTTACTAACCTTAAAATATAAAATGTCCAAATTACCCATGATTAATTTATTTTCATATTATAATAATGTAATCTTTAAAATAATGATTTGAAAAGCTTTTTTATTTATAAAAAAAATCATTTAAAATTAAATTAATTCATTAAAAAAAATTTGAGAAGTAGATCTGCATATAATTTGTATATCTGGTTGCAAAGATGTTTCGTTTTCAGTGGGTTGGGTTTTGTTATTTTTATTTTATTTTCATGGTGGGTGGGTTTTCAAATCTGTCTGTTTTTTTTCTTTTTTTTCTATTGTGTAACTCAATTCATCTTATAAGAGAGAAACAGACCAAGATACGGACATTGGACATCAGAATTGTTAGCTTAGCTCCATAAAAATTCCTGAGGGGGAAGGGGAGAGAAAAGATCTGTGATCTGAGATCTCATATCTAGTCCAAGAGACGCATGAATTTTAACATTAAAAAACTCTTCTTCTTTTTTTCATTTTTTCTTTTTATGAATTACAATTACTACCTAGACCTAAAGAGATTAAGCAATACTAGACAACCCAAAAATTTAGACCAAATTTCAACTCAAATGATGTGGTAAGTGAGTTATCATCACCACAGACAACATAAGATGATGTGATTAATGAAAAAATCACTTATCACATCATTTGAGTTGAAATTTGGACAAAATTTTTAAGTTGTCTAACATTAGTGGAAAAGATTAGACCATATAGATATGGTCCTGAATACTACTCTCACTATCGAAAAGAGGTTACATATGAACTACAACTCTTACATCCGAAGAGAGGGCTGCTCCAACTTTTAGGAAAGCACTCCCCACACTTTGGGATTTTATGACCAAAAGTAGGATAAATATTTACAACTACCAAAGCTTAAACCTTGGTGGTGGAACTTCTACCCACCAAGACAAAGAGGTCATTAGTAACATTAAAAAAAAGTCTTTTGGTCAAAGAAAAGTTATATATATTTTTTGAATACCTGAAATAGACCTAAAACATCAAGCGAGAGAAGGAAGCTACAAAAAATAAATGTCATATCAAATACTCTTTCATTTACTTCCACAAACAAACACAATTGCAGATTTAATGAGCCCAAAAATCTACTTTGAAGCGAACATTAATGGTTCATATTCAGGGCTTTCCAAGACTAAAAAAATCTTAAAAAAACAACTCCATTGCTTCAATTCAATGGATTTCCTCTTCAGGTACACATGATCATTCCTGAAATGGCAATTAAATTGTTTTAACATTTTAATCGATTTAGAACATAATGATTTCCAGCTTCCTTTTAAATCAACGGTTCATGAATCATGATCGAGATCATAAAGCATAAAAAGCAAATTGTTAATAAAAGTACCAAATTACTGAATGACATCTACTATTGTACATATAATAATACTTCTTCTCTAGCACTGCACATGCCTTGCAGGTGCTGCTGCCATGGATACAATTATATCCATCAACACCTTGTTTCGGAGATATGGAAAGAGTATGAATTGACGGAAAATTCAGCACCCGCAGATACGATAACAAACCTTCTATGTGCTCTATTTCCATGTAGAACCTCCAAGCCTGATCACCTCTTCACCGCTGTTGTCTCTCCTAGTAATCCTTTCTGGTCCAGAATTTCCTTTCTGGTCACTTATGTCGCCGTACATATCCTTGAGCTTTGCCAGATTGCTGGATGCAGATGTTCTGTCTTTGCTTGCTTCTTTCAGAGGACTAGCATGATGATGATCAAAGCGCGCGTTGCCAGTCTGCACACTTCGACTTCTGCTCCTGCTCCTACTCCTGCTCCGGCTACTACGAGATTCTTTATAACCATCGCGGCTGTTCTCATTTTCCCTTCTGCTTTCTCTCTCTGAATACCTAGACCTTCGCTCATAATCATGCCTCCGCTCCCTGTCCTTCTCTCGTTCTCTGTCCCTGTCCCGTTCCCTAATCCTATCTCTAGCCCTGTCCCTGTCCCTGTCCCTGTCCCTATCTCGATCTCTGTCCCGGTCCCTATCCCTTTCTCTGTCCCTGTCAGAGTATTCCCGATCAGAATACTCATGACTTCTGCTACGACGATCTCTGGGAGATTTTCTTATATCTTCACTGCCAGCTCTATCGAATGAGGGTGGCGGTAGGGTTCGACGAACAGGAGATGAGTCCCTCGTTGATGCACGATGCGGAGCACGCTGACCAAAAGAGACTGAAAGTGCAGCTTTTACAGAAGGTGGCCGACGAGCAGTATCATCAGATCCATGACGGGTAGTCTCTCCGGTGACACCAGAGTGTTTCGAGGGAAGCTTCATCCTCTCCAGATTAGTTACAATCTGCCGCATTACAGGAACAGGAATGCGGGGAAAAAGGGTATCAAAATAGTACTGCAATAAGACAACACAATGTAGAATTAATATCTTTTGTATCCCATGTATGAAAGCTTCAAAGAGTCAAAAAGATGAAGCTAAAAAATAGCATCATGCTAATAGGCTCATAATCAATTCTATTGAAGTAAGAGCATAACCAATTATTAACCGAAAAAAAAAATGATAATTAAATTATCACAGCTGGAAAGGATGGTATGAGAAGGACCAAGAGTAATCAAGGGCAGTTTACACAAACATTATGCTACAAGGCCTAAAGGAGATACAAAATCATATATGCATAGCTTTGACTCAATCACTCAATAAAGAAAGGAATTCTAGTGGGATCGAGTATAAAACCAAGATCTAAATCACAATAGTTTTACAATCCAGATATGATCCTAGACAGGGTTGACTTGCTACGCTAACATTTCCAAAATATGCTCTTCTGCAGTGCATTCTTTATTAGTGATTTGATATTCTACCATCTTACGAGGGAACCATGAAAATCCATCCAGAACTTGTATTAAAAAGGGTTACAGTTTTCAAAACATTTTCCTACATGACCCAATCAATTTGATCAATAAGACATCCTCTCTTTTTATTGTTAGACTCTTATCGCAATGTGGAAAACCATTGTTATGACCTCCATCTAAAATTATCCAAGTGATGTTAAGGGCAGAGGGGCTTTCTGGTTCTGCCCAGTCAAGAATTGGGGACTCACAGTCTCTAGTTGACAACTGAATAAGACAGCTACAAGATGGAATAGGCAGAGATGTCAACTTAAAATTTGATATGCAAAATGAGGTTTGTAAAATAAATTAATAATATAAACATCATTTGAATTCCTAACAGATAAATCTCAAAAAATAAAGCAATTACAGAGTTATGATACATGAGATGTTGAAGTGTTAAAGACAGGTTTTCTTGTTCTTTCTAGTCAAGAATTGGGCCCACATTCACTGTCAACTTGAAATTTGATTAATGCAAAAATGAGATTGGTAACAACTGAGTAGGCAACAGATAATATCACAGAAAGCAATGGAGTAACATGCACATCTGCCAGTGTTGCATATTATTGTAATGTGTTTGCATGTGCATTTGTTCATGTGCACAAGCAAATGGCTCTGTATGTTCAAGAAGGAACTAAATGTAAGTCGAGCAGTGTGCCAGTGTCATAATTAATATAAAGAAATTTCTTAAATTTATTCCAACTAACCTGACCCAGAAGCAAATCACGTATGTATGCACCCATTGTGGCCAATCTTCCATTTGATCCAGGAGAGAATTCCTGAACACAGTAACATGATTTTTTTTATGTTACTAAAATTATGTAAGAATAAGGAAATAATTACTGTGAAGCAATTGATTGAACATCGAACAATGAGCATGATGAAAGTTAAATAGATATATTAGCTGGAGAAGAATTAGAAAGTTTGACACATATTATCCAATTATGCAATCCCACAAATAAGCAAGTGGACCTTTAAATTTTAAATTCTTTTCCCTTCTTAACAGAGTTTCATTCATGGTGTTTTGTGGGTTGACATAATAAGATCTTAGAGATATGATTCATCCCAACCCCGTCAGAGTGTCCAAAATGCTTTTCCAGCTTTTATATATTACTAAATACAAGGTGTCATAAATAAAAGTAGCCAAAAAAAATCCTCAAAATACCTCATCATCTGTAACATACGGTTCAAACCAGTTCCATAAGGTCTTTGGATCTGCAGCATATCTTAAGTAGAGGAATCCAACCTGCAAAAAAAGTTCAAATTTCAATTCCAAAGACTAACAATCTCAAAGCAATAGTATCCATACACTGACAAGATCATATAATCGCAAAGTAGAAAATATGATAATAGAGATAATAAACATTAAATCAAAGTTTTAATACTGAGCAGATATGAAGCACTACCCCTAATTCCAGAAACTAATAAGCTGGGTCATCTAAAATTTCCAGAAATTCTGTGACTAAGATGATGGTTCTGGTGTTTATGCAATTCCAAAATTGTAGCAATAGCATATAACGTAGAAGCAACAATCAGAAAAGCAAATGTTGATCAAACATTAAAACTCTATAATCCTAGGACATAGAATGTCTCAGTAACTCAGGAAAAGGACACGTCAAACCTTGGTTTTGTAGATATCTGCTAAGCAAAGCAAGAGCATTGTTAGGTGGGAATGAGAAAGTCTCAGCAACTCAAAGAATCAAGGACACCTCAACCTTGATTTGTAGAAATCTGCTACGCAAAAGAAGGGAATTATCATGTATATATGTATGTATTTATACACCTATATAAAGAAAAAGGCGAGATAGGTGAAAGTCTTCGAATGAATCATATCACGAGTTTGGTCTATTAACTTACTGAGATGAACACGCTCTATTACTCTGGGGAGGCCAAAACCTCAAAAATTATAAAGGAAGACAATGCAAATATAATCAGCTACAGAAGGCATCAACTGTAAGATTCACATTTTAAATTAGATTTAACTAGCGCATTTCTTTCCCACGTTTACAGCAAAATGAGCTTCAGATAGCCACATTAAATACATCAATCAATACACCAATGTATCTGCTATTAAAACTTAGAAACTTCTAATGACAGTATATGTTTAAAAGAATGAAAACATACTAAAAAGCCACTAATGCTCACAAAATTATTCATATAATGCACATTTGCAATGCAAGTAATATAGGGCACAAATTGTATGCTGTAATGGTGAAGCCTATGTAGTCATTAAATCAATATATATATATAAATGGGGGACAAGGCATAAGAAATGAAGATCAAAGAAAGATGGTAAAACATTTTTCAATCTAACTTGCCCAAGATACCTACTCTACTAGCAAGATTTACAACCAAACATGACCCTAAAACAGATAATTATTCTCAAGATAAATCTGATAACTAACATTTTCATCTAATAGGCTTATCTAGTTCCCCATCATTCTCCTCCACTAAGAAGAACTCGACTCCTGTCAAATCAAATGGGTTACAACCAACGAACAAGAAAATACCACAGCTTGTTCCTTTTAGAGACAGCCATTTCATTAACCCAAGGATCATTCATCATAGATATAGGAAAATGATTAATCTTAGAACCCATTGGTACAATTATGAACCCTTTGTATAATGTTTCATCAAGCTGAATTGGATTAGTGACAACCATGTTCACTATTTCATGATGTTGTACCACCTCTGAGGATGAGTGATTGACCCCTTGAACTTCAAGATTATGACCGCTTGGTCCATATACTTGTGAAGTGGGTTGTGATGGATCAACCGTATCTGCAGCCTCATGTACTTTACCGTTATTTTCTTTCTTAATTAGGTCGTTTTTCTGCTTAAAATATTCAAAAAAAATATTTTGGCAAACCTTAAGGCACGCAAGACACGCCTCTATGAGTTCTTGTTGCTTACGCTGGGGAGCATAATGTCCATCTTGCAAGTATTGAATGTCCAGCTGACAACAGCCATCATAATATTTCAACCTTGAAGAGAACTTGTCACCAAAAAGGCACTCTGGTGGAATTGAAACTGGATAAAGGCTTGAACACGAGTCAACTTCTGAAATGTTTTGATCCTCTCCACAAAACCATAAGGAGAAAATACTTGATGTAGTACTTCCTCGGTAATACGATAAAGCACATGATGGATCGTTACTAGTAGAACTCGGTTCGACTCATCAACGGTGTCAGCACGTGGTTGGTTCATTGAGGAATGATATAAGGCAGAAAAAAAATTCGCCACTGTGGTTAATTTTAGAAAAGTCCCTCTGATTTGCACAATTATAAAAACACCCCTAACGTATGTGTAATTACGAAAAGACCCAGCAGGTTTTGTGATTTGCGAAACGACCAGGAAAATTCCCACTAGCCCCTTCAACTATCTGAATTTAGCGAGAGGGCGCTGGTTGAAATCGGTTGACCTAGACACCAATCGACAGTCAGATGGAAGTCCGACCAGGAGGATCGACATCCGGGGAGTCCTCTGGAACCGACGGTGAGATCTCACGTGCCAGTGATCGACGGTGATGGCTAGCGGCGGCAAATAGCACTTTGAACCGTTGATTTGCATTGATAGAGGCAGAACTGGCGATCAGCGATGAAGAGAGAGTTACTGATCGGCTGCGTTTGATCCTAATGGTACCGTCGATGGCGACCACGGGCAGATTTCGACGACGGCACATGGGCATGTGGGTGGTTACAGCTGCTATGATATTTTTATTTTTATTTTGTTGACAGTGCGTGAGAGGTGGTGAGTGTGTTTGGCTGAGTTGTATATTTTTTTTATTTATTTTTTTGAGTTGCGAAAATGACAAAGAGCTGATTTTGTGAGTATGGGTTGCGGAAGTGTGTAAGGATAGAAGTTTGGCTCTGATACCAAACTGATGTAGGACCAACACTAGAAATAAGAAATAGATAGAGACTTTAGAGATAGAAAAATAGAAACAGAGAGAATTAGGGATTCGAGACAGACAGAATTAGGGATTGGAAACAGAAAGGGGGAGAAACACATAAGAACAGGAGATTGAAAATAACACCAATAATTCAATTCAATTCATTAATCAAGTCTAATTACAAAGGCTTTGAAAGAGACTATTTATAGCTAACAAAATGATAAACACCTAACTCCTGATAAAGATAAAACAAAACCTAACTTATCTCTAAAAGAGATAATTATTCTCAAGATAAATATGATAACTAACATTATCATCTAATGGGGCTTATCTAGTTCCTCATCATAGGTCCTCATACAGTTACAAGCAAAATTAATCTATTAAGACTATGAAATTTCAAAGGTACCTTGATCGAGAACAAAATTTATTTACCTTTAAAATGCCATATGCATCAATGTCCTACATATTCATTCATTTATGTTGAAGCATTACACATTCTATTGACAACCGGTAAAGGAACAACCAAACAAACATTGAATTTTAAACAATTCATAAGAGAAAAAGCTGATAATGTAAAATGTTGCTATAAAAAGAAGGGAGGAGATATGAATACAAAAAACATTATACTGAGCTGGGAAAAAAGATAGGAAAAAAAAAAAAAAAAGTTAAGTTCTGAGGAAAAAGTATAAACCAAACCTCCCGAGCAAACATAGAAAACTCAAGAAAAACAAAATTGTATTACAATCCCTTTCAGGTAAAAAAAACATTCTTTGGACTCCAAATGTGTAAATTGGGCTCTTACATGTATATTATTTTCATACACCCAACAATTCCCAAGCTTTTTCATTCATCGGGATCCAAAATAGGAACTAGTGTCACATTGTAAAACTTTGAGGGTTAGGAAATTTGATGGAATATAATATCTCAAGTAGGTGGCCCTTAAGGGGATATGAACCCTTAAAATCATAGTTACCAAAAGGTCTTACTATCCAAAACATGATTACCATCCGGTGAGCGATGATGTGAAAAGAGGAAGCTATGTTACTGTGGAAATTTGACGAACCCAAATTACCATAGGTGCATCCCTAAATTATTAAGAGATGTGAACTTTGTTGGATTGTGCTTAGCTTCTGATTGCAACATCTATTTCTATGACCTAAAAGAACCTGAAACTAGATAATAGAATGAAATAATTATGTGCATGTCAACTATGCTGGTACTTTGCCCTTAGTTGTTCTTGTGAGTATATGTTGGTGAAAATTGGCTCACTCAATTACATAATTGTTGATTTCTCAATTAGCACTAGTCTTTTGTCTCCTATCAAAAACAAAAAGAACATAAAATAAAAAAAAGTGCAAGTACTTTTTGCCAATTTGCAATTTACAGTGAAAAATTTTAAAAGGTATAATTATATCATAAATTTCTTAACATAAAGATAATAATGATCTCTTCTGTTTCAAATCTATATATGCACGTGCACAAGCACATATAGACATAATCCATTATAATGCTTTCCTAAGAAATCCATTCTCGCATTTAAGATATACTTAAAGCATTCCAATTATATAACATAAAATAAATCAAACTATTGTAACATTTTCATAGCAAATAAATTATCCTCTTTTTGAAGGCTGATAATGAACATCAATGACAATGGTGTAACCATATGTTTTTACTTTTTACACCTAAAATAGATGGAGAATAATTCTTAGAAGTGGCTGCTCAAAATCAATAGCATATCAAACATGCATGCACACACATACACACAAACACTAACTTGTATACTAATGACATAAATAATTCCTGGTCATTCCTGATGACTTAACTAATGCAGGTCAAGAAAACGGCTTTACTTACAGCTCTGATGTAAGGAGAATCTGTATGCTTCAGCAGGCCATGCATTTGCTTTACGGTGAGTTTCATAGTAAAAAACTTGTAAAGAAGACAGAATGCTGTAGAAGGACCGCGGCAGTTTCCAGTCATCCATGGTTCCACATGGTCGACCTGATTGTAAATCTCATCGATCACTTCATGGTATGTCTTTAACCGGTAGAGTTCCTTGAAGTAATCAGACGATAGTATGTTCATACAAAGAACCTTCTCTAACAATGAATCAATCGGTTTCCCACAAGTCTGAATTTCTGTCATGGGTCATCCAATTATTGTTCCTACCCACACTCACAAAACAAAACTTATGAATAATGTTACGCAGTATCAATGCAATCTTATTCCTACAACAAATCATGGAAATTATTAATATTGGACTGCGAATGAAAATAAAGAAAAATAATCCCAACAATAATGCAACATATTATTTAGAGTGAAAGAGAAAAAATAAATATGATGAAAAACCATTAAACTATCTTCCTGTCTACGTATAACTTAATAAATACAGCAAACAAAATAAATAATTAAATAAATTTCCTAATCAGCTGAGCCAAGCTGATAATTGTAAAGAGTCTGCTTAACCTATGAAACGTTTCAAATTTCGGAATTCGGATAAAAACATAATTGCACGCACCCTGTATCTAAAAGTTTCGATATTTAATTGAAATCAAAACGTTTCAGATCCACGTTATAAAATCCAAATTCCGTATTCTGAAAAAGCGAAAAACAACAGAAAACGAACATTCCAGTTAGATGATAGCTAAAAGTTTCAAAACACCTAAAAAGAACGAACACTGTAATCAACCAAGCATATTCTTGAAAACTAAAAAATAAAACAAGTACGAGACCCAATCTATAGATATCGATTATTCCCGGCATTTTATCGTCAATCAGAACAAACGAAAAGCTGCAAGAAAAGTAAACTTTTACAGACTTCAAATTCAAAGGACAAAAAAAAACAAAACAAGTAGAGACCAAAAAAAATCTTATTCGAAACGAAACATTGAAATTGAAATCTTAAGAGATGCAGATTTAATAAAGAAAATTAAAATTTAACAATTAGAAAGCTTACCGAATTGTTGCTGATAATCGAGTCTCTCGTGGAGAGACGGAGGAAATTCGATTCGGGGACGACGACGAAGATGATAATAAAAACCCTAGAAAAACGTCCTCGTATCGTCAAATTTTTTGTTTTTATTATTTATTTTTTGAATATGGACGGTTGGGTTTATTTACAGATTTAGCCTTTTATTTTTTTTTTATTATTATTATTTACGTTTGATGTTTGTATAGACCCGGGCAAGTGCCCCCTACCATCAAAATGAGGGCCAAGGTGGCATCCGCGTTCAATCCCTATGATTGGGTGTATTAGACTTAGACTATCAAAGCTCAAAGCCCATAAGCTTATAGTTAAGCTCTGATAATCTGCATTTAGATTGAGATTTTAATAGACAATTTTGAGGTGTAAGGATTTTATGGATTTATATGATTTTAAAAACTATTAAGAATATATGGCTTTCAGGATTTTTAAGGATTCTTTGATCTTTATTTATAGACTATTAGGATTATATATACATTATTTTAAGATTTTTTGGATTTTTTAAATTTTTGACCCTATAAATTTGCTAACTAATACATAGACCTGAGTTGAGAAACCCAAACTAGCTAGTTGGCCTGGGCTAAAAAAACCCAATACTTTTTTGGAATAGACATCAACACACAATGAAAATACATATAAACAAATACCACAATAATATGAATAATAGTCATCAACACATTCGAAATTCTCAAAAGCACTTTACTAGACATGCATACTCAATAACAAATCTTTTTATATATATCAAATATACTAAATTTGGACTTCCATGTTGAAGAAGCACCTTAAATTGATGTTGCCAAGGGCATTTGGGTACAAATAATATTCAAAAGTCTAATACAGGAGCATAAAACTTGGCTGAAAGAACGGAAAAAAGCAAAACAAGGCAGATTAAATCCAAAAAAAAATTAGAATCAAGTCTGTCATAAGCTTCCAAGTCAGATTTTGATAAATCAACATTAAAAAAAATAAATAAATAAATAAACAAGCAAATTGACTATTTTCTTAAAATTGCGATAAGAGCATGTTGATTTGTTGTTCCCTAATCATCAAAACCATTCATACTTGTACAGTCCTTCAACCATTGACATGCATAATTTGAACACAGCAAACATTGAGTATCTCGTCTCATGTCAGATACTAGTATACTACAACAACAATAATGCTCATCAAACACCTTACATGTACATTGATGGATACTTATATATGATAACATTACTTGATAACATTACTGGATATTTTATCAAACAATTTAATCAAACACTTAATTATATTCTTACACTTTAATGACAACATTAGGACAAAATATTGTTTAAAGTACTCACTGATGTGAGACTTTTATCAAACACCTTACATGCAACTTTTAACTGATGGAAGATTTTTTCTGTTATAGTGTCTATTCTATGGGTTTTGAATTTTGATGAAAGAAGAAAGCTTTTTTCATCCATGTATCATCACTATTTTGATGAAGCTTATGGAAAACCCTTTTGTTTTTCTCTTTTGAATAGTAATTTGATGAAGATGTGATAGGGGTATGGAAGTTGAAGAAGATGAAGATGAAGATGAAAAAGTCTAGAAAGTCTGATGGGAGAAGACAAGACAATTTTTAGGTCTAGCTATTTATATTTATCGCTAAAAAGTATAAAAAATTCATTTTGTCATGAAATCCTACAAATCTTGATCTCAATCCAATGCCACCAGATAATTTGCTGCCTCTTGAAAGTATGGATCCAATACCATAAGATATAATAGGCTTTTTTAAAAAAATTAAAAAAAAAAAAAAAAATCTTAAAAGTCCTAATCGAATACCACCAAACTTATCTAATTTATTAAAAAGTCTCAATCTAATACAATCAAACTTTTACTTCCAAAAATTGTCTCCCCCCACCAAACATTAATAAACTCTCAACTTTTTCCTAGTTGACATTCTACTTGAATTTTTTTTTTTTTTTTTTTTTTTGGTTGGTGGAATCAACTATGGAATGGGAAAAGGAATCCTCATTCCATTGTTTGTTTTGCACAAGATATCATAGAATGAGGATTCTATTCCATGGAGGATTCCATCAAAATGATGGATTAGGATTCCTACCTCTTGAGGTCGGAATCCTAATTCCAACCCTCCCTAAAATGTTAAAGTTATCATTTTGTCCCTCAAAAAAAAAAAAAAAAAAAATTAAAATAGAGGAGGCCACTACTGTTGACCTCCTTTGTAATAGAAGACAGCGAGCCCTCCAGTGGAGCCTCGTCGTCGCCATCTGAGACTACCGAAGGTGGCCTCGTCGCTAGGGATAAGAATGGGGGCCCAATGGGGCGAGGAGGGTCCCCCCACCCCCATCCCCGTTCCTAAAACCTCCCCCCACCCCCACCCCCACCCCCATTTCCCCCATTTCCCCCATTTCACCCATTTCTAATCCTAAAAATTTTCAATCCGAAATTCAGAATTCGGAATTCGATCAAACCAAACTTTTGTTTCATCCTGTTTCAATAAATCCAATAATTAAAAAAACATACAATCTAAAAAATATATAATTGATTTAATTTAATCCAAAATTAATACAAATAACTATAATAATATAGTGTTAGTGCTATTACACATAAAAGATTAAACAAATTTAAAGATTTCGATCTATCCAAAATATGAGTAATAGATTAATAGAATTAGAGTTTTTTTTTTTTTTTTTTATCTTAAGAAAATAAAATTAAAAACATATAAATAAATAAAAATATATATAGGGGGGATTTGGTGCCCCACCCCCACCCCCCATTTAGAAAATGGAGGAATGGGGAAATGGGGTGCCCCACCCCCACCCCAAAACCCCATTTGGGGGCAAATTTTGCCCCCAAATGGGGACGGGGCCCCGTGGGGGTGAGGCCCCATGGGGGAAATTCCCATCCCTACTCGTCGCCGTCGGAGGCTCTCGCCTCCATCGTTGGAGGAGGCGAGGGCCTCCTCTATTTCAAATGAAGGAGGCGTGAGCCGCCTCTCCTCTGTTTGCATATTGAAAAGAGGTTGCGAGTCTCCATCACAAGAGTAGGCGTGGTCGGAGGAGGCCTCGTCCTCCTCCATCACCGGGGAGCTTCCTCCTTCTTGCTGGAGGACAAATCCATTGATGTCTCCTTCATAGATCAAACACTTTTCTTTGTTTTATTAGATTTAAAAAAAAAAAAAAAAAAATCATGTTGTTTCGAGACATTTGCATCTTTCAATTTCACAAGATCTTTTGATTTGTTATAATCGAATCAAAGAAGAGAAAGAGATTCGAATCAGAGAGATGACCGTGTACAAATGTGTTGTTGCTTCTTACATTTTATTTTAAAATTTGTTATTATTTTTCTTTTTTCTTTGTTTTTAATGTTATTTTTTTTCTAATAAATTAATTTATATTTTAAAAATAATTTCTTACAACTTTTAAATTGTATTTTTTAGGAAAGATTCAAAAATTATTATAGATAATTATTTGGATAATATTTTAAAATTTTAATTATTTACTATTTGAATATCATATTAATAATTTAAATTAAAAATATTTTTTAATACATCAATCATATAAGGGGTATTTTGGTCAAAACATAAAGGATTCCATGTATGTCATGTTAAGAATGAAATATCTCATGTATGTCATGTTGAGTATGAAATATCCTCTATACGCAGTATTTCATGTAAGACATGAAATATCACATGTATATCATGTTGGGCATGAGATATCTTATGTATGTCATGTTGAAGTATCTCATTTTCTTCAAAAATACATGATTTCATGATATCAGATGATATCACTTTAAACATGAAATAACCCACTTATATCATGTTTAACGTAACACACTGTGTGAAAAATATGACAAATGAAAGATATTACAATTCACGTTTATTTCTTTCTTATCCCTTAGTCACACCTCACTACATTTTTTGCAATGAAATTAAAAGTCACTAATTATAAAAGGATCTACTACACTGTCACACTCAAGATTTATCTAAATCACTAATTAACTTGTACAACATTAGTATTTAGTAGTTCCCAAATCACCATTAAAAAAAAATAAAAAATCAGAAGTGTTGATTTTGTTTATTTGATGGGCTTCCAAGCCTGGGTCTGATCAAAATGGTAGAGTCCATTGCCTGAGCTAGGGCTGCAATACTTGAGGAAACTTGGCTCTCTAGGAATTGTTAATGCTCTGTTTGATCTACAAAATCAAATAAATAAAATAATAAAAACGTTTTATTATATTAATTTAAAATTTTGAATTAAATTTGTGACTTTAACGCCAATTTATCTATTTGTTTTCAATCCAATGTTTGTAACATGCTTTTAATTCAATGCTTTTTTTTATCGTTGTATACTTGTATTGTAAAAGAATGAGTGGAGGAATGTTCAAATCTCAAAATTTAAAACTAAATTTTAAGTTATTACAGTCAAATCCATAATAAAATGAGGGAATTAGTTTATTATATGATTGAAAATCTCAAGTGGTTTCAATATGAAAATTTTTTATAAAAAAAATATAGAAACATTTTTGTTAGATAAATTGTATCCAAAAATATTAAAGTATAAAAAAAACAAAAAATAGTTTCAGAATTCGATTCAAGATCAAAAATTAAAAATAAATAAAAAATACACAAAAAGAAAATAAAATTCTTCTTCTATTTAGGTTTTTTTTTTTTTAATTATATCTAAAAACAGTTTTCAAATAAAATTCTTCTTCTGTTTAGGTTTTATTTTATTTTATTTATTATTTATTTATTTTATTTTTTTTTGGTTTACACCATCCGGTTTCCGGGTGGGGCGGATCCACCATACGGTGCAATCAGCCCAGACCACACCCTGACTAATCCGGACTCGCACCGGGTCGGCCCACTAAGGGGTTAAGTGCTCCCAATATGTGTAGCTCCGTTCACAAGGGGGGTTGAACCCACGACCTTGCTTAAGGGATGAGAGCGTCGAACCACTCACACCAACACATGATTGGTTTTTATTTATTTTTTAATTATATCTAAAAACAGTTTTCAAATACTGTAACACCCAACCAAGCAAACTTTTTTGTTTCTCTTATTACAAAATAATAATAATAATAATAATAATAATAATAATAAAATTTTTAAAAAATGTATTTGTATTGTAAATTAAACGTCTCTTTGAGTTTTTTTTTTTTTTTTTTCCTTTCTCTTTTTATATGGTATTGTATCCAACTCATCTCTAATTTCCCAAAATTACATCCTAAAATATTTAGAACATTATTTTCAGATCACGAATCAAACGTAACATAATTTTTGGTTTGGAAGCCTTGACCATCAACACCTCCATAATATACCTTTGTGGAAAGAAAGGTCTATCGAAATGAGGCATCAATTGGGCTCTTGGAACCATCTCTTTTCTCAGCAACTTAACTTCTTCCTCATCAATCATCTGATTGAAAAAATTAAAATTAATTTTCTATCAAAATTGAATTCAATGTATTTTATTAATTATATCAAAATAAATAAATATATATACAATAATACAAATACAATGCCTTACCTTTTGCAACTTCTCTATTCTTTTCTTTTGAATTTCTCCCAGATATAGTTTGGTCGCAACCTGTGTTTTTTTAATAATTTTAATATATAAAACCAAAAAACGAAAGAATCTAATAATAAGTCATTTGTGACCATTTATTTATTTATTTTTTTTAAAAAAAACATGCTTTTAAAAAGCACATCAAACATACTGATTAATTGAAAAGAAATGGCAAAAAATAAAATAAAATAAAATAAAACAAAACATTTAAGTTCTTTTCTAAAAGTATTTTATTACATAAATTTGAGGTATACCATTGGACTAGCCTTATCTCATCAAATTTTATATATATTTTGAAGATATGTTTTTGTAATTTAAAACATATGGTAAAATATATGTAGATGAAATTGGTATAATGGTACACTATTGAAGCTGTGGGTTCGAGTTGTGCATGCACTTCTCCCCCAACCCCAAATTAATTACAATAGCTAAAAAAACAAATGTGATAAAATATTAAATAAAATTTAGCATACAAACCGAATAGTTGAACATTGCACGTTTGACAGCTCTTTGTTGAGTATGGAGTCTAAACTCTTGAGGCTTTGTGTTTTCCTTCAAACTTGCCTTTGGATTTCCCTACATATACATTAACTCTCATTCATCATATTTCTCTTTAAAAAAAAAAAAATTAAAAAAAAAGTTTGTACTTTCCTTAGAAATTGGCTTTGGATTGAGTGGAGAAAGTGTAAATTAAAATGTAATCTCACCATTCCTGTAGCAGTGGAACTCCATGAAACTGTAGACTGTGAACTAGCCTTCACAAACTAAAAAAAATAAGAAAATGCAAATGCATCAAATATTAGTTAGCAAGGTCCTTTTCTAGTCAAGTCTGTCCTAAATATTTTCATCAAGTCTTTATAATTACAACCGGTTGAAACTGGTGTAAAACAATTTTACACTAATTCGAACCGGTTGGAATTTTAAGGATCTAACGGAAAATGTCAAGATCAAACGGAAAATTTCAGGATTAGACCTGACTAATGAATTATTATTAGTTACTATATTGTTTTTCTACAAAAGTGTATATATATATATAAAAGCATTTTAAAACCTTTTTTTTTTCTTTTCAGTAGAACTCTTTTAAGTGCAGTTTTTAATAAGCAATCACTCTTATGACAAGTATCTGTAAAAGCTCTCAAAATACTTTAACTTATTTTTATTTTAGTACTAACAAAGCACTACAAATTAGATTCAAAAACGCTTTAAATAATACCAAAAACATTTTGATGAGACATACTAATTGGAAATAAACATGAAAAGGCACGAGGAAATGAAACTTAATTCCGACTAGATTTATGTGTTGGGTCCGCACCATAACTTAATACCGAAAATTTTAGTAATCACTAGATTTTAAAAATCAGGAATTAAATCTTCTTTCAATAGGTCAGAAAACACTTCCAATAATACCAAAACACTTTCAAGTTTCAAATACATTATTACTACAAAAGATAAAATAAAATAAAATAATGCAACGATTAAAAAACAACCTTGAGAGCAGACTTGGTGTGAGCTTTCTCCATGTTAATTAACACTAAGCTAGAGATGATCGATATAATAACACAAACCAAAAATGGCACTGAATTTAAAGGGAAAAGTTTGGAGATTTGTAATTGTCTTTGTTTGATGAGTTGCAACATCACATATATGCAAACAAATATTTTTTTGTATACAATTAATTCTCTTGCACCAAACTTTCTGATTAAATCTCCCTCTCATGCACACATATTTGTCACTCACCGTTCTAAGTTTCCTTCAAATCTCTTTCTTTCTTTCTTTCTTTCTTTCTTTCTATTTTTTAAATTAAATTAGTAATGAATTAATTATGAGAATACTTGGTTGAGAGTTCCTATGCTGTTAATTAACTAATTAATTATTCTAGGATGGCTAAGTTGCTCATGGAGGAGCATTTTGATTATACCAAAATCGACTACTCAGCTAATTTTTTAGTTGTTAATTATTACAAGTGGAGAAAATTTTTAAAATAAAATACATGCCATTATTATCATTTACCTTTTTTTTTTTTCCAAAAAGATGCAATAAATTTTGCCTAGATATTTTTAGGAAAATGTTTAGGTACTGACCCACCAATAGGGTGTTAGCACGTGGTATTTTTTTCTTTCACCTTTTATATTTATCTCCTTGTATTCTTTCAAGAAAAACCTCTATCAAGAAAATAAAATATTGCCATTATTATCATTTACTTTTTTTTTTTTTTGCCTAGATATTTCTATACTATGAGAAGGTATTAGCTTTATAAGATGAGAAATTATAAGAATGAGATATTTCTATACTATGAGAATGAAGACAATTTATTATTTTAAATCTTAAAATAATTGTTCAAATCTGAAAAAAAAGGGTGTAAAAGTTTTTCATTATTTTGTATAAAGATTATATCTAAATTATATTTTAACTTCGACTTGTATCATTATTTTTAACAACCAATTTATTTAGAGTAATGCTACTTTACCCAAATCTGGTGTCCAAATAATGTGACAACACTCTCATCTATTCATTTAGATTGTATTATATTTGTTTGATTTAAATAAATGGATAAGAGTGTTGCCACGTCATTTAGACACCAAATTTGGACAAAGTAGCATTACTAATTTATTTATTTATTTGTTTAAAAAAAAACACACAAAAATACTGAAGGGAGAAAAAGGTCATTTACTCATATTGTATCCAAAAGAAAAAGGTTTCCTGATTCAAATACTCTCTGGTTTTGAAAATAATAAATACAAAAACTTTTGAAGAAAGAAAAGCTATCCAGTTAAATAGCTTTATATATATATATATATATATATGTGTGTGTGTGTGTGTGTGAATATGTGGTTGTGGTTAGACGTCCTGAAATTATAAATTCAGGACGGTCCTGATTAGAGAAGTATTCATATCATTTAGACAAGATGAGGTTGGTGTAGTAGTATACTTCTTACATTTACAACAACATATTATATATATGGAGTCGGTTCAAGCCCCCCTAAAAACCCCGAATTTAAGTAATATTTAAATAAAAGAAAAGAAAAGAAAAAAGGTATTTGTTATTTGTTTCTCCCTAAGAAGCACGGATATTTCATTTGGTGGAGGTAACTCATATTGAACTCATATCCAGTTCAGATACTCCCCGGATATTCCAGGATACGTATCCGAAATCCGTTGACTTTTCATAAGTTTGACTGGAAGATACTTTGAGGATACTTTGATGATACTTGGGGGATACTTTAAGGATACTTGAGGGATACATCAAGGATACTTTTGGGGCAATATTATAATTATTTTAGTATAAAACATAGTCAAATTATAGTTTCAAAAATTTAGGGGTCAAAATGAAATTGTAAATAAATTTTGGTTTTGATTCCATTGGCATAGAGAATACCGGAATACTTGAGATTGCAAACCTTTCTCTTGATGAACCAGAGTTAGATGACGAATTATCTATATCCTTTGATAATGTGAATGATGATAGTGAAGTTAATTAGGAATTTAGAATATGTTTTATGAGTTTTTTATTTTTTGTTTTTTTATTTTTATTTTTTTATGTATTATTTAGATTTTGTAATGTGTTATGATTTATGTAACGTATGTTTTATTTGGATTTGTAATATGTTACGACTTATGTGACATGTTTTATTTGGATCCTATAATATATTACATTGTTATGACTTATGTAGATATTTAACATGTTTTGGATTCTGAATATGTTTTGATTTTGAATGAATTATCAAATACGTTTTCATATATTATTATTATTATTATTATTATTATTATTATTATTATTTAATATAAATATATATTATTTTAATCGACGTATCCTGCCGTATCTGTATCCTAGTTTTTGAAGATTTACCGTATCCCCTTATCATGCTGTATCCGTATTTCGTATCCGTATCCGTATCCGTGCTATATAGGTTTCTCCACATTGCACATGAGAGTGTGTGTCAAAACTTGAAATTAAAGTTAATTGTTTTCCTTTTCTATGGGAGAATCGAAATCATTATAAGAAGAGAACTTACCACATGAGAACCTATGATTATGTACATGTTAGATAGTATGTATATATGAGTCCAAAACAATTCATTGATATTATTGGATTAAATGAAGATAATCACTCACATGCTTTTTAGTGTTTTGGGTAGTAAAGCTTGGTTGAGTTGTCTGTAACATTACGACATAAGTGCGTATTTTTTTTTTTTTTTTTATATTTTTTTTAAAAAGTCATTTTCATCTAACGAATGATTTCCAAAAGACAGCAAGAAGGGAGGCAAAAGTTGTTAACCACTCCACTTTCAAAGTATTTCTTGTTAAGTCCGTTATCTAACCAAGCCATTAAAATTAAAAATATTTAAACAAGCTTTCTTCTTATTATTTTTTTTCTAAATAAAACGTGTAAAAACTTTTGGCTTTTTCTGAGTTAGGTCATGATTCAAAAATTCAACCTAACAGAAATCAGATACTTAGAATTCAAGATTTTAGGGTTTTTAAAAACGACATGATGGACAATGAAAATAAACACGATTATCCTTGCATTAATTTTTAACTAATTAATTAAAAGAAAGATAAACAATTCATATTTAAAATTAGGAATTCAACATCGAAGCTTTCTTGTTTTTGAAGTTGCCTGCACCTCGCTTCATTGCAAACCACATAGTGTGAGTGATTTTATATTAACTATTTTGTTTAAGCCAATTAATCAGTACTTAGAATTTAATTAAGTTCTACAAGTTTCATGGTTAGTGTTTTTAAAAACAAACACAATTCTTCTTGATTTCTTTTGTAACTCAATGTACGCATTTTTAACTACAAAAATGAATGAATGGAAATATATTTCGTAAACATTTCATATTCAAAGGAATACAATGATAATTACTTGTTTTTGAAGATGCCCTCTTGTTGGTTAGCAAACATCAAGTTTGTTAAGAGTTATTTCATATATAGAGAGATTATGTTTAAAAGCACTTTTTAATTATATATAAAAAAAAATTGATATATATATTATAATATATATATATATATATTTAACACTAAACATTATAGACGTTATTCAAGAATAATTTTCATATTCAAAGGAATACAATGATAATTACTTGTTTTTGAAGATGCCCTCTTGTTGGTTCATTGCAAACATCAAGTTTGTTAAGAGTTATTTCATAATATCAAGTGATTATGCTTAAAAAAAACTGATATATAATAATATAAATACATTTAACACTAAACATTATATAATTAAGTTATTCAAGAATAATTTTAGGGTTCTAAAAATTTATATCACTCTTTACTTTTCTACTTTTAGGTCTAGTATCAACTTAATAATTTGAGTTTAAATGGCACCAAAGTATGGTGATAGAAAAAAAAAAAAAAAAATACCCCCATTTTTACTTTTATTCATTTTTCTATACTCTTTTTCCTTTCAATTTTTTTTTTTTTAAAAAAAAAAATTGATGGAGGTTGAAAAGATCTCGACCTCCAATGGAGGTCAAAAAGACATGCGATGAAAAAGATTAAACAAAAAATTTGGGTAGTAAGTCTCGGGTGCCCAATTGAAACTTATTGCCTTACTACATCGAGTGCCCAATCCAGACTTAATTTTAAACCGAGACTTATTGCCTTACTGCATCGGTGCCCAATTGAGACTTAATTTTAAGTCTCGGTTAGGCACTTGCGACTTATTGCCTACTGCATAGATCATTTTTTTTTTTTTGCACTATCACTAGTAAGTTTCGAAATAACCAAAATAAGTTTAAGAAATACTAAAATAAAGGGTCATTTCATCAATGGAGGTCAAAAAGACTTGCATGAAGAAGATTAAAAAAAATAAAATTGGGCAATAAGTCTCGGGTGCCCAGCCGAGACTTAATTTAAGTCTTGGGGTAGCACCTGAGACTTATTGCCTGGTCGAAATTTTTTTTTTTTTTTTTTTTAAAACTTTTTCTGCACTACCAACAATAGTAAGTTACGAAAATACCAAAATAAGGGGTCATTTATTCTTTTGTCTGAAGACTGAACAGTCTTAAATTTTTCTAAATAATGAGTATGGACTGAAATCTGAATCTTAATGATATATTTTTTTTCTTTTTCTCACATCTAAATGTACTTTCAACATTGATTTTTTTTAAATAAAATTGTTCGATAATAAGTAATTTTACATTTATACCCATATTAATTAAAATAAGTAATTTAACATGCACAATTCTTTATAACATTTTGTATGTTTTTTCTAAAAACAAAGTTCAATTTAACAAATAAAAAATTCATCAAAGAATATAATTTTGCATGATCTGCAAACAAAGTTTAAGTTCAATTTATTGTAAAAAAAAAAAGGTTCAAGTTTAAGTTCAATTTTGTATGTTGTCCACATTTCCGTTGTATATAATTCATGAAACCATTTTTGTTTTTTGGTTTCCTAGATCATATGCACCAGAAACCAAATAATACTCAATATGATAGGCAAATTTATTAAGCACTATACGAATAGTTAGATAAAAAAAATAATAATAAAGAGTTCTTTCCGGGATTTGTTAGGAGAGAAATTCAATTGTTCAATTCCTACAAAATTTCAGTATGAGAAGTAATTAGGTTTTTATTTTTTATTTATTTTTATTTATTTTATTTTTTATTACTAAAACTTGTTTAAAATAAGAAATGTGTTAAAAGAAAAAATTCTACACCATAACAAATTAAGATAAATTTGAAAATATATCTTCTTTGGGAGGAAAGACTTGGAAGAGAATATTTTAATTGCAATCTAGTGATTTGGAATTAAATTAAAAGTCAGGATTTCTTACTTTTTATTTTAAGTTGTTTTTTGATATTTTTTTAGTTGTTTGACCATTTAAAAAAACAAATAAAATAACTTAATGAGTTCAATTCAGATTCATTAAGTTTTAAGTGCAAAAAACAAACGACTCCTAAGTCTCGGAAATAATAAGATAATGGGTCGTTTGTTTTTTGCACTTAAAACTTAATAGGTATGAATTGAAATTATTAAGTTGTTTTGTTTGTCTTTCTAAATGGTCAAACAACTTAAAAATAATAAATAAATAAAAATTAAAAAAAAAACTTTAAAAAAAAAAGTAAAAATGTTTTGCTTTTAATGTAATTCCAAATCACTAGATTGCATTTAATATATTTTCTTCGAAGATTATCCTTCCAAAAACAACATATTTCCAATTTTATTATTATTTTATATTATACACACATTGTCATTTTCACCAACATCGTTGATCCTTCAATTATATATATATATATATTTATAAAATCAAAACCAATTCTAAATCATTATTTATCATTTTTTTTAAACTATTATTTATCATACTTAATCATGAATAGTATCTTATTATTATTACATAAAAATGGTTTAGGATTTGTTAATTTTTTTTTAATTTAGTTTTTTATATCATATAAAATAAAAAATACATAACAATTAATAGTAGCAAATGTATAAACATCAAAACACTTGGTTTTAAACCATTTTATCTTTAAAAAAATAATAATAATAAAAAAAAAAAAAAAACAAGTTGACATTCTATTCAATAAAAAAACAAATATGTTATTCAGTTACAAGTTTCAGTTATTATTCAGTTTTCAGTAAAATGACATTTTTGTCCAATTACATATTTGGTACTAAAAAAAATGAGAGCTTCTCCTTACAATCCATAAATTATCTATTTACACTATAATTTAAATTTTTTATTAATGACAATTTTAACATGATTTTTTTTTTTTGAGAAACAAATTCATTAACTAGAAAATAACTACAACTGATTTGGGCGGTCACCCAAAACAACCGGATCGACACTAGGTGGAACCTCCTCCATCCAGAATCTATCGTAGCTAATAGACAGACCCAACTTAGCAAGGCTATGAGCAACCATATTTGTTTTTCTAGAGACAAAAGAAATACTAAAACCAGGAGAGGAATGCAGAAGCTAAGTTATGTCACTGATGACCAAACCAACTTCAGAATTCACACTGTTGTTCCCCTTTACCAAGTTCATCATCACCAAAGCATTAGATTCAATTACATAAGGCCAGAAACCACCATCATGAGCCAATTTTAACCCCTTCAAAATTGTTGTAGCTTCCGCAATATGAGGATCGTAACCAGCCGCGATTGATTGAGCACTGGAAGTCATAACCTCCCTCCTCCAATCCCAGACAATGACATCAATACCAACTCTTCGATCAGTCACCGCAATAGCTGCATCCGTGTTGATCTTATAGACGCCACCAGCAGGCGAGCACCACTTGGGAATCTCATATAGTCGGCGATCATAGATGGTTCCCTCCCTCAACTCATTCGCAACTTTGAAATCAATTAGAAAGGAACTCGCCCAAGGAACCACATTATCGCATGAATCAAACCCAAGTTATGCACCCTACCATTTCTTCTGTATCGGTTTTGCCAAACAACCATACATAACAGTTCCATTTCCTCTAAAAGCACCGATTTTTGCATGAGATCATGAGGTCAATGAATTGGAGATGATCATTGATTCGATAACCCTTCATAGTAGGGTATGAGGCTCTCACAGGCTTCAAAGAAGGGCAAGTCCAAAGAGCATGGGTCATGCTATAAGCCCTAGTTTTTTTAAAGAGTTGCGCAATGGAAGAAATTTTATTGATTAAAAAATATTGTTTGAATCATATTCGAACAAAATCGGTCTTTTAAAATTGTTTAAGCAACTTAATAAACTTGTACGATATACAAGAATAAAAAGAAGTAAGATTCGTAATCATAGCTCAAGGCTAACTTCTTCGTTCTTTCTCTTCTTGATTTCGCTTTGCGATTTGTATAACTGGATTTTCCTCACTATCTCCCGTGTTCCGGCAACTACGTGTGGGCGTGTCATAGGCTTTAGGAGGTTGAATGGAGGTAGAAGAAACACATGAAAAACAACTCTTGCCTTCTCTTGGTAGGGTTCGGCCACCCTAGAAAATAAGAAGCAAAAAACCCTTTCTTTCTTTTTTTCTTTTTTTTCTCTTGGCTGCACACCCTCTCATTCTTTCTTCTTCTTTTACGTGTACTGCTCAATTACTTTAATTGAGTTGTTTTAAAGTATTTGTTAACTTTATATGATAGGATAGTTTTTTTTAAAATATCAAATATTCAAAAAACAAATATCATTTATCTTGTTAATTAAAACTCAAATATTCAAACAAATATCCTGATATCTTATATCATGATAGGTTTTCAAGTGACCTATATTAAATAGGATTCTAAATCTCATTTAATTCAATGTTGTCACTATGACTTGAACCCATAACCTGCAAAAGATTAAATAATCAATATTATTTAATATCTTTACCTTGGTCTTGGTTCGAACCCTTGACCTCCATAAAATAATTAATTCAATCAATAATTCATAATTATCAATACAATTAAATAATCACATCATTTAATTAAATAAAATCCTTGTTACTTTCATAACATAATTAATTAGACCATCCAATTAATTAACCATGACTTTTGGTACAATCAACGTTCCATGCTAGCAAGATGATCTAATGGACCCACAATTTTGAGCTCTAATAATCTTTAGAAACAATTAATTAAACTCTTTAATTAATATTTCATGATTATTAACCTTGGAGTTACTCCACTAAAAACCTGATGCTGCATTCTCGTAACTGTAGATGTTTTTACACAAACCTAAACTCAGTGTCCATCGATATAGCTATTACATATGGTATAATCCTCCACAAGTAGTTCATAATTAGAGCCGGGTCATAAAGTTTGTTATATCTCTCCAATTATATCTTTTCCATTAAGTACCATTAATTCTTTATTGAACAATTATATCCATCATTCCTTTACGGAAGAAGGAGAACGCTCTTAATTGTTTAAGCCCCAAATCAACACTTAAGGGAACAACTTCTCTACTTCTCATAAAAAGTAGTAGATTTCACTATTGTGTACAGACCTTTCCAGCCACAAGTCAAACCGTGATTCCAAGATATGGAGATATTGATCGGGAATGCTATTCTGATCTCACCTATGGTAAATTAAAAACCACAATCTAACCTGAAGGAGTCAGTAAGATATTTAGGATTAAGATCACCCATAACAACCATCATTTGTCAATATATATGAATCTCCCCATGTAATGGATATTGGTGAGATATTCATATAAATCGTGGCCCAGTCCTATATGATCACATCATATAAGGTGCCTTCATTCTCCTATCATCTTTTGGTTACATTTACTTTATATGAACATTTGATGGTTTCTCAAACCATACACTATCCACCTACTATGATTTGCTTTATTGCATTTAAGACTTGTTAATTAATTTAACTAATTACTCTAATTCCCTGTGGAATGAATCCTTACTTATCGTTTTACTAAGTTTTATATCCTAAGTGGATTTTCAAGTGGTGAAATTTGGTTTTCAAAATGAACACATAAAAACGTATTTTGTTGAGTACAAAACAACCTCATCATTTACATATTACAAGCTTTATGGCAAAAACCATAACACATGCTTTCTGAATTATTATTACACACTGGACACGAGCTGGCAACTCTCATACCACGTCTAGCCAGATTATTAATCGTTAGAATCCAATCATGACAAGCCCTCCAAATCAACAATTTAACCTTGTATGGCACCTTTATACGCCACAAAAACTTCCACCAGGATTCAGACAGACTCAATCCTGAAGATCCTAGATTCAAGGCCAAATTATAGCCAAAGTGATACCCACTCTAAACTAAGTACGACCCCAACTTCTCATAATTCCAGGTTATTGAATCCATGATTTGCAAAGAAGAAGTTGATAGACTAAGAATTAGCATTGCGTCTTTGAGCAAGAAGGACTCATTAACCAGCCTTGTATTCTAGGAACTATAAGTGTTCTTCAAAGCCTTCACCAAAGCACTTGCACCTAAAGTATCTGGCGAAAGAACTTTAAAGGTGAGTGGTCTTGAAAGCCAGCGATCCCTGTAAACAGACACGGATTTGCCATCACCAATATGCCACCTATAGCCTGCATGAACCAGTTCGCAACCCCATATGAAGCTTCACCAGTGGAAGGAACAAGAAGATCCACAGTCAGCTTCCAAGATAGAGGTGTCAAGGAAATAACATTGTTTCAGAACTCTTGCATCCAGCGAAGTCGGATTAGACATTAGTCGCCAGCATTGCTTGGCTAAGAGAGCCTGATTAAAAACTAATAGGTCTCGAAAACCCATACCTCTGAAATCTTTGTTACGACATAAAACCTTCCGAGAGCACCAGTGCATCCTATTCTTCTCCTCACCCAACCCCTACCAAAAACAAGCACTAAGCCTGTGGAGGTCCTTAATAAGCAATTTTGGCAGACGAAAAAGAGACAGAATAAGTTGGGATAGCTTGAACTACAGCTTTCAGCAACATCTCATTGCCACTCGAAGAGAAAAGCTTATTTTTCTAGCCCTTCACCCTCTCCCAAACATGATCACGAATACTCGCAAACAACTTTCACTTACATTTTCTAGCAAACTCGAAAAACCTAAATAGTGATCATGACACTCAACCAACTGCACACCTAAGATACCTGCCAGATGACCCACCTAGCTAGGATGAACCTTATTACTCATACACATAGTAGACTTTTGGAAGTTAATAACCTAACATGAGGCATAAGAGTAGCAATCAAGAATCTATCTGATGACCTGACAATCCATCTCCGAGGCTCTAGTAAAGAGCATACTACCATTCGTAAAAATGAGGTGAGTAACTTTCAGGCTGCCTCTTCTACATTTAAACCCTACCAACTTTCGCTTTTGCTATGCGTCCAGAATCAGATGAGATAGACCCTCGCGCATATGAGAAACAAGTAGGGGGAGAGCGGATCTTCTTGACGAAGGCCTTTGGAAGGCTTTAATGAACCACAAATGTTCCCATTAATTTGAAATGAAAAGGAAACGGATCGAATGTAGTTCATAATTCGATTAATCCAAGCCACGGAGAAACTAAGCCTCTCCATCATACCAGCAAGAAACTCCCATTGCACCCGATCATAGGCCTTGGACATGTCCAACTTCAGCACCATCACCCTATTTAAGCCTTTCTTGTGAGTACGAAGAGCATGTATGCTGAAATGTACAAACGTAGTTAAATTGCTTAAAGCATATCTAGAGAGGGGGGAGGGGGTGAATAGGTTTTTACGCCTTTTTCAATCCCTTGAAACAAACGCAAGTTTGTCCCTCAAGGTAGCTTACATTACAACACGTAAACCATACATACATGTATAAACAAGATAAACATGTGATCATTAAAGCATTGTCTATATATCAACAAGTAGCAAGAGGAAGAATAACATTAAACTCAACAACAAAGAATACTTGTATTTCCAATAATGTTCAATGTGTTACAAGTATCTATCAACTATACAAAAGAATCAATATACAAAAGAATTATATATACAACTATGATCAAAATAGTTTGCTTACATATCACACTTAACAAAATCTTGTTTCAAAATACATCATAAGTGAATATCATGCAACAAGATTAAAACATGCACATATACAATTATGAAAGAGTGAGATAGAAAGAATGTACACAAGAGATTTTTTAACATGGTAAAACCTCAAAGGAGGAAACATCCACGGATTGAACAGATGAATTCTCAACCATTTGTCAAAGTTTCGTAGTCGTCGTTGTGCGTGAGGGAGTCACGGTTCGTAATCTGAAAACGGATTCGAAATCGGAGTTCGGATGCTCGAATATGGCTGAAGAACGTGAGAAGTGCGCGGGAGAAGCTTGGTGGCCAAAGGCCAAGGCATGGGCATCCACGTGTGGAGGCCATGTGCCACACGGCCCAACCAGCCCTCTGGTCCCGTGTGGCACACGTGCCCCACACGTGGGCAAGGTTGGTCTGGCCTATTTTTGGTGGACAAAAATGCCCTTCTTCCCTTCCTTTTAAATCTCTCCAATTCCCTCCATTTGTTTTTAATAAGAAAAATTGTGAAATCCTGTCTAGAGTTTCTCTCCAATTTTCTCAACTTCCAAACACCATTACTTTCTCATACGAAGTCGGAATTGAGTGATTCAAGTTTGAGATTATTTGTAATCGAGTCCTCAACCTTTTCTAAGTGATCTTGCAGCTGTTTGATTGATTTTCGGAGTGATCCACTCAGAAAACCGAACCAACTCGTGAAATCAAGGTAGAGTTCATATCTTGGTGATTTCATCCTTTTAAACCTTCAATTTGCTTGGGGTTTCTTATTCTATATGTATATGTATGTTTGGTGAATGCTATTAAGAAAGATAGTTTCACAATCAATCTAATTGAAAAGTCTAATTAGAGACACATGTTGACTAGAATCTTGGATTCTTTGTTTTTAACATGATTGGGAGTTATATTGTGATTAGATTGATATCTAGGATTATTTGAGACTTGATTGATGCATTTTATGATTAATAATCCTTTATATGTGTCTTTGATCCTTGATTGATGAAATCTAGGATTAGAGCATTTGTATGTGTTTTTAGAGATATCTAGGATTGATTTGTTTTTAACAATATCTCCTATCTCTAAATCTTTGGCTAGAATTTTTGTTTAATACATTTTGTGATTCTAGCATTTTTATATATGTTTATAACAACTTAAACTTGTGCCTCATGTATATGAATTGTTCAAGTGTTATTTGTGTGAATGAATCTAGGAGTTTTATGTGTTAATTGTTTTCACATGCTCTAGGTTTTCGTTCATGATTTTGCATCTAGATTTCTATTGCTTGTGTTTTCACATCTCTAGATCTAGTTGTTTCATGGAATGTATTGATCACATGTTCTATGTTGTTTTGATTGTTAGCATCATTTGCATTCACATGATCACACTAGGAAGTCCTTGTAAAAGGCATGAAGTCTTGGTTAGAGCGGGATGACTCGGATAGCCAAGCAAGAAGTCTTGCCTAGAGTCTTGAGGACTTGGATAGGTAAGCAAAAAGTCTTGTCTAGAGTCGGGAGGACTTGGATAGACAAGCAAGAAGTCATGGCTAGAGTCGGGAGGACTTGGATAGTCATGCATGAGAGGCTTTCTAGAGGCACGTGTGCCTTATATAGAGAGTTGGCTTATATATTGGTAGGCCCGAGTGTTTGGTTAGACATAAAGTCCGATAGAGCAGGGTACATGGGATATGTATGCACTCTTGATGAATTTCTAATCTTCCAACGATGTTGGTTTGGTATGAGTTCCAATATGTGGTTTACATCATTGAGGGATTTGTATCTTCCAATAGGGATTGGGTAAACATAAACTCCACATGGGTTGGTGATCTAGGATTGGTCACTTTGTGAAATTTCTAATTTACTTTCCAAATATATATAAGTACCCAATGGTTATAATTCAACCTGTGGATGTTTCCTCCTTGGAGGTTTTACCACGTTAAAAAATCCCTTGTGTTAATTCTTTCTATCTCTATCTTTTATATTTGTTTTTGTGTATGTTTTAATCTTGTAGTACAATCTTCACTTGTGATGTATTTGGAAACAAGATTTTGTAAAGTGTGATTTGCAAGCATATTCATTTTGATCATAATTGTAAATATAATTCTTTTATTCATTGATTTTTGTGTATAGGTATTCTTTGATTGATTCTTGTACATATTGGGCACTATTGTAAATACAAGTATTATTTGTATTAATTTTAATATAGTTTCTTCTCTAGCAAGTTGTAGTGTTCTTACATTGTAATACTTTAAGTACAGCTTGTAGAATGTGGTCTTTATTGAATATACTTGTATATGAGATACATTGGTTCTTGGTATATGTTTTGTAGACTAAGTGTGATGAATTGAGCATACTTGTACAAATTGTTTTTCTCATAACAATCTTGTTCAAGGTTTATTATATGCTCACCAAGGTTTTGACACTAGTCACGAAAGAGTTTTTAAAACTAGTGTATCAACCTATTCACCCCCCCTCTAGGTTGTTTAGTATAACCTTGTAGGCATTTTCATAACACTTGAATAAATCTTATACATAAAACACATATTCAAGAGATTAGAAACATACACTAAAAATTCTAGAAACACAAAATATGTTCAATGAATATTCTAGCCAATATTTAGAGCAAACATATAATGAATAATCAATTAAATCCTATTAGGCTCAAAATACAAAATCACAAGTGCTAATCCTAGATTTGTTCAATAAGAGGATCTAAGCACATGCCTAGGTTATTGATCATAAAATAAATCAATCAAATCGCAAATAACCCTAGATATCAAACTAATCACAATACAACACTCAAATATGTGAAAACCTAGAATTCTAGAAAACTAGTTCACATTTGTCTCTAATTAGACTTTGATTAGGTTTGATTATGAAGCTATCTTTCTCAATAGCATTCATCATACATACACATAATATAGAAGAAGAAACCCTGAGGTAATTGAAGGTTATAAAAGAAGAAAACACAAAGTTAAGTCAAATACCTAAGAATCACGACCTGGTTCGTTTTTGGAGGTAAAACCACTGGAAAAGGTGATCAAATAGCTGCAAACTCTTTTGGAAAAGGTAGAGGACTTTATTATGAAACTTATCCAACTTGAATTACTTAATTCGGAGTCCGAATGAGAAAGTTATGGTGTTTGAAAGGTGAGAAAGATTGGAGATGAAATCTGCTCATGTGTTTTCAATTTTTTTTTTTTTTTTTTTTTAAAATGAAAATGAGAGGGAAAGGAGAAACTTAAATGAAATGAAAGAGAGGGAAAGAGATGACGAATCATGAGCTGCCACCTCACCACCCCATGAGAGGCGTGTAAGCTGTAGGGAAAAATACCATAAAAGTACCCGCAGCGGAAGCGAGACTAAAATAAAATAGTTTAGTGGCTTTTAAAATTTTTCCAATTATGAACCTTAAACCCTTTTGATTAATTAAATATATATAACAAAGTAATAAAAATTTAATACCTCTTGTCGCGTGATCCGATTGACATGCGTCGATGGTAATCCGCAAGATCTTCAATCCTAGCACGAACGTGGATCACCTAGGAGCGTGGTCTCCCTTCTCTTTGAATTGCAAACCTGTGATGAGATTAAACAAACTTTTCTTTCTTGATCGTTAGTCACAAAAACAATCAAAAGAAACCTAAGATTATTCCGGTCACTTTTGAGTTCTCAATCTAATGATCGAAACTCGCGTGAACCTTGATCGATGTTGTATACACAAGCTTATCAATGATTAAGCAAGTAGTACACCATCAAAGAATAATCTATGTTCCTTTTTCTCTTGTTTTTAGTAGAATAAAATCTCTATCTATGAGTTAAGAAGAAGAAGAAAAATAATTTTCTGCACTAAGCCTTAGGGTGGCCGAAAATATTATATGTACATATATATATGGCCCTAATTTTTCTCCTTTCTTTTTAGCTTTAGGGTTGGCCGAATTCTCTTCCTTGATGCATTAGGGTTGCCGCAATTTCCAAACCAAGTTTCCTAGTTTGAATTGCACCCTAATTCCTATTTAGAAAAGATTTCCCAAACCTAATCAAACTCATAAATTTTTTTATTCTCATATTTGACTAAAATAAAAAGACTTCCTGTTTGAATAAATAAAACTAATTATTTATTTCCTTGTCAAACAAGTCTTTCTATTTAATTATACTACTACCAATAGTATACCTTTAGGAAACATATTTCCTAATGAGAAAAGATTTGTATCTTAATTAAATAATTAATTAATGAATTAATTAATTCTTATTTAATTAAATAATGAAAACAAAATAATATTTTAGGTTATTATTTAACCTTGCCGCCCCATATTAATAATGGGCCATATATTATTTTTCCTATTTCATTTAATCCATAGGACTTTAATTAAAAAGCCCACATGTGAACTAGACCCAATCTTACTAAAAGAAACAAGCCCACATGTCATCCATTAATATATAAATATAATTGTGCAGCCCATTACATAAATAATGTGCAAATTATATTCTTAATATATTAAATTGCAATTCTAGATGGACCCTAAATTGGTCCGGTAGAATATATCAAGTGATCCATGCAAGTCCGTGTGGATTGGGGATCTTGGCGGGCTATCTAAATTTAAGCTCCAATAGACATAACCTAATCACAATCAACAAATGATTCACTTAGGTCCGATCCATTAATTTTAGCTCATTCCACTAAAGAGCTAAAATTGAACTCTTAAATAAAGACAGAAAAGGAAGATGCTTCCTCATTCATACCCTAGACAATCATATTGGAGATAGTGTATCCTCGTGATTAATATCAGTAATCGCCAAGAGTTCATAGACCGCCTATAACTCTCCAAGTTACCATATTTACTCATATGACCACATTTTGAACTTGGATATTTTGACTTGTCCAGAAGCCATGTTTTCAATAGACACTATTGAAAACTCAACGTTGAGATTTAATATCCAATTACCTCAAAACATCCATATGATGATATTATACTCTCATTTAATAAATGGAGCCACGATGTCCATATCTATAAATGAAGTCCTCTATCGATTAACAAATGAATATCACCAAACTATCGAGGATAGACTATGCGATATAATCGTACTCATTGATAGCTCAAATGATATCACCTGCAACCATAAGTCCATCATTTATCTCAGGATTAAGATAGACTCTCCGATTGTCCTGATAATGAAATTACTTTTATCTACTGACGGTTATAGATAAAGTATTTCATTGTGATCCTGTTCAATGCACCCAGTGCACTAGATCCTTTTGCTCGAAGACACTTCGATGATTTTAGACTCATCATATCTCATTTGATCCCACTCAAATGCTAGCAAAAGAATTCTACAACTTTAACAAGATAAATGTGCCCAACCTTTAACTTAAGTTGTGAACGATATTCAAGACTAACTAAAGAACTGTGTCTACCACATACATATCCAGATGTATGAACAATTCTTCTTTTCTCATAGTCTTTAGACCTTATGATTATTTACTTTAACAATTATTAAACTATAAATGCTATAAGATTTGTTTAAACCAGAAATCACTTTATTAATATGAATAAGATTGTTAATTACACTATTACACTCTTGCTATTGAGCATAATCCTAACAGCCTCACGGGGCAGAGAGGTGTGTGGGTCGTGAGGCTCACGGCCTCCTCATAGGCTCACCACCAAATGGCCTTTGGCCATTCTTGACTCCCTCGCACTCCTCTCACATTCTTTGGCCATATTAGGGCCTCCGAACTCCGAATTTGAATCTGTCTTCAGATTACAAACCATGACTTCCTCACGCACAAGGATGACTACAAAACTTTGACAAAAGATTGAGAATTTGACTCGGAATACGACGACGAAGACAACTCAACGAATGAGAACGTAAAGTGGCATAGCTTCCTAGTTTGGACTCAAAACCTAATGAATGAGTAACTAAAATGATTGGGACTCAATAAGGAATCATATGAGATCATGTTCAAGCCCAAAAACAATAAAACATAAACAAATAAATACAAAGTCACACAAGTAAGCCATTTCCTAGAGATAGTCCTAGAACATGCAATTTCACAATGTTTGTCAATTTGAAACTAATGCATGTGCGTACTTTGTCAAGTGTGTGAATATGTTATACAAATGGTGTACAACTATGTAGGGACATAAATGAATGTCATGTGTGCGTGTGCCTAAGCCTTGTAAGAGGAATAAGGTCAATTATACCTTTGATGAGCAATGTAGCTTTTTCCCCTTTCAAGACACCATCTTTCATGAACCGTAGCCGAGTCGTTCTTTGAAGCTTTAAATCATCATTTCTAAGACCACTTATCAATACAAGAGAAACAACGTTTTGATATGGAACATATGCCAACAAAACCAAAAACCAAAAACCAAAAACCAAACACATACATTCATACCCGACAATGGCGTTATCCAAGATTAGCCTTCCAGGGATAAAGGCACTTTGCGTTTCCGAAATTACATCATCGAAGACAGTATGAAACCTATTCGCAAGCGCCTTCGCAACAATCTTATAGACCACATTACACACACTAATGGGCCTAAAATCAGTCATTTTCTCTGCCTTTTTAACTTTCGAAATGAGGGTTATAAGCGTCCTATTTACATCCTCAAGACTATGGCCATTATCTAGCACTCCTAAGCATGTCGAAGTCACCTTATCACCCACAATAGGCCAAAAGTTTTGGTAGAAAAGAGCAGGAAGAACATCAATTCCCGGGGCCTTCGTGGGGAACATGTTGAACAAAACCTTTCTAACCTCCTCTGCAGAAAAATTCGAATCAAGAAAAGTTGATTTCCTCTCTGACAAACAAGGAGAAACACACCTAAAAACTTGCTCCATCGCCAATTGGTTTGGGTTATTAGAAGTAAAAATATCTGCGAAATAACTTTGGATAATGTTTGAAATCTCCTTTGGATTATCCCTCCAAACACCATCGTCATCAAACAAACCTTTAATCCTATTTCTTGCACACCTCGACGAAGCTTTCCAATGAAAGTACCTGAAATTTTTGTCTCCATTTTTCAGCCACGTCTTGAGATCTCTGCTTCCAATAAACTTCTTCTTGATCAAGGAGGACATCCAACTCCTTATCAACTTGATTAATCTCTTTCCATTATCCTACACCAACAGAATTCGTTGCCAAACAAAGCTCATTTTGTTTAGCCAAGATACTCTTCCGCAAACTCCTCTGATTTCGCACATTCCACCTACCCAGTTGATCTATACAACCCCGAATGATTGACACCAGACCTTACATATTTCATTGATAACTCCTTCGTTTCCAAGAAGTTTTAACAAGCTCCTTGTAGCCTTCCAAACCCGCTTAGCATTTTTCGGAGTGAAAGTGACACGATCCCCTAGCAGACCTAAGGGTAAACGCCTGAAGAATATAAGAAGTATCAAGGAGGATCGGTCTATGATCAGACTTCCATAATTCTAAATGACTTACCATAGAGCCACCAAACAAGGATTTCCACTGAAACAAACAAACTCATCGGTCAAGTCTCTCTTGGATCAGTCTAGACCCCTCGTGCTTATTACACCATGTAAACGGTGGACATGAAAAACCAAGGTCTTTAAGGCCACAATCATCTAACATGGACCTAAAATTATCAAGAAGAACTTTAGAGCGTTGAAGACCACCAAGCATCTTGAAATCCTACAATATCTCATTAAAATCGCCGCTGCAAACCCACGAAAGATCAGACATCTTATGCAAACACCGAAGAAGGGACCAAGCATGATAGCATTGAGTTGCCACCAAATGCTCATAGAACCTAGTTAACCTCCATCTACTATTTCTCTACGAAACAACTTGAACGTCAATATGAAACCTATAAAAAGACAACAAACTAATGTCAACTATATCTGACCAAAAGAGGCATAAACCTCTGCTTCGACCAACACAGTCCACCACTAACTTACCAACAAAGCCTAACTTAACCTCGATGTTTTCCATTACCACATGATCAGCTCTAGTTTCCATCAAAAATATAATCTCAGGATCATACGTCTACTTGAAACTGAGCAACACTTGGAACGCTCGAATACTACCCATTTCCCAAACATTCCAGAATAAGGTGTTCATTTCTTTCGACAGGCAGGTAGAGACCGACCCGCCGATATATCTTCCAAAGTATTACTGTCATCAACAAAAACAGTCTTCAATATTGCTTTCTTGTCTGTCCCATAACACACATTCTCCAAAGTTCGTTTTCCTAGATGAGTCTCAGTTTCAATACCAGAGCCAATTTTAACCCTATATCTGACCCATCTCTTCCACTTACCGGTTTTCGACCCACACTGCTTGCTTTCTTTCAGCCCACTCGTTGTATCTCCATCTGGTTAGATAGACTGTTGGCCCAAAGCATTACGTTTCCCAAATTCAAAATCCACGTCCATATTTTCAAGTAAACAAAATAAAACAATAGTTGTTGGGCTTTGTTTCAAAAATAAAAAATAAAAAAAAGAAAACAATTACAAAAAATACTTTTAATTTTATAAAAAAGCTGTCAGCAATACAAAAGCACTTTTGACTTTTAACTATTTAAAACTTAAAAGCATTATAAACAATTTAAGAAAATATCAAAAGCACTTCAAATTACAGTATTTTACTATAGTGGACAGAGTGAGACAGAGTGACATAGTGGTTTACCCTTACATCAAGTCTCCTTCCTTCACAACAAAAAAAAAAAAAAAAAAAAGTCTCCTTCCTTAAATCCTAAATTATTATAACATTTCTAAAAAAACAATTATGCATTAGTAGATTAAGGGTGCACTTTGGGTTCCTGTAATTATTAAAACGATCTTTAATAATAAAAAATAAAAATAAAAAGTAAAACTGTCACTTATATATATAAAAGTTGCTACTAATATATTGTTTGATTACTTGATAAATAATTTAAAAAGTGATTATTAAACAATCCAACTAATGCATTAAAAAAAAAAAAAAATGATGAGAATGTAGACAAAATTACTTTTTGAAATAATTATCGAACACCTTTTTATTTATTTATTTTTATTTTTTTAGAATTACCGAACACTTTTTAAAATATAAATTATATTGAAAATTTAAATATATTAAAAGTTACAACAATTCGTAAAAACTCACAGTAAACTTTAAAATTCTTGTGACAAATTAAACACTAACTTTTATTTTCATTTTTTTTAAATAATACATAAATTCAGATTTTTAGAAGAGGGGGGAGAACTCAACCCACGACCTCGTGGGATAGGTGTCAGAGGTTTTACCACTTAACCGACCTCATATTGTTACTATTTGAATCAAGATTTATAATTTAAGAATTCTAAACCCCTATGAATTTTCCACTTATTACAAGATTTTGACTTGGTGAAAAATCCAAGTTGCACAGAAAAATTAGATCATAACTTGGTGATATTTCCTCTTAATCTTTCTATCTCTAAATGGAATAATTTTGTCTCTTCAATTTAAGTGCTTATAAAAATGCAAATTCTTCTTTAAAGACATTAGAAAAGCACTTCTTTTATTCATCTGAAACCTTGAAGAATGTATACGATAATATCAGGTTGTTGATACCGTCCATTCTAGGATCTGTTTCGAATTCAGGGTCGATATAGAAAAACACCTGCAAATGTGATGTGATAAGCTGTTCGGTAGGGCATTCCGAAAAAAAAAAGAGTTTCCAAAACACTTAATAAAAATAGAAAGAAACCACCACTTACAGGCATGTCAATCTGCTCACCAGGAAGAAGGCGCTGCTCCTCAAAGCAAAAGCATTGTATTTTATTGAAGTAAACTGCAGCCTGAAAAAGTAATAACCAGATCACAACCCCTTCCATACAACTTAACCACATCAACAAAATTTTATGTCTAAATAACAATTCGAGCAATTCAAGCATAACACACGCTACACAACCTTTAGTCATAACATGAACACATGATGACATGAAACCCTGTAATGTAGGATTGTTCAACATAAAGTTATAACCGATTTGGTTAAATATGAGAGACCAGTACATGAAGGACCTCTTAAACCTATTCAGAAGCCGAAACTTCTCCAGTGGTGAATTTTCACATAAATGCGAGCAACATAAGGGTTTTGATCACCAGCCATATCTGTTTTGATAAGAAACCACGAACCGATCACACCCTTATACATTGCCTAACATCAGAAATTGTTCAATATTTCTACACATAACATGAGATCACTAGTTCAATTATTGCCAGGATTAACTCTCTCTCAAGGAGGCAGTGGCACTGTTCTAAAACAAACTCCTACAAGAAACTAGAACCCACTCCACAGGCATATCCAACAAATCATCGGTACATGTGAGAAAACATATCAATAGTAAATATTAGTCGGAGACATAATTATAGGTGTATAAATTATGATTTGAGCACTTTCCGCGGGAACCAAAGGCATTCAAACTCCTTAGAAATACATATGGTTCATGATGTGACTAGAGCTGTAGCTCTTTTCACAACAAAGTCCAACAAAAAGTTCCATTTACATTAAACTAGCTTTTGAAGAAGTCTCGGCTTTCATTGGCAGCCTTTTCTTCTCCACTTCCTCTATACTCTTAAGTCAGATTAGGGTCATCCTAAAGACCCAAAATCAACTGAAACAGTAGACATCGAACTGAACACGGAACCAACAATAAATAAATCCACAGTATGCCTTTGGGATGTCAAATGAAATGGAAGCTCTTATTATACTTTTTCCTTTGTATCTCTTTGCTCACATACAAATAGGTAGATATATCAGACTAGAGTCTCATCACCATTCAGATCAAGCATTTATAATCAAATCAAAACAATAGTCATTGAACCAGTTTGTGCCATAAAATCTTACCATTAAACCTCTAAAGAGTAATGACTATCACTAAATACTTGGGTATTAAACATCAGTACCTTCATCGGGGTCACATTGTAGGTAGAGACACCAGTTATCGGGGTTTGGCTTCGATTTTCAGCAGTGTAAAATGCAAGGGCACTTTCTCCAGGCTTGACCCTTACCTACAGGAGGAGGACACTATTAGACAAACCTATACATAGGCTAGAAAGAGAAATTCAGGACTAGAAACACAGAACCCACACTGCACAGAGAAAATCTGAATGACTTCAGCAAATGAGTGTGAATGCAGTGATCTAGAAGTGAAAGCGGATCACCTCTCTTTGTGTAGGCACAAACTTCCATGGCATTCCATCAGCCACATCAGCATTGAACTGCACCACGATCTCTCTAAAACAATTTTCAAAAAAGAAATGTCAAAGAAGCCACATATAGAAAGAAGAAAATAAATCAGGCCATGTTAAGTCATTGATCCATACTTGTAAAACAACACCTAGAAAGCATGGGGTAGTCAAACTAACATAGAAGATCGGGAAACAAGAAAATGATGCACAACACTAAAGCTAGTAACATCCGTTCCCATTTATTTATTTGGGATTACCATGTGGAGCAAATCTGGTGTATAATTACCAGCAGGAAGGTCATTTAATGATCTCTAAACACAAGGTCAGTACATAGAAAAAGTTAAATATATCAGTCCAATTAAGGAAACTTTGAAATAAAGAAATTGAGGACAGATTCTAGTGAAATGGGATTTGCTCCTAACTAGCCAAAAGACACACAACAATGATTAAAAACAAACATAATTCAGTTTCGATATCTAAGACATAGAAATAGCACCTTGAAGCAACCATTCCATCTTTAGCATGCCGAGCAATCTTTTCTTCTACAGTCTAAAGACAACAAATGCCTATAGTGATTGACAATAAAACCAGAAGCACGAAAAAGAAGAACGATAAAGATGAAAAGAAGATCAAGAAACAAAATGACATATAAACTCAACCTCACCTCACGACGCTGCACAGTACCCCCATAGCCAGTAGCTTGGCAGAACCTCCTATACAAAGGTACAGTTGCATAAGTACATCCCACCATTGCAAAAACCAATGCTGTGAGATACCAGAGCATCTTTTGCGATTTCTGTTGCGTGGAAGCTTGAGAAGCATACTGACGGTGAATACTAGGCAAAGAACTAGGTCTCCATAAACCGCCCAAACCAAATGACTGAGACTGGTAAGACTTATTGATTAAACTAGAACTAAATCCATATCTTGGCATCAAACCCCACGTACCATTATATTTAATACTACCTCCCTTGTACGTATAATTCAAATTCAAATGGGGAACGTCTGCTATGCGCCTGGATCGATATGAAAACTCTTATCAAAACCAATGTATCAAAATAAATATATGTCTCCCATTCAAATGTAACAAAGTATGATAGATTACCTAGAATGTTGCAACAAAGGCAGCAGATTGGTTCGATTCGAAAGCCTTGATAATGACATCTTTATAAAATAACACGAACTGGCATCTGAAATGGAACACCAAAAAACTAAAGTTAATCTACCCATTTTGTTTTGATTATCTTGTGTTTTTTTTTTTCGTTTATGAGCAATACCCAATTACCAGAATACGTTAAATTTATGAGCTATCATCCCTATTTTTTTTTTCTTTCTTTCTTTTCATGCATTTCTAGTGTAACCAAACAGAGGAAATACAATAAAAGCAGAAACAAAAAGTAATAAAAAATAATATAAAAGTTTGAGTGACAATCGCATTACATTCAAGATTCAATTTTTTATAAAAAACAAAAACATGTATCTGCCAGTTTCAGTGATAAAAAAAAACACTAACCGAATTATGAGAAAGGAATTTTAGTAGTGTAGCAATGGTCTATGTAGAAAGCCGACAGAGAGTGACTAAACGCCGGTGGTTGCTGATCGGGGGCGAGGGCGAGGGACTGGTTTGGCGGAGGAACCGGCCAGTGGTTGGTCTTTTATATGATACGTATATATTCGAGCAGTCAAGCAAGTTATTTGCTGCTTTGTTTATATAGTTTTTTTCCTTCAAAATTATATATAATAAATTATACTTAGCTATGCCAATGCTAAAATTTAGCACAGGGTGTAAAAATCATCCTTCAATGCAGTGCCAAATAAATAAATAATATACCAAATTTGGCATATGCTATATTGTGCGCCAAATTTGACATACAATATAACATATGCCAAATTTAGTACAACAATAAATACTTCTTTTTTAATTACAAAAATATCATTATGTATATATTTTAAAGGGGTATTATCACTAAAGTTCATACGTTTTTATGAATTGTCACCTATTTAAACGTATTTGTCATATTACAAAATGTGTAAAAATACAATTTTACTCTTTATTGTTATTTTTAAATTTTTACTTTTAATCTTTTTAGTTTCAATAATAGCTGGTCAACCCCTAAAAAACCATCAAGGATGGAACCTTCGACCTTAAGGTTAAAGTCATAAGCTTCAACCAACTGAGCTACTCTAGCTTATTATTGAAGATTTGTTGATTTAAATGTATATATAGTTATATAATTTGTTTAAACTAATTTAAATATGTTTATATAATTTAAAATAAACTCATATTTAATAATAATATATAAGAACATATTTATGAAAATAAAAAAGAAAATAACAAACCAAAAGGAAACCTAGAAAACCCAGAAAATCAAAGCCTGTAACTTTTTTTTCTTTCTTTTTTTGGATTTTTTTTGTTTTCAAAAAATATATTATTTCAATTTGATAATAATTAAAAAAAAAACATAGAAAATCAAATCCCATAAATTGAAAATTTCCTCTCTCTCTCTCTCTCTCTCTCTTTTTTTTTTTCCTTTTTTTCCTTTTTGTTTTGTTATTTTCTTTTTCATTCTCATAAATATGTTTTTATATATTATTATTATATATTATTTTATTTTAAATTATATAAATATGAGTTTATTATTATTATTATTATATATGAGTTTATTTTAAATTATGTTTTTATATATTATTATATATGATTTTTTTCCCCTTTCAATTTATGGGCTTTAATTTTCTGGTTTTTTTTATTTTTTTATTTTTTTATTTTTTTTTATCAAATTGAAATAATATATTTTTTTGAAGAGAAAAAAAATCCAAAAAAAGAAAGGAAAAAAATTACGGGCTTTGATTTTAAATTATATAAACATATTTAAATTTGTTTAAACAAATTATATAACTATATATATATATACATTTAAATCAACAAACTTTCAACAATGAACTAGAGTAGGTCAGTTGGTTAAAGCTTGTGACTTTTAACCTTAAGGTTGCAGGTTCGATCTTTGATGGAAGCGTTTTAATTTTTTGAGGGATTGACCAGCTATTATTGAAACTAGAGGGATTGAAAGAAAAAAATTAAAAAATTATAATAGAGGGCACAATTGTATTTTTACACATTCTATTGTAGTTGACCATTAGTTTTTTGGTCAAACGGACTAAAGTAATGTATTTTGAAAAAACAAGGGACTAAAGTGACTAATATGGTAAAGACGTTTAAATAGATGATAATTCATGAAAAAGTAGGGACTTTAGTGATAATACCCCTATTTTAAATGAAATAATGAATACATTAATAGAACTTTGCGTTGGAGAATTAAAAGAAATAATGAATACATTAATGGTAGGTGTTTACTTTTATAATTTTAATTAATAAAATAATAAAAATAGCATTTTAAATAGGATTGTACATTGGAGCACAATGCTAAATTGATGTGCAAAATATAACATTTTACTATTTTTTATGCTAAATTTGGCATTGGCATTAACATATGTATTGGAGATGGTCTTACTGTAAATTGGTTTATAAGTTATAACAAATTTAATTCAATTTTAAACTAGGAATGTTCAATTCTCAATCAATATAATAATTATTTTTTTCTTTGACAACAATTTCAACAAAAAAATTGTTACATTTATGCATCCAAATACCAAATTGAACATTAAAAAAATAATAATAATATAAAGTATAAAACACAAAAAATCGAACACCTTATGGTAGCCAAAAATGGTCCATATGCCCAAACGTAAAAAAGGCCCAAAACTTCATATAGTCAGTCCAGACCCACTTGTTCCAAGTCGACCCAACACTTGTGCTAGCAAGACTTGGCTGTTTGAAGACTTAATAAAATATTTCAGTTACTAGGGTTGAGTAACCATTGATTCAAAAGAGAGGAAATCCCTTCTAGAATCACGCCCACTGTCTAATGCTGTTGAAAGTGAACATTGGGAAAGGGATCCTAGCCTATAAATAACAGAGTTCAGTCACAGTGAACTCTCTTTGAAATTCTTGACTAGAAATAAAGCATACAAGTGTCTTAAATATTTGATCACATTGACTCCAGTCACCGGAATCCGATCTGATTCACAGCCATAATTCATACCTACAATTGCTTAGCCCAAACATACCTAAGGCTATGAATCAAACCCCCATTGCCATCTTTTCTTTTTCTTTGCTTTTCTGTTATCTTTTTTGCAGGTTCGACGAAGAAGACAACAACATTAGGTCGATAGACTAACTCTTTTACAGGTTTATAAGGGAGATGACACCCCATATTCAACAGGTTCAACCAAGTTACCCTAGGCCTAACTCTAATCTGACCCGATCCACATAATTCGTAGATCAATCCTCTATAGTTTGGCGCCCATCGTGGGGCCCATTGTAACTTTACAAACGAGATAGTCGAATCGATTGGACAATTTTTCAACATGTCTAGAGATGGAAGTATCCCAACCGTTGAAGAGCAGATCGCTGCATTGACTACCCAAATGACTACAAACGCAGAAACATTACGTGTGCTCGAAGCAGAAAATGTTACGATCTGAGCAACGAATGGTGAGCTACGAGCCTTGATCGACAGAGTAACACCTGAACACATGACATTGTAGAGCTCAATCCCAGCTCTAAACGGAGAATAAGAAGTCGATAGAATAGCTCCGATCGCACCGGTTGATCCTGTAAGACCAGACATGAACCCCAACGACCAGAAAAATTAGTGAACACCCCATACGGCTCGAGTCGAAATCAACCTCAACAACTTGCTGATTCGAAATGAAATGCCAGTGTTCGAAAAAACGGTCTGGGCGGTAGCCTAGACGTTGTGCGGCGGTCGGCTGTCCCGAGTTAGCCAAAGTCCCTGGAAAAAATTGATCAACAGAAAGTCAATGGTCAATGGTCAACCCTCACAAATCGACTGCCTAGTTCGGTTCAGACCGAGCAATCGGGTCTAGGTGGAATCAAAGCCGTTGACTCCGCCTAGACCGTTTTGAGTTTGAAGTTTAAAAAAAAAAAAACGTCGCCGTTTCGTCTTCTTTTCAATTTTCCCCAAGTCCACTTTCAGCCTTTCAATTGCAAACACAAAAAACAAATCAGAAATCCCTAATTCCATTATTCCCTTTCAATCACAATTTGCAAAACCAAAGGTCCAAATCGACTTCAAGTCTTTGACTCTCTTCTCAGATCTCTCAACTCAAGAAGGAGAAGAATCAGTGAGTCAAAGTAGAAGAAACGAGAAGAAAGTAGAAGAAACGAGAAAAATGGATTAGCGATTTTAGATTTCTAGTGTGATTCGTGTGAAGCAAAGTAGAAGAAACGAGAAGAAAGTAGAAGAGACGAGAACATCAGGAAGAAGAGAGTGAGACTGTGAGAGAGATGAGGTTTGAGAAAGAAAAAATGTCTTTGAAAAGAGAGATCAGAGATGTGGCTGAAATTAGACCAACCTTTGTGGCTTTGTGTACACCACATGTTATTTTATTATATTAAAAACTAAAAGGTTCTTTAGGGAGGATTTTAATGCACCGAATATGTTTATATTTTATTTTAATGATGGTATTATGGGTATTTCAAATATATATTTTTTTTAAAAATTATAAAAAAGTTTTTAATAATATTTCATGAAATTTGAAATTAAATAATTATGAAATTATGAAATATTATGAAATTATGAAATACTATGTTATTATTATTGGTTTTGTAGGTAGGAAAAACCACAAAAAAAAAAAAAAGCCGCCTAGAAATCCGTCCAGGCGCCGTCTAGACCACTTAGGTGCTAGGCGCTGGTCCGCCGCCCGACTAGCGCCTAGCGTTTACTAGAACACTGTGAAATGCAGAATAGGCTGGACCCAACCATGGATCTACAATTTGAAAATGCCTTAAGGATGCCCATGTCACTACAGTCGACACCGGGATTGGTAAAACTTGGATCTGATATGCATTTATTTGTTAACCTAGAACTTTCTTGCAGGTTCGCAGAGATGGAAGCTCTTATCCAAAGGATTCCAAAAGTCCCAGCTCCAATATAGAAAAGCACAACGAATAGTTTCGCCGACTCACCCTTCGTCGATGCAATTGCCCTTACCGAGATGCCCAGAAAGTTTAGCTTCCCAAACATGAAGCAGTACAAAGGCACAACAGATCCGAATGACCATATATCATAATACAAACAAAGGATGTTCACTACAGCAATCCCATGTGACCTAAGAGAAGCGTGCATGTGCAAAGCCTTCGGGTGCAGCCTTAATGGCCCAGCTTTATAATGGTACACAAATTTACCTAACAATTCTATTACTATAAGATCCTTGATCTTTGTTGGTTTGATTCCATTGCAAAACTTTCTTTATTTGTAATGGTTAGTTGTTTAGGTGGTTCTTGGTGAAAAGAAGCTTAAAGGAAGAAAGACAACTTTTCATGCAAATATCGTCTTCAAGAGGAAAATCACGTACTTGTATGTTAAGGTATCAAGTTTCTTCTTCCTCTTGCAAGGCGTTAAGGCACACACACACACAAATCATTCATAAGTGTCCCTGTATCATTGTGCACCTTTTATATAACACATTCACATGTTTTTGTATGCTCATGCATTGAACTCAAATGATCATACATTGTAGAATTGCATGTTCTAAGATTATGTCTAGGAAATGGCATTCATATGTGAATTTGTGTTTGCTTGTTTGTGTTTCTTGTGTTTTGGACTTGTACATGATCTTAATTGATTCCTTATTAAGTCCTAATCATTTCGGTTACTCATTCATTAAGTTTCGAGCCCAAACGATGTAGCTACGCTACTTTTCATTCTCATTCGTTGAGTTGTGTTCGTCATCGTTTTCCGAGATGAATTCTCAACCTTTTGTCAAAGTTTCATAGTCATCGTTGTGCGTGAGGGAGTCACAATTTGTAATCCGAAAACAAATTCGAAATCGAAGTTCGGAGTCCCGAATACGGTCGAAGAACGTGGGAGGTGCGCGAGAGAGGTGAGCATGGCCAAAGGCCATGCCTTGGCCACCCCGTGAGGAGCCCGTGTGACCCATGGCCAGACCAGCCCTTTGGTCCCGTGGGCCACACGCACCCCACACGGACAGGAGCTGATGTGGCAGCTCTTGGTTGGCTGAAATCCTTTATTCTCTCTCTTCCTTTTTAAATATTCTCACTTCCCTCCATTTGTTTTTAAGAAGAAAAAGAGAAGAAAAAGAAAATCCCGTCAGATTTTCTCTCCACAAGTTTCTCACCTTCCAAACACCATAACTTCTTCATACGAAGTCGAAATTGAGTCCTCTACCTTTTTCTAGTGATCTTGTAGTCATTTGATTGAGTTTTCAAGGTGTTCTACCCAGAAAATCGTGACAACTTGTGATGAAGAGGTATTGACTTTATCTTTGTTATTTCTTCTTTTATAACCTTCAATTTGCTTGGGGTTTCTTCTTCTATATTTATGTATATGTTTGATGAATGCTATTAAGAAAGATAGCTTCATAATCAATCTTAATCAAAAGTCTAATTAGAGATATATGTGAACTAGAATTTTTGATTCTATGATTTTCACATGTTTGAGAGTTGTATTGTGATTAGATTGATATCTAGGATTATTTGAGACTTGATTGAATCATTTTATGATTAATAATCCTTGAAATGTGCTTTGATCCTTTAATGGAATAATTCTAGGTTTAACACATTTAATTTTGTATTTAGAGCTAATTAGGATTTAATTGATTATTGTGAATATATTTGCTTTAAGTACTTGCTAGAATATTCATTGATCATATCTTGTCATTCTAGCATTTTTTGTTGTTTGTGTTCTAAAGACTTGAATATATGCTTAATGATCATGCTTTATTTTCAAGCTTTAGTAATATGAATAGAATCTAGGATTTGACATGTTTTAGGTATTTTGCATGCTCTAGATTTTTGTTCATGTTTAAGGTCTAAACAACCTTATTTTGTGTGCTTAGTTGTCTATGTCTAGATCTTCATGGAGTGTACCTTATCCATACATTTCATATGCTCATGCATCATTTTGTGTGGTGTCATGTTTTGGATCATAAACTAGAAAAAATATACATCGTGTGCTCATTGATTATTTCTAGTTTCCATAGGATGTATTGATCATATATTCTATGTTGCATGTGTTTGCATCATTTGCATCACTTAGATCATTTGCCTTGCAAAAGGTGGAAGTCTTATCTTGGAGTGAGTGAAGCTTCAATTTGAGCAAGAAGTCTTGGCAAGGAATGAGTTCCGGATAGCCAAGTGAAAGTCTTAGCAAGGAGTTGCGTACTCCGGATGGTTGAGCTAGGGGAGCTTAACTAGGATCCTTGTGATCTAGATTGCTAAGCGAGGAAATCTTCCTAGAGGCTTGAGAGCCTTGGATAGGGAGTTGCTTTCTAGAGGTGTAGGACACACCTTGGATAGGGAGTAGGCTTGGTGATTCACTAGCCCAAGGGTTAGATTAGGATTTGATAGCTTGAGATAGATATCATAGAGTTGATAGTCTTGAGTGTGTATGTCCTTTTCATATAGTGGATTTGCTTTGCCAGTGGTTATGGATTCAACCCGTGGATGTTTCCTCATCGGAGGTTTACCATGTAAAAATCAATGTGTCAAATATCTCTATCTCTATCTCTTTATATTTGTATGTTTGTTCAATATAACTTGTTTATGATCTTCAATTCCTCACATTCTTGTAAACATGTTATTGATAAAGAAAGAGATGGTCACATTGTTTGTTGCATCAACATTTGTATCTTATATCTTGTATCTTGTAAGTGTTTGATCTTTGTATCTTGCAATATTCTATATCAAGTTGTATAGTTTTACTTAGTGACCTTTCATTGTAATATTCATAATACAACTTGTAGAATGTGGTCTTTATTAAATATACTTGTATATGAGATGCATTGTTTCTTGGTATATGTTTTGTAGACTAAGTGTGGTGAATTGAGCATACTTGTGTAAATTTTTTTTTCTCATAACAATTTTGTTCAAGGTTTATTATATGCTCACCAAGGTTTTAACACTAGTCACGAAAGAGTTTTTTTAAAACTAGTGTGTCAACCTATTCACCCCCCTCTAGGTTGTTTAGTATAACCTTGTAGACATTTTCGATTACCTCTTTTGCGCAGCTCACAGATACATTTGTGGAGTAGTTTGTGAGCAGTCACAAACTAGAAAAATAGTTAGACGACCTATATACCATAACGCAGAGACACAGCGAAAATTTGAGGACTTATGTCGGACGCTTCAACAGAGAGAAAATGCAGATCCCGCATTGCAACCAAGCGACTGCCATTTACACCTTTAGAAAAGGTCTCAGCTTCGATTCCGACCTTTATAAAGAACTCTAAATATCCATACAATACAATGGAAGATGTACTAGCAAAAGCATGGGCCAGATCAAATGGGAGGAAGACGAAGCCAATCTCATAGGAAAGGACAACAACTATGCGAATAGAAGAAACAATTGAGTCAATACCCGACCAACGACAAACGGAACACTCAATCACGACATGAAGGCTTAAGCGACAAATGGTCGTGCGAGCGTGACCAACCAAGGTCGAGTCGACCATATATCCAAGTACCAAAGTACAATCTCGGCATTGAACCGATCGACTTTGTAGCGATGATGAAAGAAATGGGAAAAACAATCAAGTGGCCCTAAAAAATGAATGCACCCCTAGAATATCGGGACATGAGACTTCGATGCGAGTTCCACAGGGATCATGATCATCAAACAGAGGATTGCATCGCCCTCAAACTATAAGTTGCAGAACTTCTAAATCAGGGATTGTTGGGATTTATGCCCTAAAGCTTGTAATATGTAAATGTTATAAATTCAATAATAAAAGAAGTAGTTATTTCACTCAAATATATTAATTCATACACTTATATTATATATGCAAACATCCAAGATTGCTAGATGTAATCTCAAACTGAATATATGAATATCATATACAGAGGAATTCAGTTTGAGACTAGCAATCTAAATAGTCCGTAGAAAGAAAATAAAGCTGGGTGCTTTATTTGTGGTTAATCTATAGCTGCGGTTCATTCCATATTATACGGTGATCTTATCCTGGACTACTCATATGGTGTTATGAGAATAGAGGCACCTTATATGATGTGATCATATAGGACTGGGCCACGATCTATATGAATCTGTCACTAAGATTCGTTAGTTGAAAAGATTCGTATATATATATCGACTAATGAGGCTATATATGGGTGATCTAAATCCTAAGTGTCTTACTGACTCCTTCAGGTTAGATCATTGTTTTTTTATTTACCATGGATGAGATCGGAATATCATTCTCGGTCAATAACACAATATCTTGGAATCATGGTTTGACTTGTGGCTGGGAAGGTATGTACACAATAGTGGAATCCACTCCTTCTTGGGAGAAGAAGATAAGTAGTTCCCTTAAGGGTTGATTTAGGGCTTGAACGATTAAGAGCACTCTCCTTCTTTCGTAAATGAATGGAGGATATAATCATTCAAGAGAATCAATGGTACTTAAAGGAAAATATATAATTAGAGAGGGGTATAACGGACTTTATGACCTAGCTCTGATTATGAACTACTTGTGGAGGATCATGCCATATGTAATAGATATATCAGTAGACACTGATGTAAGTTCCTCAAGTTTTGATTGGCTTATTTCGTGGACAAACCACAATTGAGGCTTGTATTGTAAGGGTAGCTTTGGTGCATCATTGTTGGTGTTTATGGACAACAAAGGCCCTCTTAAGATCTCAAGAGAAGAAGCACACCAAAGGTAAATCACTTGTGCTTACTTGCATTGAAGAGATCTTAGTTGTGCACACACACACAACTCATGCATATCTATACTTCTTGTATGTCGTGTGTTTATATATGTGCATTCATGTTATTGAACTCTCTTCATGCATGTTTTGATTGATTGTATCTTGATTGATAATTGCCATGTCATTTTAGGCATTAGGATGCATTCACTTCACACTTCACACTTCACACTTGCACATCTTTGATGGTTTGTCTTGTGTTATTAGTGTGTCGTGTAATTCGTTTCCCTAAGATTGTTCAGAAACGTCCGTGCATGCACGATTGTGTGTTTTGTTTAGTTTAGCGTGAGGATCGCCATTGGAGAAAGCCCTTGGCTTCTCTTTTGGTTTCACCACACAAAATGGGAAAATAGGGCATTGTCACCCTTTGATGATGTCGCCTTGAGCACAAGGCGACAAAGAAATTAATTCCTGAAAATCAATCAGGTATAGTGTCGCCATGATGTGTCGCCATGAGAACAAAAGGCGACAGAGAATATTATATGGTGTCGTTAGGCGTCGCCAGGAGTGTCGCCCTGAGAACAAATGGCGACGGAGAAGAATATATGGTGTGCCATGAGTGTCGCCATGTAGTGTCGCTCTAAGATCAAAGGGCAACAACCGTTTTGTCAAAAACGGCGTTGCATCATTTTGACACCCTATATATATGTCTCTTTGACTTTAGGTCGAGGGCATGAGTTCAAAATCATCTCTTTAACTTAGAACATTTTTCAAGAGAGAAAATCTTTAAAGAACTCACCTTTAAACACTCAAAACCATTTTCATATGCATCAAACTTCATCTAGCTTATCTAGGATGCTTTCTTGCATGGGCTTTACTCAACACAATGCCTTGGTAAGTTTTTCACTAATTTCATCTAATCTTAGTGTTTCACTAATTTCATCTAATCTTAGTGTTTTACTTAACAAGAAATCTCTTTAATTATTTGTATATTCTTAGATTATATTCTATTATAAAAGGTAGAGATTATTGTGTTGTTTTGATTGAGTGATGTATTGTGATAGCTATACCTAGGATTGTTTAATCTAAGTTAGCTATGTTGTATGTCATGTCATATAGCACTTGATATCTAGGATTGATTAAATTGACATCTTTTAAATCCTAGATAAGCATTTAGTATAACATAGCATTACTTGCATATTTTGATATCTTTGCATATTCACATAGGTTGTTTAATCTCTTCATTGAAAAGTAAGTCTTATGGCTAAGGTTGCTTAGGCCGTAAGCAAATTGGACTAGGTTCACTTTTAAAGGCCTACGAGTAGTAGTGGTGGGTTATAGGCCGAGAATGGTTGAGGTCAACCTAGGATATAAACACCATTACAATTAGTGGATTCGAGGTTCGTGTGTGGCGCACATAACAGCCTATGGTTTTTCTTTGTTGAAGGTTTCTACGTAAAAATCAAGTGTCATTTAATTTCCACACCTTTACACTTGATTTATGGAATTGACTAGATTGAGGTATTTTCATAATATTGACTAAATGCGAAAATTTGGTAATAACCAAATAAAATCTATTAACACCCCCCACCCAGATTATATTAGAACACGCTATATGTGTTTCAGCTGATAAGATTGGTTGTGTAAAACATCTACAGTTACGAGAGTACAACCTTGGATTTTTAGTGGAATAACTCCAAGGTTAATAATTGTGAAATATTAATTAAAGAGTTTAATTAATTTTTTCTAAGTATTATTGGAGCTCAAAACTGTGGGTTCATTAGGTCCTCTTGCTAGCCTTATACGATTGATAGTAACAAAGACTCATGGAGAATTGGATGGTCCAATTAATTATGTTACAAAAATAACTTAAATATATTTTTGGATTAATTAATATATTACTTAATTGTTGAATTAAATATTATTAAATAATATGATTATTTAATTGACATAGTAATAATTAAGAATTATTAAATTGTCATATGGAGGTTTCAGTTTCTAACCTTAGAAAAGCAATAAAATAATAAGTGATTATTTTTTATTTACTCTAAATAGGTCAAAGGTTTAAACCTTAGTAAAAAGTAATAGTTAAAAGGGATTTGGAATCCTATTTTAACTTGGATTACTGAATCCTAGGTTCTTGGTATATAAGATATACTTGCAAAAAAAAGAAGCTATTTGGAACTCTACATAGAGCAGAGGTGGGCAGCAATTATAGAGGGAAAAGAAAAAAGAAATTTTTTTTTTCTCTCATACAAGGGTTGGCCGAATTCATCAAGGTGGAAGCAAGGTGTTGTCTTCTGGTTCTCTCAAGCCTCTATTCTACCACTCCTGGAATTTGTGACGTGCCCACACACACAATTGCTAGGTCGCGGGACATAGCTAGGAAGACTTAGTGGTATTGGATCGAAAAGAATGATCGAAAAGAAAATGAAGGAATGTTCTTCAAAGGTATGAAAACAAATCTCTTTCTCTTATTCGTGTATATACAAAAGGTCCCAAGAAGATGATAATTTTTTTTTAAACCTATCGTTCGTAATTTTATTGATTAATTTCAACTCTTTCCGTTGTGCGACTTACAGGGACATCTGTAAGAATTCCTGACGAACAAGGGGAAACAAACCCTCACCCGACGTGATGAAAAAAGGCAAACAAGTGCAAACGACAATCCACCCGAGCCACCTTGACAAGATAGAGTAATCAATTACATCGCGGGAGGATCTGAGGTCAATTGCGTAAGCAACTCTGTGGCAAAGAGGCATATGCTATAAGTGTCGAATGTAAAAATTCAACCTAACAGGGAACACCCTTCGAAGATCGACGAGACCTTCACCTTCAAGTCTACAGATAAATCAGATTTGTTTTCTCCCCACCATAATGCACTTGTTATTTCATTACATATTGCTAACTGCTTAACAAAATGTATTTTAATTGACATTGGTAGTTCGTGTAATATATTGTTTAATAGTGTCTTAAGAGAAATGCAGGTCGATGAATCCAAACTCAACCGCCGAACGACTATGTTAACAGGGTTCAGCGGAGAGCAAAAGAGTACCTTAGGCAAAATCATATTACCAGTCTATACTGAAAGGGCCAACCTCTACATCAACTTCCTGGTGCTTGACTATCAATCTCCATACAATGTAATCATGGGTAGACCTTTGATACACGAGATGAAGGCGATCCCATCGACCTACCACCAAATGATCAAATTCTCCACTAGATGGGGAGTGCGAGAAATCAAAGGTGAACAAAGAGCGGACATAGAATGCTACCAAAACGCCATGAAAAGAAGTAAAGAATAATTATAGCAATTACAGGAATTCAAAGTCGAGTCGACCCCAAACAAACTAAGGATAGAAGAACTTGACAAGGTGTCGATCGACCCGATTAGCCAGAACGAAAGATCTTCATCGGATCCAGACTACTTAAAAAGATACGCGAACAATTGGTTGATTTCTTAAGGGAACGACGAAGTAGTTTTGCTTGGTCGCATTCAGACATAGTCGATATCGACCTAGAGGTAATAGTTCATCGATTGCAGGTAGACCCAGATCACCCACCCGTAAGACAGAAATGAAGGAAATTCACTCCAAAAAGGAATAAAGTGATCAACGAAGAAATCCAGAAGCTGTTTTACATCAGATTTGTCAAGGAAGTGAAATATTCAGATTGGTTAGCAAACATCGTCGTCGTGAAGAAGAAAAATGGTAAATGGCGTGTTCGCATTGACTTCACAGACCTCAACAAGGCATGTCCCAAAGATTCGTTCCCGCTTTCTCACATCGACATACTAGTCGACGCTACAGCATGACACGAACTACTCTGCTTCATAGACGCCTACTCTGGCTACAACCAAATCCTGATACATTCTGACGACCAGGAAAAAAACTGCTTTTGTCACGGAACGAGGTATTTTTTATTATAAAGTGATGTCTTTTGGTTTGAAAAATGCAGGTGTAACCTACCGGCGGCTAGTCAACAAAATGTTCGCTAAGATGCTTGGTTCGACACTAGAGGTCTACATCGACGACATGTTGGTCAAGTCCCTGATCGCACTACAACATATCGAGCGCCTAAGATAGTCATTCGATGTACTCGGCCAATATAGTATAAAGCTAAACCCTACTAAATGCTCTTTTGGTATGTCGTTAGGGAAATTTTTTAGAGGTGTCGAAGCCAACCTGGACCAAATTCGATCAATACAAGGAATCGAATCACTTAGATGCCTCAAATACATGCAAAAACTCACAAGTCGTGTATCAACCCTTAATAGATTCATCTCCAAGTCGTCTGAACATTGCAACCATTTCTTCAACACATTGAGAAAAAAATACAACATTCGAATGAAACAACGATTGTGAAAAGGCATTACAAGATTTGAAGACATACTTAACCTCACCTCCGTTGCTATCGAAGCCAAAGGATGACGAGATGTTACTCGTATATCTGGCGGTGTCCGGCACGACCGTAAGTGCAGTACCGATCAAAGAAGAGGATGTCGTACAACATCCAGTGTATTATATGAGTAAGGCTCTACTCGATGCGGAGACCAGGTATAGTTGACTGGAAAAGCTGGCGTTAGCCCTTATCGTAGCAGCACATAAGCTAAGATCATACTTCCAGTGCCACTCTATTAAGGTATTGACTACGTATCCACTTAAGAATATACTACATAAACCTAAACTTTCAGGTTGATTATCAAAATGGGTTGTGGAGCTCAGTGAATACAACATCAACTTCAAACCACGAACCGTAATGAAATCATATGTACTAGCTGACTTTGTTGTAGACTTTACCCCTTGTGAGAATGTGCAGGCCGAACATGAGTTAGTAGCACTCACGGAAAGTACCACGACTGGGAAATTGACCTTATTAGTCAATGGTTCTAGCAACGTCAAAGCAAGCGGACTAAAACTAGTGCTCAAATCCTCGTAGGGAGACACGTTGGAGCAATCGATCCACTGCGAGTTTTGTGCGACAAATAACGAAGCCAAATATGAAGCATTAATCTTTGGGCTTGACCTTGTAAGAAGTATGAATATAAAAAATATTCAAGTACACAACGACTCACAACTCGTCGTTCGACAGATGAATGGATCATATGAAGCTAGAGATCAAAGGATGACAGCGTACTTGGTGAAAGCCAAATAACTACAGTCGACCTTCAAGGAGTTCACCATCCAACAAATACCAAGGTCGGAGAATGCCTGGGTGGACGCGTTAGCAAGCCTAGGGTCGACAGCAACCAATGATTCGAAATCTATACCTATCGTACACCTTATGTCGTCGACAATTCAAAAGGCCGAATTAATCACACCAGTCGACCAAGGAACAAGCTAGATGGATTCTATCCAAAATTATCTACAAGCTAACATCCTACCAGAGGACAGATTTGAAGCCAGGAAGATAAAAGCAAAAGTCGTAAAATTTTACATTATATACGGTAAGCTTTATAAAAAATCGTTTACAGGACCCTACTTGAGATGTGTAACTCCATGAGAGGCGTACGAAGTCCTCAAAAGCCTTCATTACAAGGAATGTGGAAATCACTCTGAGCCTAGGGTCGATGGCAACCAATGATTCGAAATCTATACCTGTCGTACACCTTATGTTGCCGACAATTCAAGAGGCTAAATTAATCGCACCAGTCGACCAAGGAACAAGCTAGATGGATTCTATCAAAAATTATCTACAAGATAACATCCTACCAGGGGACAAATTTGAAGCCAGGAAGATAAAAGCAAAAGCCGTAAAATTCTGCATTATATATGGTAAGCTTTATAAAAAATCGTTTACAAGACCCTACTTGAGATGTGTAACTCCATGAGAGGCGTACGAAGTCCTTAAAAGCATTCGTTATGAGGAATGTGGAAATCACTCTGGTGCTCAAAGCTTGTCGAACAAAGATGTCACAGCTGGATACTACTGGCTGACAATGCGGTTTGATTCCCAAAATCATGTCAAGACCTACAACAAGTGTCAAAGGTTTGCTCTAGTGTTGCACTTCCCCCTAGATATGCTAAACTCAATTTCGGTTCCTTAGCATTTTATGAAACGGGGGATGGACATTATAGGTAAACTACCTGCAGCACCTGGCGGTGTCGTCTACATGCTAGTATTGACAAACTACTTCACCAAATGGGTCGAAATCGGAGCATTCCAACAAGTACACGACATCGATGTACGTAATTTTATTTGGAAAAATATAATTTACAGGTTCGGAGTCCTTTGGAAAATAGTGACCGACAACGGATCCCAGTTCATTTGGTACAACTTCAAAAACTTATGTGACAAATATAGGATAAAACTAAACTTCTCAACACCACGTTATCCACAAGCCAATGGACAAGCGGGGTTGACGAACAAAACCATCGTCAACACACTAAAGAAGCACCTGGAAGCAGAAAAAAGTGAATGGGCGGAAAAACTCCCGGATATACTTTGGTCGTACAAAATGACTCCTCGTCGATCGATGGGGAAACTCCATTCTCCCTTGTCTATGGTTCTGAAGCAGTAATCCCAATAGAGACGTGACTTGCAACGGCTTAGAGCGAAAGCCTAAATGAGGAGCAAAACAACTTGGAGCTCAATTTTGAACTAGATCACCTAGACGAACGTCGAAACCATGCCGCCCTAAGGATACATTTGTACTAGCAGCAAGTCACACAACATTATAACAAAAAAGTAAAATCCAGAGTCTTCAAGATCAACGATTGGATACTATGACAAGTCTTCCAAAATACCAGGGAAGAAGGAGCAGGAAAGCTGGGTCCAACATGGGAAGGCCCATACCAAATAACTGATATAAAGAGGCGAGGGGCGTATAAGTTATGAAGACTTGACGATCAAGAGATACACAACAGCTAGAACACCCTACATCTAAAATAGTACCATTTCTAAACTTGTCTACTTCCATATTTCTATTTATGCTATTAAAACATTCATTTCATCGACATTTGATACTGAAGAATCGACACACAAGGAGCAATGATGAAAACTTAGTGTAAATAAGTGCACAACTGAGCTCACAGAAAAAAATAACTTACATCTCACTCTTTATAAAATGTTGACATCGACAAGCAATAATTTACCATTGCAAGAACGACATGACAACCTACATTCAAAGATTTACAAGTGATCAGATTGGAATCAATACAACTCCTAATATGCTCATCTCGACATCACATACAGGGAGTTGGGGGAATAGTACTGGGGACAAGTGTCGACTGAATAAACGCATGCATGCGATTTCCTACGTAATCAAAAGGTTGTGTCGACCCAATAAACATATGCACGTGATTTCCTACGTAATCAAAAGGTCGTGTCGATCCAATAAACGTGTGCACATGATTTCCTATGTAATCAAAAGGTCGTGTCAACCCAATTACGTGTTTACGCGATTTTCAATATTAATAAAAGGTTGTGTCGACCAAATTATGTTTGTGCACAAGTTTACAGGCTTGTCTCATGCGATTATATATAAAATAACTGTACAAACCACATTACTCAACGGTCGAGTCAACTTCTCTATCAGATCAAATCAGGTCTCATTTATAAATGGCAACAAAATAAGCAAAAACATGATCAAAAAAAAAATATAGGGTCGATTCGACCAAATCATTCGAAATTATAAAAAAAAGAAAGTTGACACGGGAAAATTATAAACAGTACACCCATTCGAAAAAAATAGACTAATGAAGGCCAAACAAAAAATAGTTATAAATAAAGACTTCAATTCTGGGTCGTGTCGTCAATGGAGACATTAGGATCCATAATCTTGTCGAGGTCCTTCTCGACTTGCTCCTCTGCATCCGCCTCCTCATCCTCTGCCACTCCAACTAGGGACCCCTTAAGTTTGAGATGCTCCATCTCATCATAAATGTCAATCTCCGCTTTCAACTCGATAGGGTTCCACTTAACATGCTCACCTGATAAAAATTGCCTTGCACACGACCTCAACAGAGATCGACAGAAGTTGCCTATTCAAACCAGTAATTTGCTGCTCCTACTCTACAATTGCTGCTTTGGCCTTCTCCAATGTTAGGGTTTTTGCCCTAAAGCCTGTAATTTGTAAATATGAATTTAACATAAATAAAAGAAGTAGTTTATTTATTCAAATTGTCTCATAAATTTATTTATATCATGTATACTTAACATCAAAGATTGCCGAATGTAATCTCTAATTGAGTATATGAGTGTCATATACAGAGATATTCAGTTTGAGATGAGCAATCTAAAGAGTCCATAGATAGCAAATAGAGTTGGGTACTTTATTTGTGGTTAATCTACAGTTGCGGTCAATTCTGTAATGAACGATGGTCTTAACCTAGATTATTCATATGGTGATATGAGAATAGAGGCACCTTATATGATGCGATCATATAATACTGGGCCATTATCTATATGAATCTCTCACTAAGATCTGTTACAAGAAGAGATTCATATATATCAACAAATGATGGCTATATATGGGTGATCTTAATCCTGATTGTCTTATCGACTCCTTCAGGTTAGATCGTGGTTTTTGATATACCATGGGTGAGATCGGAGTTGCATTCCCGATCAATAACTTCGTATGTTGGAATCACAGCTTGGCTTGTGGCTAGGAAGGTCTGCACACAATAGTGGAATCCACTCTTTCTTGTGAGAAGTAGATAGTAGTTCCCTTAAAAGTTGATTCAGGGCTTGAACAATATGAGAGCTCTCTTAATTCCGTAAGGAATGTAAGATTTATTGTTCATTAGATAATTAATGGTACTTAATGGAAAAATGTAATTAGAGAGGTATAACAGACATTTTGACCCAGCTCTAATTATGAACTACTTGTGGATGATCATACTATATGTAATAGCTATATCGATGGACGTCAAGAGTTATTGGTTTGTGTAAAAATGTCTATAGTTGAGAGAGTGCAGCTTCAGGTTTTTAGTGGAATAATACCAAAGTTAATAATCATGAAATGTTAATTAAAAAGTTTAATTAATTATTTTAAGGATTATTGGAGCTCAAAATACTGTGGGTCCATTAGGTCCCCTTGCTAGCCCGATCGATTTAGGTAACAAGGGTCACGGTTAATTAATTGTGTTATGAAAGTAACACGTGTTTAATCGGGAATTAGTTAAATAATAAGATTATTTAATTAATGGAGACTTGTCTTAAGGGGGAGAATTCTTGTCCTAAGGGGGAGAAACGAATTCTTACCTTATTGTGTTAAGGTTTTTAAGAGAGAGCTTTTAATATGATAACATTTATTCACTTGAGATAATGCATTTTTTTGTTAGATATAAGAGAAGTTTTTGTTATTTGTTTATGTGATAATATCTTACCATTCTTCTCTGGAAAAAGATCTTTTATTGGTTTGCTTCTTTTCTCATAGGTACTTTGAAGTTCAATGAAGGGATTCTTGAAGACTCAAGAAGACTTGAAGATCTTTTAGTCTAGGGATCTCTTTGTAATGTAAGGATGAGCGAATGCTATCAACATTGAGTTTATTGGAGTGATCATTGTATGGTGAGGATGAGGTTTTACCTATGGAATAGCCAAAGGGGAAGATTGTTAGATCCTTTATTTGTATTGGCTTGATTCCATTGCAAAACTCTATTTATTTGTATTAGTTGTTGCTTAGGTAATTCTTGGAAGAAAGAAGCTTCAAAGGTGAAGAAGCAATATCTTGTGCAAATTTCGTTTTCAAGGGGAATATTGCATACTTGGATGCTAAGGTATCAAGATTCTTCTTCCTCTTATAAGGCGTAAGCGCACACACACACAATTCATACATGTGTGTCCCTACATTATAGTTCAAACATTTGGTATAACACTTTCACACACATTTAGTATACACATGCATTTATCTCATTGTTGACAGTCTTGTAAAATTGCATATTTTCTCACTATCGCTTTGATATGGCATGCTTGTGTTGTATTATGCTTATTTGTTTGTGTTTTTTATATTTTAGACTTGAATATGATCTTATTTGATTCCTAATTGATTCCCAGTCATTTCAGTTACTCATTCATTAAGTTTCAAGTTCATACGACGTAGTTATGCTACTTTGCATTCTCATTCATTGAGTTGTCTTCATCGTCATTTTCCGAGATGAATTCTCAACCTTTTGTCAAAGTTTCATATTTTTTGTTGTGCGTGAGGGAGTCATGGTTCATAATATGAAAACAGATTCGAATTAGGAGTTTGGATGCCCGAATACGGCTCAAGAACGCGAAGGGAGTTTGCTCGGCCAAAGGCCAAGTAATGGAGGCCACGTGTGGACCACGTGTGCTACACGGCCAGGGCAGCTCTCTGCCCACGTGTGGCACGCGTGGATGCTAAGTTGGTTGCAACTGATTGGTCACTTCTTCCCTCTCTTGAAATCATTTAAAACTCCTTCATTCCCTCCCATTTATTCTAAGGAGAAAAATTTGAAAAAGAAGAACACCATAAATTTTCTCTTAATTTTCGTTTTCTTATTTCAATCATAACTTTTTCATATGAACTCAAAATCAAGTAATCCAAAAGCCAAAAATGTTAGTCTCAACGAGAGCTACAAACTCCAAGCATTTTCAGACTTAGTTGACTTTTCCATTTCTCACAGTGATTTGATTTCAGTCCGAAGTTCAACTTTATATGTGATACTTTCTCTTTTTTCATTTCTTTTGATCATCTCTTTTATTCTTTCTATTTGATTGATGAAATGTGTTGAGAAAAATGTTAGTACATATGCTAGGGTTATATGATTGATTGTTTTGTTGAGTTTTAGTCTTGAATCTCATTTGAGCATATTTTATTTAAACTTGACATATCTTGAAATTGATTCTAGAAATAACATATATGTTATGCCTTATGACATTTTCTAGGTTTAATTTCATGATGTAAGAACTAAGATTTTTTGTGTGATATATTGAATATTCATATCTTGTTCTTAGTGATATACATGCTTTGATTTCTAGGTACTTTTGTGATTGATTGTTGAAAGCATATCCTAAAATGTATCTAAGCATGTTCATAGAGTGTGTTTGATCTACTTGCTCCATTTGTTTATGATTGCATCATATTGCTTGTGTGCACTTCACTTAGATCATTGCCTTGTAATAGGTTGAAGTCCCTTTCAAAGTGAGTGAAGCTTTGTATTGAGCAAGAAGACTTGGCCAGGAATGAGTTCCGAATAGCCAAGTGAAAGTCTTAGCAATGAGTTTTCATACTCTGGATAGTTGAGCTAGGGAGCTTAACTAGGATCACCTTGATCTAGATTTCTAGGCAAGGAAATCTTCCTAGAGGCTTGTTAGCTTTGGATAGGGAGTTTCTCTCTAGAGGTGTAGGACACACCTTGGATAGAGAGTAGACTTAGTGATTCACTAGCCCGAGGGTAGACTAGGTGTTGATAGCTTAGGGTGGATATCTCGTGTTGATAGCCTTGAGTGTGTAAGACCTTGTCATTTAGTGGATTGCTTTGCAAGTGGTTGTGGTATCAACCCGTGGATGTTTCCTCTTTGAGGTTTTACCAAGTTAAAATAATTTGTGTCCATTTTCGTTTTTACTTTTCATTGTCTTCCTTATCTTGAATAAATTGTATATCTTGTATATTGATTTTCACATGTATTGAATCATATTATACCATTGATTAAATCATATCAAGTGTTCTTTTAATTCTTGTTGTCCGCATAATTTTGAATAAGGAAGAAATTGGACCTATACCTATTCACCCCCCCCCCCCCCCTCTTCTAGGTATATTATACACTATAAGTGGTTAAGGGAATTTCACTTGTCCCAGTCAAGTCTTCTTACTCTAAACAAAGCTTCGCTAACTTTGAAAGAGACTTCAACTTTTTACAAGGCAAAATGATCTAAGTGATGCAAATGATGCAAACACAATCAAATAGAGCAAGTAGATCACTCGAACTCTATGAACATGCCATTTGATAACTAGAATATGCTTTCCATGATCAATCACAAAATTATCTAGAAATCCAAGCTTGTGAATCAATAAGAACTAGATTAAAATATTCAATATCACAATAAAAAATTCTAGTTCTTAGAAATATGAAACAAGATCAAGAAATGTACAATCAAGCTCATCATAAAAGGCTTTTCTAGAATCAATTTCATGTTATTCAAGTTTTGCTAAAAGATGTTCAAATATGATCACAAAGCATAAAATCAAAAATCAATCAAACAAGTCTAAAAATGGAATCAAAGACATTCTAAACATTTTTCATCAATCAATAAAGTAGATCCATGAAGTTGATCATAAGAAAAATGTAGAGAAGATGATTACCATACACAAAGATGAACCATGAACTTAAATCAGATAACTGCATTAAACTTGGACATATTTTGACTCTAAAAATGCTTGAGACTTGTTCATCTCTTTAAGACCAACAATTTTGGCTTTTGAATCACTTGATTCGAAGTTGAAATGAGAGTGTTATGATAAAATGAAAATTGTAGAAGTTGTAAACATTTCTGTAGAATTTTCGAATATAAATAAAGGGAAAAGGGATGTAAAAGAGAAGGAATTCGACCACCTATGAGGCCTTTGCCACCTTAGCTCCCTGTGGGAGGCACGTGAGCCTCACGGGGCAGAGAGGTGGCCTTCCCGTGAGGCTCACGCGCCCTCACGAGAAGATGGCGCAAAATGGATTTTTGGCCATTCGCCTCCTTCGTGCTCCTCTTGAGTTCTTCAACCGTTTTCTAGCCTCCGAACTCCAAATTCGAATATGTTTTTGAATTATGAACCATGACTCCCTCATGCACAAGGAATACTATGAAACTTTGATAAAATGTTGTGAATTCGACTTGATACACGATGACGAAGACAACACATCGTATAAGAATGTAAAGTAGCGTAGCTTCCTAGTTTGAACTCAAAACCTAATGAGTGAGTAACTGAAACGATTGAAACTCAATAAGGAATCATAAGAAATCATGTTCAAGTCCAAAACAAAAGAAACACAAACCAATAAATACAAATTTACACAAGTATGTCATTTCCTAGAGATAGTCCTAGAACATGCAATTTCACAATGTTTATCAAATAAAAACTAATGCATGTGCATACTTCAACAAGTGTGTGAATGTGTTATACCAATTGAGCATAAAGATGTAGGGACATATATAAATGTAATGTGTGTGTCTGTGTGTGCATTTACACCTTGCAAGAGGAAGAAGTATCTTGATACCTTAACATCCAAGTAAGCACTTTTCCTTTTGAAGACGATATTTGCATGAGAAATTGCTTTTCTCCTTTGAAGCACAAAACAACTAAGAAACACCTAAGCAACTAACCAATACAAATAAAGAGAGTTTTACAATGGAATCAAGCCAACACAAATCTAAAACCTTATAGGTACATATTCCCTACCAATGGTATTTGGGCTTAAAGGAAAGATTGGGAGGCTTAAATAAGCCAAAAACGGAATAATTGGAGTATATGATGACTGTCACGCCTCATCGTTAACATAGATTGTGGCATGATCTAAACCCAACCATGGCCAAATGAATCTAAATATCTCCATGGTTGATCTGCTATCGAGCTAGAACGCGACACTGAGACCGTGGTAGAACCCCTTCAGCATTCCATAGCTTACGGATGAAGTGTAGAAAATCAGGCATTTGGTGGTTGCATTCGGTGAGCCCCACCGCTGATTTGCAAATCGCCGTTCAACATCAGAGAAGTCCAAGAAGCAGTTGGTGGTCAAGGTCGCTGATTGCAACTGTCGATTCGACCAAAATAAAAAAAAGGCTTGAAATTGTATATGCTCATGTAAAACATCCAACTTGTGGGAGTCATATTTTCCTCCTTAGATCGAACCACATTGATATCCTTATATATTCAGAAAGCCCCCAAAGTCTAGTTTCTAAAATATTTTATGGATTACGATTCCTGATTTTCTACAGGAAGTTATATCCATTTCTGTAATGGTGCGTGAAACTAAAATGCTGAAATGCTGAAATGCTAAAATATCTAAATGACTACTTCAAACGGCGGCCAAGCCGCCGAACAAAACCATCGATCAACTCTTGAAAATCATTTTAGGATAATTTCAGGGACAGTTTCGTCCTTTCACCCTGATTTTAAGCCCTAACCTCCCCACACTATATAAACACATTCTTCTCTTCTCTCCTAACAGAATCCATTTCCCACACACTTTCTATTATTCTTCTTCTTCATTTTCTTCCATCTAAATAAAAGAGAGAGAGAGAAGCTTTCAAGTTCCATTTCATCTTCTACCCATCATCCACCATATTTAGGAGTAGATTGCATAGAGATAGGAGTGGGCTTTAGCCAAATTCGAGCTAGACAAATGAAAGAGCTCTTGGAGGAGGTTTTCTTCAAGGGTTGTATCTATTTCTCACTCTCTATGTATTTCTTGTTTTCTTGAATATGTAATCCCCACTTGGGAATATTTGTAAACCTAATTTGTGCTCAATATATATGTTGGTTGTTTTTATATCTAATTTGTGTTTGATTCACTCTTGTTATTTATTGATATATCTCTTATCTTGAAATGCATGTTTATGGATGATTGGAAATTGATATGTGTTCATGGATGAGATTAGAAGTAGATTAACTTAATTGTAGGAGTAGTTGTAATCAAATATCCCATTTGCGTCTGTATGTCTTTGGAAGGTCGAAATTGCATGCCATGAAAGGGTTTAAGTAACTTAAAGTTAGGATTGTGCCTTTGGAGGGGCTCTCTGAGCATAGTCTTGGCTAATTAGCTAGGAAGAGTGGGTGAACCTATAAATTGCCATATTATAAGGGTTTGATTCATTGTTCTTGTTAACAATTGGACTTTAGTTATTTCTCACTCTAGGGGCTCTAGGTGAGTCATGGTTAGAGTTACAATTATTAGTCTTTGGCTATCTCTCACCCTAGGGGCTCTAGGTGAGTTATAGTTGGAGATACAATCACTCTTTCCACATTTATTATACCTAATGTTGTCATTTTATATTACTGTGTTAATATTGGGACTTAATTTAGCATCAGTTTGTTGAATGTATTCACAAATGTTGGTTGCAGTTTCGTGTACGAGGGACTCTCGGCACACTCTTCAACTGTTAGCTCTATGAATGAGTATAAATTGGATTGAGACAAGAACAAACCCTTAACTAAAATTGGATGCACTTAATGCCTAACAACCAACTATTTGTGCACTCATGTATGGTGAACTGGTTGAACCTTGTGTGACCATTTTCATGCATCTCTCTTATCCACCATTTCATTTATCACTTTAAACACCATTCTCACCCTTCCATATTTTTTTTGTTTTTATTTATTTTCATTTCCATTCTCTACACACACACACACACACACACCGCATTGTACATACATTTCACACACACCATTCTCACATTTTTGCATTCTTTTTACATGCTTACAATAAATTTTAGAACTCGAAACGGTTAACGAAAACACCTCCCTGGAGAGTGATACCCTTGCCTACTATTATACTAGTCACTAGCACTAGCGAGGTTGAACTTTAAATATAAATATCTTTGACATACGCTTCCGACGATCTTGTCAAATGACGCCGTTGCCAGGGAGGCGTATTCGTTGATTATTTCTTGTTTTAGTTTAGGTTCTATAAATTTAGATTTAATTGCTTTGCGGATTATGTTTAGATGTGTTGACAATATAGCTTAAATGAAGTGCTTGTGGATTAGTTGTTGATTTGGGCAGAAAATGCCCATGAGCTTAATGTTTAAAATGCTATGCTTGTATTGTTTGTGATTGTTATTTTTATTTAGATCTAAGAGTGGATTTGTATTGTGCTTAGATCTTAGGATTTGTTGTGTTTTATTGTTAGCTTTTTATTTTTGTTCTTATTTTTGAATTTTGCTAAGCGTTGTCCATATTTTATGATTTGAGCAACATTGAGGACAATGTTGAGTTTAGGTTTGGGGGTGTGGACACCTTCGTTGTCTATTTTTTTTTTTTTTTTGTTACTTATAAAAAATTTTCAAATCTCTGCACAAAACTATCAATTCCGAATTTTCTTGGAAATAGAGTCCATTTTTGTTGAGTTGTTTTTCTTTGCGTGTCAGTAGAGACATGCATTGCATGCGTTTAGGTCCGTACATTGCTTAAATTTGCTTGTACAGTGCTAATCTTTTGATGTTGAAGTGGATGAGACTTCTATACTTGTTTAGCCTAGGAAAATTGTGGAGACTACCCGTGAACTACACTGAGCCTAAATAACGAAAGTTTGTGGGTTTTGTTTCTACTCTTATACACTCTTTGATTTTTTTCATCATTGTGATCTCATTGTACATCAATTTTGCATTGATTGTCACAGAACTTCATCATGTGGACTGCTTGTTGAGACTTGTATTCCCTTGGTAGATGGACTTTTAGAAATGATTTTGGGCTTAAGTGTGTGCATAACTACTAAAATAGCCTAAACACTCCCATACCCCTATATTCATTGCAAATTGAAGCCAAACACATATCTATTCCCTAGTTATTGATCATGTTGAGGTGTATAGCTTAGGAGAAGCTAGCTCTAAATTTTGTAAAAGCGTGTACTTAGGCAAATATATGTAAATTGTGCTAGGCAAAGGCTTACAAAAAGAAAATAAAAATTAAAAAAAAAAAAAAGAGAAAAAGAAAAAAAGGTAGAAGAAGTGTTGAAATATAAAACACTTACGCCTCTTATTTCTTCAATGGTAAAGTTATTCAGTAATAAGGGTACAATTGTAGCACAATAGTTCAATGTAAAGTTTATAGCTTAGACGCTTATGTTATAATGTGTAATAGAGTTAATTTTGTTATAAAGTGTAATGTGTAAACACACTTAGCATGGTTAATAACTTTATCCTTCCCGCTCCCACCATGTCTTCCATCCCAAACACTACCACAAATCACCTTGGCCCCAATAAAAGTGAGAGAAAGTCCACTTGATCTCTTAGGAAGTCTATCAATGCATGTCTTTCCACGTTCATGGCATTTCATTTCCTTTCATGAAATCCATTTTTAGAAAATGTGCATCATTGGAACATACTCATATGTGATTATATTTGATTCCATATACCTAAACTCCAAATCACATATGTTTGCTAGAGAGCATGAGCGTAGTTGTTTTGTAAACCGAAAACATCCTAAGTATTTGTATACTTGCATTGCGTGATGCATTGTTATTAATTGGTATATTTAAGATTCTAGTATGCAAGTGTTGTCTTTGCTTGGTATGTGTGGATTGCATCTCAACTTTTATTGTAGAGTATACGTTTGTGGGTGTCGTAGCTGTAAACCCTCAGGAGACTATAACTCCTCCATCTAGGGCCGCCTAGTGGTTTAAAGGCGTGTGGCACATGCTAAGTGCCACCGTGTTTCCTACGAAAGTGGACTAGCTTAGTTTTGATCTTTTATTTGTTTTTATGTGTTGTTTTTATTTTTTATTTTTTTATTTGTATTTTTGTTCTTTTGTTTTGCTTGAGGACGAGCAAAAAATAGGTTTATGGGTATTTGATCGAACTGTTTTATATCTATTTGAGGTCCCCCAATTCCGATCGTTTGTCTCATTTTCGAGCATATTTTTGTATATAATGTTTTGTTTGAGCCATGTGTAGGTACATATTCCCTACCAATGGTATTTGAGCTTAAAGGAAATATTGGGAGGCTTAAATGAGCTAAAAACATAATAATTGGGGTATATGCTGAGTGTCACGTCTCACTGTTGACATAGACCGTGACATGATCTAAACTCAACCGTGGCCAAGCGAATCTAAATATCTCCATGGTTGATCCATTGCCGGGCTAGAATGTGACATTGAGACTGCGGTAGAACCCCCTCGGCGTTCCAATAGCTTAAGGACGAAGTTCATAAAATCAGGCATTCAACGGTTGCATTCGGCGAGCCCTACCACCAATTTGCAAGCCGTCGTTCAGCATCAGAGAAGTCCAAGAAGCATTTGGCGGTCAAGGCCACCGATCACAACCACCAATTCGACTAAAATCAACAAAATGGCTGAAATTGTATATGCTCGTTCAGAACGTCCAACTTGCGGGGTCATATCTTCCTCCTTAGATCGAACCATATTGATATCCTTATATATTCGGAAAGCCCCCGAAGTCTAGTTTCCAGAGCATTTTATGGATTGCGATTCTGGGTTTTCTATAGGAAGTTATGCCCATTTTTGTAACGGTGTGCGAAGTTAAAATGTTGAAATGCCAGAACAGCTACTTTAAACGGCGGAAAACCACCAATCAACTCTAGAAAGTCATTTATTGGGCAAATTTTAGGGACAGTTTCGTCCTTTCACCCTGATTTTAAGCCCTAACCTCCCCACACTATATAAATACCTTCTTCTCTTCTCTCCCAATAGAATCCACTCCCCACACACTTCCTCCTCCTCCTCTTCTTCATTTTCTTCCATCTAAATAAGAGAGAGAGAGAAGCTTTCAAGGGCATTCATGTAGGTTTTTCCTCTATGGATGCCTTCCATTTCATCTTCTACCCATCATCCACTATATTTAGGAGTAGATTGCATAGAGATAGAAGTGTGCTTTGGCCAAATTCTAGCTAGACAAAGGAAGAAGCTCTTGGAGGAGGTTTTCTTCAAAGGTTGTATCTATTTCTCACTCTCTATGTATTTCTTGTTTTCTTGAATATGTAATCCCCACTTGGAAATATTTGTAAACCTAATTTGTGCTCAATATATATGTTGATTGTTTTTATATCTAATTTGTGTTTGATTCACTCTTGTTATTTATTGATATATCTTTTATCTTGAAATGCATGTTTATGGATGATTGGAAGTTGATATATGTTCATGGATGGGATTAAGAGTAGATTAACTTAATTGTAGGAGTAGTTGTAATCAAATATCTCATTTGTGTTTGTATGTCATTGAAAGGTCGAAATTGTAGGGAAAAAATACCGTATAGTACACGCAGCGGAAGTGAGACTAAAAAAAAAGATTTAGTAGCTTTTAAAATTTTTTCCATTTATGAACCTTAACCCTTTTAATCAATTAAAGATATATATTATCTAACAAAAGAAGAATACCTTTTGTCGCGTGATCCGATTGACTTACGTCGATGATAATCCGCAAGATCTTCAATCCTAGCACGAACGTGGATCACCTAGGAGCGTGGTCTCCCTTTTCTTTGAATTGCAAGCCTGTGATTGGAGAAAACAAACTTTTCTCTTCTTTGTTAGTCACAAAACAATCAAAAGAATACTAAGATTATTCCGGTCACTTTTGAGTTCTCAATCTAATGATCGAAACTCGCGTGAACCAAGATCGATGTTGTACACACAAGCTTATTGATGAATAAGAAAATAGTATACCATCAAAGAATAATCTATGTCTCTTTTATGTTTTAGTAGAATAAAAATTAATCTTTCTATGAATTGCGAAGAAGAAGAAAATAGAATCAAGCACACAAAAACCCTCAGTGGCCAAATTCTATAAGTCCACTTATATATGTGGCAAAATTTTCTTTCTTTCTTTTTATTAGGGTGGCCGAAATCTCTAACCTAAAAGGGACTAGGGTTGCCGCAATACTCAAGCCAAAAGGAGTTTGTATTGCACCCTAATTCCTATTTAGTTTTAAGACTCCCAAACCCTAATCCAACTCATAAATCTTTTTATTCTTTTATTTGACTAAATAAAAAGACTTCTTATTTGATTAAATAAATAAAATTAATTATTTATTTCCTTGTCAAACAAGTCTTTTGATTTAAGTATACTACTACCAATAGTATACCTTTAGGAATCATATTTCCTAATCAGAAAAGATTTGTTTCTTAATTAAACAATTAATTAATAAATTAATTAATTCTTATTTAATTAAACAATGAAACAAAATAATATATTAGGTTAATTAATTCACCTTTGCCGCTCCACTTAAAATAAATGGGCTATATATTATTTTCTTATTTCATTTAATCCATTGGACTTTAAATAAAAAGCCCACATGTGAACTAGACTCATTCTTACTAAAAGAAACAAGCCCACATGTCATTCATTAATATATAAATATAATTGAGCAGCCCATTACATAAATAATGTGCAAATTATATTCTTAATATATTAAATGCAATTCTAGATGGACCCTTAAATTGGTCCGGTAGAATATATCAAGTGATCCATGCAAGTCCGTGTGGATTGGGGATCTTGGCGGGCTATCTAAATTTAATCTTCAATAGACATAACCTAATCACAATCAACAAATGATTCACTTAGGTCCGATCCATTAATTTTAACTCATTCCACTAAAGAGTTAAAATTGAACTCTTAAATAAAGACAGAAAAGGAAGATGTTTCCTCATTCATACCCTAGACAATCATGTTGGAGATAGTGTATCCTCGTGATTAATATCAGTAATCGCCAAGAGTTCATAGACCGCCTATAACTCTCCAAGTTACCATATTTACTCATATGACCTCGTTTTGAACTTGGATATTTTGACTTGTCAAGAAGCCATGTTTTCAATAAACACTATCGAAAACTCAACGTTGAGATTTAATATCCAATTACCTCAAAACATCCATATGATGATATTATACTCTCATTTGATAAATGGAGCCACGATGTCCATATCTATAAATGAAGTCCTCTATCGATTAACAAATGAATATCACCAAACTATCGAGGATAGACTATGCGATATAATCGTACTAATTGATAACTCAAATGATATCACTTGCAACCATAAGTCCATCATTTATCTCAGGATTAAGATAGACTCTCCGATTGTCCTGATAATGAAATGACTTTTATCTACTGACGGTTATAGATAAAGTATTTCATTGTGATCCAGTTCAATGCACCCAGTGCACTAGATTCTTTTGCTCGAAGACACTTCGATGATTTTAGACTCATCATATCTCATTTGATCCCACTCAAATGCTAGCAAAAGAATTCTACAACTTTAACAAGATAAAGGTAACTTAAGTTGTGAACAATATTCAAGACTAACTAAAGAATTGTGTCTACCACATACATATCCAGATGTACGAACAATTCTTCTTTTCTCATAGTCTTTAGACCTTATGATTATTTACTTTAACAATTATAATATTAAACTATAAATGCTATAAGATTTGTTTAAACCAGAAATCACTTTATTAATATGAAAAAAATTGTTAATTACAATATTACACTCTTGCTATTGAGCATAATCCTAATAGAAATTGCATGTCATGAATGAGTTTGAGTGACTTAGAGTTAGGATTGTGACTTTGGAGGGGCTTTTCGGGCATAGTCTTGGCTAATTAGCTAGGAAGAATGGGTGAACCTATAAATTGTCATATTAGAAGGGTTTGGTTCATTGTTCTCGTTAACAATTGGACTTTAGCTATTTCTCACTCTAGGGGCTCTAGGTGAGTCATGGTTAGAGTTACAATTATTGGTCTTTAGCTATCTTTCGCGCTAGGGGCTTTAGGTGAGTTATGGTTGGAGATACAATCACTCTTTCCACATTCATTGTACCTAATGTTGTCATTTTACATTACCGTGTTAATATTGGGACTCAATTTAGAATCAGTTTGTAGAATGTGTTCACAAATGTTGGTTGCGGTTTCGTGTACGAGGGGCTCTCGCCTCACTATTCAACCGTTAGCTCTATGAATGAGTATAAATCAGATCGAGACAAGAACGAACCCTTAACTATATTGGATGCACTTAATGCCTAACAATCAATTATTTGTGCCCTTATGTATGGTGAACTGGTTGAACCTTGTGTGACCATTTTCATGCATCCACCATTTTATTTATCACTTTAAACACCATTCTTACCCTTCCATATTCTTTATGTTTTTATTTATTTTCATTTTCATTCTCTACACACACACACACACACACACACACACACACACACACACACACACACACACACACACACCACATTGTTCATACATTTCACACACACCATTCTCACCTTTCCGCATTCTATTTACATGCTTACAATAAACCCTAAGACTCGAAACGGTTAACGAAAACACCTCCCTACGGAACGATACCCTTGCTTGCTGCTATACTAATCACTAGCACTAGCGAGGTTGAACTTTAAATATAAATATCTTTGACATACACTTCCGACGAGCTTGTCAATGGCCATAAGAGTAATTATCCCAAAATTAAAAGCACCGTTTTTTTTTTCATTGTTTGGTTATTTTTTTTAATGTTGAATTAAATGTTTAAAATACGGTTGAATCAAAATGACAATAAGATAATCATACAAAATCCGAAACCTATACTTACGAATTATGATACTATGGGTGTAATGAGAAAACTGGGTGAAATGAGAAAAATGGGTATAATAAGAAAAAAAATATATGTTTATATATATATATGAGGAAATTGCAAGAAATGAACAAAAAATTTATTGTTTTATTTATTTTTAGCAAAAAAATTATTTTTGATTATACTTGTCACTTTTGGGTTTTAATTGCCAAAGATGCCCTCCTTTTTGTTTTACTTGCCCCAAATTTTCCCTCCCAAAATTTGGGTATGTCTTCAATATTTCTCTAAAATTTGATATTCTCACTCTCTCTCTCTCTCTCTCTCTCTCTCAGATCGTAGGGAAAAATATTTGCACGCGACGGAAGCGAGACTAAAAAGAAGTTTAGTATATTTTAAAATTTTTCCATATTTGAACCTTAACCCTTTAATTAATTAAACATATACACCAAAAGGTATCATACCTTTGTCACGTGATCCGATTGACTATGCGTCGATGGTAATCCGCAAGATCTTCCAATCCAATCACGAACGTGAATCACCTAGGAGCGTGGTCTCCCTTCTATTTGAATTGTGTACCTGAGAATGGATAACAAAACTTTTCTGATTTCTGTTAGTCATAATAAACTCCAAAAGATTGCTAAGAATGTCCCGGTCACTTTTGAATTCAGAATCGTTAGATTGAAATTCGTGTAAACCTTGTTCGAAATTGTACACAAAACCTTTTGATGTAAATATTACTAGTGCACTATCGAATTAAGAACAATTCTCCTCTCACAACTCCTCTTGGCTGAATTCTCTCACTAGACTTAGAGTAGGATTTTATTTATTTTTATCTCTAGCAAAAGAAAATTAATTCTCAAAGGCCAAAAGCTAAGGTGGCTGAATTCTATCCCTTGTATTATATAGGGACCAAATTTTTGACTAAAAAATTTAGGGTTGCCGAATTCTTTGCCTTGTGTAAATAAGGTGGTCACCAAAATCCTTTTTCAAAAAGGATTTGTGTTTCCACAAAAGACTTCTTTCAATCTTCTTAGAATTCAAACCCTAATCCAACTCTATAGTGAATTTGTGACTATATAAAAAACTTCCTAATTTGACTAGACAAATAAAATCTTTTATATTTAATATACTACTAATAGTAGTATACTACTAGGAAACATATTTCCTGATCAGAAAAAGATTTGATTCTTAATCAAATAATTAATTAACATATTAATTAATTTCCATTTAATTAAATAATAAAATAAAACAATATAATGAGCTAATCAATATAGCCTTGCCACCCATGACTTATAACTTGGGCCATATATTGTTTTCTTATTTTATTTAATCCATTTGGACTTTAATAAAAAGCCCACATGTGAACTAGACACATTCTTACTAAAAGAAACAAGCCCACATGCCTTTCATTAATATATTAATATAATTAAACAGCCCATTAAATAAATAATGTGCAAATTATATTCTTAATATATTAAATACAATTCTAGATGGACCCATAAATAGTCCAGTAGAATATACCAAGTGATTCATGCAAGTCTATGCGGATTGGGAATCTTGGTGGGCTTATCTAAATTTAAGCTTCAATAGATATAACCCAATCACAATCAACAAATGATCCACTTAGGTTCAATCTATTAATTTTAGTTCATTCCACTAAAGAACTAAAATTACACTCTTAAATAAATATGGAATAAGTAAACGATTCTCATTCATACCCTAGACAATCTTATAGGAGATAGTGTATCCTTGTGAAGAATATCAGTAATCGCCAAGAGCTCATAGACCGCCTACAGCTCTCCAAGTTACCATATTTACTCATATGACCACACTTTGAACTTGGATATATATTATGACTTGTCTAGAAGTCATAATTCAATAGTTACTATTGAAAACTCAACGTTAAGATTTAATATCCAAAACCACAAAACATCCATATGATGATATTCTACTCACATTTAATAAATAAAGCCACGATGTCCATATCTATAAATAAAGTCCTTTATTGATTAGCAAATGAATACCACCAAACTATCGAGGTTAGACTATGCTATATAATCGTACTCATTGATAGCTTAAATGATAACACTTGTAACCATAAGTCCATCATTTATCTCAGGATTTAGATAGACTCTCCGATTGTCTTGATAATGAAAAGACTTTTATCTATTGACAGTTCTAGAAAAAAGTATTTCATTGTGATCCAGTTCAATTCACCCAGTGCACTAGATTCTTTTACTCGAAGACCCTTCGATGATTTTAGACCCATCACGACACATTTGATCCCACTCAAACGCTAGTAAAAGAATTCTACAACTTTAACAAGATAAAGGTGCCCAACCTTCAACTTAACTTGTGAACGTTATTCAAGACTAACTAAAGAATTGTGTCTACCTTATACATATCCAGATGTACGAACAATTTTTCTTTTCTCATAGTCTTTTGACCTTATGATTATTTACTTTGACAATTATAATAATAAATGCTATAAGATTTTGTTAAAAAAACAGAAATCACTTTATTAATATGAAAAGATTGTCATGTACAATATTACACTCTTACTATTAAGCATAATCCTAACAATAACTTTTCTCTTCTCTTCCTAGATTTTGGAAACCTCTAACCCAAATTTCGTCCACCTTCAACCTAGATTTCGTCCACCTCGAACCCAGATTTCTTCTCTCTCTCTCTCTCTCTCTCTTTTTCTCAGATTCTTTCATTTCATCCAGTTCATCCATTTCTTCCACCGAAACCCAGCAACATTATTGCTCTATTCTCTTTAACCAAAATCTCGTTCATTCTTTGTGTGTGTATGTGTGTGTGTGTCTCTCTCTCTCTCTGAAACCCAGCAACAATTTGGAGCCGGAGCCTCTTTGTTGAAGTAGATCCGGAGCCGAACAACCTTCTATAAGGTACGTATCTCTTTCCCAGTTTTTTTTTTTTTTTTTTTTTAATTTTTTTTAATTTTTTTATTTTTACAATTATCATTATGTTTGATATGAAGATTAAGAAAGTCGTTTCGATTTTTAGTGAAACCCATAATTTTTTATTTTTTGTGCCCATGTTACATGTTAGTTTGTTTTAAAGTTACATGCATGTTATTATAGACTTTACATGCTAGTTTATTTCTAACTTACATGTCATTTGGTAATTTCGATTTAGAGTGAAACCCATCTCTTGTCATTTTTTGTACCCCAGGTTAGAAGAATGTTATTGTAGACTTTATATGCTAGTTTATTTTTAAGTTACATGTCCTTTAATTATTTTTGAAGTTACATGCCATCAGTTATTTTTTTTGTTACATGTTAGTTCATTTTAAAGTTACATGCTAGTTAGTTAAAACTTTACAGGTCAAAGGAAATTCTGAAGTCACATGCTGGTTAGTTAAAATTTTACATGTCAGTTCATTTAAAAGTTACATGTTGGTTAGTTAACATTTTACATGTCAGTTCATTTTAAAGTTACATGCTTGTTAGTTAAAACTGTACATGTCAGCTCATTTTAAAGTTAGATGCTGGTTAGTTAAAATTTTACATGTCAGTTCCCAATCACTTTAAATTTTCATGTCAAATACTTCACATGCAGGAATATGGATACAAAGAGATTGGTCATTTATCACGGTGGAAGTTAGGTGGGCAATTGTTATGAGGGTGGTTTAACAAAGTGGGTCCATGTTCCTAGAGGTTTGACTTATGATGCCTTGGTGAAGTTGGTACAAGATGTTGCCAAAGTTGATGCTGTTAGGTACACCATAGAATTATGCTCATTGGTCTATACAAATAGTGGTACTGCTCGACCAAGAATTGAGAATGACATTGAGTTGTCATGTATGGTGGATGAAGATAAGTTGTTACTAGAGGTTTATGTCACCATTTTTTAGAAGGTACCAACAGATTGTGTGCATAATGGTACTACCGTGGAGCAAAATGACAACCTACTACAGTCGAATTTTCTTCAACAATGTAACCAACCTACTCTACAACCTGGGTATGATGGGTTTCTCCAGCAACTAGCAGCATGTGGGTTCATTCCAATATTAGACCCAATTGTATGTACTGATGAAACCATTGATAATCAAAAGAACAGTAAGGCATCGGACACCAATAACCCGGATGATGTGTCGATACCCGACGTTGACACCGATAACTCGGATGATGGTGTGGGTGTTGGTTCTGCTAGTGTTGGTCCATTAGGTTTTGCTACCTTTAGTGAAGGTTCCTTTAGAGATGATGGATTGCGTGAACATCCAACCCCACGAGCTTAGATTATTCCTAGATCCGAAAGGTATTCCTTAGAACCCAATCGCATGGACGAAGCAATTTCAAATGATGGTTGCTTATACTAGGGTAAACTCTTTCAATGCAAGAAAGAACTTAAGTGAACGTTGCACATGTATGCTTTGAATGAGCAAGACACATTATGAGGCCGGATGTAAGGATGGTGGATGTGAATTCCAATTACATGCATTTAAGAAGCAAAAAGGAGAATATTGGGTGGTTCGAATGTTTGTGAAGGATCATACTTACAATATCGATGGTTTTCACGCATGTCTTCGACAAGTAAATTCTTACACTGTCGACGAACTATTAGCGCCGAAGTTGCAACTACACGGCCACTCTCTAAAACCCAAAGACATCATGGTTGAAATGCAAGTGGAACATGGCTACATTTATTGTATACCAAGGCTTGGAGGGCAAAGGATCATGCAGAGGCATCTGTTTTCGGTGCTCCCGAAGAATCATTCAAACTATTGACTACTTACTGTCACAGATTGAAGGAAGTAAATCTAGAGACTGTTGCTGTAATGAAGACAAATGATGCAAATCAGTTTGAATATATGTTCATCACTCATGCCGTTTCACTTCATGGATTTGGTACTGTGATTCGGCCAGTTATTGCCATTGATGGTACTCATTTGAAGGAATTTTTGGCATTATGTTTGTAGATATATGTCTAGATGCAAACAACCAGGTTTTTCCTTTAGCATATGGCTTTGGGGACGTTAAAAATGAACTCTTATGGACTTGGTTTTTAAATGAGCTTAAAAATGCTATTGGTAGTCCTGAAGATTGTATGATCATATTCGACTGCCACCTCGGGATCAAGACTGCAATGGAGAAAATGTACCTTAATGTACCGTATGGATATTGTATGTTTCACATGGCCTAAAACATCAAAAACGATTACAAAAGGAAAGATGTGAGTCTTCTTTTCAAACAAGCATGGAAGGCATACTAGAAATCTGAATTCAAGGAAGTGATGTTGGAGATGATGAAGGTTAATAGGGTAGCATTCCAAGATTTAATGAATGTTGGGCCCGAAAGGTGGTCTCGTAATTACTCTCCTATTAAGCGTTATACTTGATGACCTCTAGCATTGCTGAGTCAATGAACTCATGTTTGGTACATGCTCGCCAAATGCTAATAACAACTATGGTTGAGTATATAGAGAGAGATGCTCTAGAAATGGTTTTATAAGCGCCATACCAAGGCTGAAAAAACTTGGACGCAATTGACTCCTTAGGCCACTAAATTAATAAAAGAAAGGAATAATAATTTAGAAAAGTATACGGTTTGTCCAATTGATTCGGTTAACTTCAATGTGAAGGATGGAAATAAAGATGGTTTGGTAAACCTTTCTAAAAAGACTTGTAGCTGTAAGAAATTTCAAGTTGATAAACTGCATGTCGCCACGCATTAGCTGCAATAAGGTTATTATCCTCTTGTTCCATTGTGTCTTATCTTCTTACCAAATGTGATTCATTTAATTACTTATACGCTTTAATTTCGTAGGTTCGCGAATAAGTCTTTTGCAAATTTTTGTAGGGATTGCTACAAAACTACTAATTGGGTTGAATCATATTCCAAGAACATCTTCCTTATTGGCCATCCTAGTGAATGGACTATTCCTGAAGATATGAGATCAAGGTTTGTTCATCCGCCTTCTTTTCGTGCACAAGCTAGAAGGCCAAAAAAAAAAAAAAAAAGATTTAAATCCTTCAGGGAACATAGAAATGGAAATACCAGAAATTGCACGATTTGTAAAAAATCCGGTCAGCCTGCAACATCTGCAACATCGAAGCAACCATGTAGACCGTGCAGGTGTAGGAAATGTGGAGAAAAATGCCACAATTCAAATAAATGTCCATTGACACCGGAAGTTGGTGGTACACCTTGGTTATTAGCAATGATGTTTTAATTCTTAGATGTATGGGTGAAATACTATATTTCGTATTGCAGACTTTTTGAAGTTAGATAACAGTATTGAATTTATGTATTTTTCAGATCAAATTCCAATATTGTTACATTCTAGTGTTTGTTAACAAGTTACATGCCAGTTTATTTTTAAGTTACATGCCAGGCCATACTTGTTTCCCTACTTGGGCCACACTCTGTTAAAAGATCAAATTTCAGTATTGTTACATGCCAGTGTCTGTTAAACAGTTACATGCCAGTTGGATCTAAAGTTACATGCCAGTTTATTTTTAAGTTACATACCATGCCATACTTGTTTCCCTACTTGAAAGACACTCAGTTAAAAGATCAAATTCCAATATTGTTACATACTAGTGTCTGTTAACAAGTTACATGCCAGTTGAATTTTACGTTACATGCTAGTTTATTTGTAAGTTACATGCCAGGCCATACTTGTTTCCCTACTTGAAAGATACTCAGTTAAAAGATCAAATTCCAGTATTGTTACATGCCAGTGTCTATTAACAAGTTATATGCTAGTTGAATTTTACGTTACATGTTAGTTTATTTGTAAGTTACATGCCAGTTGGTTATGAAGTTACATGCTAAACAATACTGATGTATCTATTTGAAAGACACTCATTTAAAAATAAACATTCCAGTAGTGTTAAATGCCAGTGTCTGTTAACAAGTTACATGCCAATTGGTTCTGACGTTACATGCCAGTAGGTTCTTAAGTTACATGCCAGTCTCGGGTAACAAGTTACATGCCAGTTAATTCTAAAGTTACATGCCAGTTGGTTTTGAAGTTACATGCCAGTTTATTTTTAAGTTTCCCTATTTGAAAGACACTCAGTTACAAACAAACATTTTAGTAAACTAAACTTCTAAAAGTATAGAACTTCATACATTCTAGTTGATAGTTGTAATCATTTCATGTACATGACAGTTTATAAACTTCAAAAACAAAGATGATGCACCAACAAAGTTATAAATCTGCCGGTACACTATTTGTAAAAATTCCTAGTGCCATCTCCTCCCTAAGCGCTGAGACGTTTTTGGTTCTCCATCCCCAAAAACAACTATGAATCATTAACATGTCTGCGTATCGACATATGAAGACACCACAACTATCATCATCTAACTGTGCCGATAACTTCTTTGGAATAGATTGTTGAACAACAAACACCTTCCTATTGGGTGGTATACCTTTCTGCTGAAAATATCTAGAACCTTGTAAAATGGCTGGAATGAAATGTAAAAGTGGGGCGATTTGCTTCTGACGTATGTCAATCTTCATTTTCTTGTGTAATGGATCATAAATGAAAACATTTCGTTTAAGAAAATCAACGCGACATAATGCCTAATGTCTAGCTGGATCCCCAATCGCACACAGGACTAACAACTGTAAGAAATGAGTAGAAAACATTAGTAACGTTTAGTGTACTTGCTTTTTCAACATGAGTAACAGTATTTACATGTTGAACAGACGACCAACATGTTCCCCACACAGGCTTGTCACCGGAAACATACAACATCCAATCTATCTGACATTTATATGATAGTGCATCAAATTCACATGTCAACGGTGCATCCTCAGACGGTTGGCATTTCTTCCATTCCTCACACAACTTTACCTACAAATTATACTTATATTAGGAGCAAATGTACAAGTTTATGTCAATTGAATCTAAAAATAAATTACTAATAAAGTCCTTACAAAGAAGTTCAAACATAGCACCGCAATGTCTAGCTTATAATAGTCTGCTTTCAACCGTCTCTGCTTACAAAGTAAACTCATATACGCATCTATATGCTACATGAACATTTACATAAATAAAAATTAGTAATTTTGGTTAAAAATTATTCAAAATTGTTACAAGATTATATAAGTTTAAATAAGCAACCTCATGAGACAACCAACAGGTTGAAGATTCCAACTCGATAAAGAATTCCTTTTTTGCAAAGTAGTCATAACCGACGTTTAGATTACGTTGAACAGTAAACATATTTAACATACAAGTTGATGTTAACATGTGTTAGCAAGTGAAAACTTATGCTATATTGTTGTTGTCTCTCTTAAAACGTGTATAGTTTGCCCTTAATTTTTTGTTCTCTTTCTCCACCTCTTGGAAAGGGTCAATGTATGGTGAACTCATGTATCGAGATCTAATCTTAAACTGCTACTCATGCTCATTCTTCATAGCGAGGTACTCTTGAATTGTTGCATCCCCAAGTGATGTGTCGACTCCCAATGGGGGAGGAGTTTGTACCAAAATTCCTCTTGAAGGGTACCGTGGGTGCCATCCCTCTCACCATAGATGTCATCTCCCCTACCATGGGTACCATCTCCCCCACTAAGGGGACTACTAATTCCTCCATGGTCATAATGATGTTGTGGCGTCGAGAAGTTATGCACTTCAGATATAGTCTGTATTATTTAAAAAATAATAATTACGAAGTTACATGCTAATACAAAATCAAATTACATGCCTATAAGTAATTTACATGTTAATACAAAAAGAAGTTACATGCCAATACAAAACCAAGTTACATCAGGTGTAGTTCTATTTAAAAAAGAAATACAAAGTTACATGCTAATACAAAACAAAAGTTACATGCCAGTTAGTAAGTAACTTACATGATAATACAAAAAGACGTTACATGCCAATACAAAACAAAGTTATATGCCTGTATGTAATTTACATGCTAATACAAAAAGAAGTTACATGCCAATACAAAACCAAGTTACATCGGGTGTAGTTCTATTTAAAAAAAAATACAAAGTTATATATTAATACAAAACAAAAGTTACATGCCAGTTGATAAGTAACTTACATGCTAATACAAAAAGAAGTTACATGCCAATATAAAACAAAGTTACATGTCTGTATGTAATTTACATGCTAATACAAAAATAAGTTATATGCTAATACAAAAATAAGTTACATCAGGTGTAGTCTGTTTTATTTAAAAAAAAAATACAAAGTTACATGCTAATACAAAACCAAGCTACATGCTTGTAAGTAAGATACATGCTAATACAAAATGAAGTTACATGAGACTCTCCATTGCCAAAATCTCCTTCTTAATCTCTTTCTTCACAATGTCTTCAAAGTGATTTGACATTTCCCTCAATAGTCCCCTCATTGTTCGAGAAGAGACCGTCAAGTCATCACCCAGCTGAAGATTAGAAAAGAAAAAAAAAACTATTATTATCGGTTTGTAATTAACTTAGCACAATTATTATCGGTTAGTAATTAACTTACAGGTGATGTGTCTCCTGATGTACGCTGCCTTTTTGTCCTTGCTGTCATTTTTTGTTTACGAGGTGACATCTTCCTTTTCACCGATTTTTGCTTCTTTTGTTTAGGTCATGACTGACCTCCATCATTACCATAATTGTCAACCTCATCATCAAGTCTTTGCTCACTGTCGTCCGATTCGTAATTGAGTGCAACAAACTGTGGACCAATCGACAAATCTGTGTCAACACCAACCAAGTAAGGTTGCGACTGTTCATTGTCCATTGGATGTAATTCCTCCAAGATAACATGTACGGTTAACACAAATATCATTCTTTTTTGAAGTATTAATATAAACAAAAATGAAATGACATAAGATTAGGAAACAAAAAATGGTACCTGTCCATATTTCACTTCTTGTTCATATGTTGCAAATTTCAAAAAGAAATTGATAGGCCTCCTAAATATTCTCCAATTCCTCAAAAGAGGATGTGTGTGGCCTAAGTTTTCCCCCACCAAATCAATCAATGATCCGAAAACTTCCATTGCCCAAATATGCATTTTGAACAAATTTAAAATAGATTAACTTCAGTAATCAAAGTTCGACGAAATGCTTTATATAATATCTGAAAGCTCACCTCTAATGCCCAAAGAAAGCTATACAAGTTATAATGTGCAATGAGCTTCATTGGTGCATTTGCAGCTCGAAATCCTTGTCGGAGGTAGTGGCATGTCATCATATATACATAACTTTCCCATTGAAAAGAGTTGAACGATTCTAGATCCTCCACCAATTCGAATAGTCACAATGTGTCTTTCCTCCTCAAGTTTTGACCAAACAAAATGTTTTTAGCAATCAATAAAATGGCCATCTTCAAACCATCCTTTGATTTGTCAAATTGTCCGGACTGAAACTTTGCCCATACGCATACAAGTCGTATATTCTCATTCTTTTGAAAATACCTAGCATGAATCCCATCTTCAATATGAGCATATGGTTTCAAGACTACGTTTGATGTCACCCCAAAATGTAGCCACGTTACCAAACAAAACTCTCTCTACGTGAATTTTCATTAGTTTTCCACCAATAAAGAAGTGCAACTCATTCTCTCCAGTCACACCAGGTACATGTATTTGCCACAACAAAAGGTTATGAAGTATGCCAGTAGAAAAAGTTAAGTCTTTAGGGATAGCAACTAGGTGCCCGAAACAAGTGGTCCAAAACTCATCTAATTCTCCAACTTTGCGGAGAACCTTTACAATGTCTGTGAGGCCGTTCAAATTACAGTAGACGTTGGTCGTGGATTTTTTAATCCACGAATCCTTCGATTTTATGAGGAAATCCTCATAATTTATATTTTCCATCGATAAAATCACATAAAAAAAAAAACGCATTAATGTCTATGAAAGTTAAATGCTAGTAAAAACAGTTACATGCCAATACAATAGACAAGTTACATGCCAGTACAAAAAAGATACATGTTAACACAAATAAGTTACATGCCAATACAAGTTAAATTTTGTGGTTCAAACAAGTTACATACTAGTACAAAAGAATTATCTGCCAATACATAACTTACATGCCAGTACAAACAAGTTATATAACAGTTAAATGCCTAGAAAATCCAATTCAAAAGACAAGAGAAAACATTCAACCCAGATCCATTGCAACAATAATTCTTGAAAATAAATATAATCATATAATTCTCTAAGATTGTGCTCGGGCTTGATCTGTGATTGGTAGTTTTATCACAAATCATCACATCTAAGTGAAAGATATACAAAAGTGTTGAAAATAATTTTACACTGCTGTAGAAATCTATAACTCCACTGTTGCAAACAAAAAGAATCAAAACAAACAGAATAATTTTCAATACTCTCTCTGTTGCAAACAAACAGAATAACAACCATAACTCGACTTCAAAATAAATTTGAAATTCGTCACAAACTCCTCACAGATTTGAAATTCGTCACAAACTCCTTACAAATTTTAAATTCGACTTCAAAACAAATAAATTAAAGTTTAAATTAAATAAACAAGGAGAGTTAGAAAAATTACCTTTACCTAGCTTTTGAGACGACATTAAAGACAAAGAGCAGTAGATGGTTGCTGAAGACGGCGACGACAAAAGGTGCGGTGATAGCGACAGGTCTGATGACGCCGAGAGAGGTGCAACGTTGGCGGTCTCTTCTGTTCCTTTCTCTCTCTACAGCAACGGCAAGAGAGAGGAGGCGACGGTGAGCGGCAGTGACAGCGACAAAGGTTGGAGGTGATGACGATCTTTTCTCCTCCCTTCTCTCTCTTTTTATTTTACTGGATGGTTTCAACCATGACAAAACAAAACCTCATTTTTACCACCCACTGACCTTTTTTTTTTTTTTTTTTTTTAAATTTCAAATTTAGGGGTATTTTTATCCAAAAGTGGTCAAAATTGACGAAAACAATAAAAAATAAATTGTTGGCTAAAAACAATAAGCTGATAAATTTTTTCACCCTCACACACACACACACACTTAAAGGATAGTTTAGTATTTTAAAGGGTGCAGAGAGTAAAATTAACAAGGTTTTTTTTTTTCTTCTTTTTTTTTTCTTTTTTTTATAGCAAAAATGCCTTATTTTAGGGGCTTAATAGCAAATCTACCCTAAAATCCAATTAAATTGCAAAACTACCCTATTCTTCCCAAAATGCCCTCACTCATCACTCACCATTTTTATTAACCTTATATATTACTTTTACCAACCATTTACCACTACCTTATCAAACAAATAAACTAAACAATATCTAACAATTTTGCTACACTATAACACTTTTTTTCCCAAACATTTGTTTTTCAATTTTAGGTTTTAAAAACAATGGAGAAGATTATATAAAGTAATTTGAAGGTAAGTATTACATTTTAAAATTTTTTTTTCATCCTCATTAGCCTTATTATGAGAGTTTTGAAATACCCACGAAATTTTTTTCTTTTCATTTTACGAAGATTAAATCGCCTTTGAAGTTTTGAAGGTTTGAAAAAAGTTCGGGACATTGGGTCACCCTTTCCTGAGGATTTAAAGCCTCGGGATAGGGTGGCCACTGGCTCGACATCAGGTCACCCTGTCCCGAGGCTATAAATTCTCAGGACGGGGTGACCTGATGTGTCCCAAACCTTTTTTCAAGCCTTGAAAACTGCAAAGGGAGATTTAATCTTGATAAAATGAAAAGAAAAAAAAAATACATGGGTATTTCAAACTCTCAAAATAAGGCTAATGATATTAAAAAAAATAATTTTAAAATGTAATAATTACCTTCAAATTACTTTATATAATCTTCTCCGATGTTTGTAAAACCTAAAATTGGAAAACAAATGCGTGGGAGACAAAGTGTTCTAGTGTAGAAAAATTGTTCATTAGTATTGAGTTTAATTGTTTGATAAGTTGGATGGTTAATGGTTGGTAATAGTAATAAATAAGGATAATAAATATGGTGAGTGATGAGTGAGGGCATTTTGGGAAGAATATGGTAGTTTTGCAATTTAGTTAGGGTAGATTTGCTATTAAGCCCCTAAAATAGGGCATTTTTGCTAAAACCCAATTAATAATTTTAATTTTTAATTTATTAATATGTGTGTAAGAATATTTTGTGAGCCACTCAGGTTATTTTGCGCAATTTAAAATTTATACGATGATCATGAAATGAGGTTCCAGGAGCTCCACTTTCCAGTGTAAAACTCTACTAGGGTTTATCGAAACCAAACACGCGTCATGGACGGCGATGGCGGTGGCGGCAAGCGGAGACGAACCGGCTCCGTTTCATCGAACGGCAATGACGACAACAACTACAACATTGACGCGTCACTCCTCGAAGCCCTGGAGAAGTCGTCGCAATCGAACATCGAAGTCCTTGACCAGCGAACCCTAAAGAAGCTGGTCCTCTCCTTCGAGCGCCGTCTCAAGGAGAACATCGAGGCTCGACTCAAGTACCCCGACCACCCGGAGAAGTTCGCCGAGACGGAGGTCGACCTCCACGAGGAGCTCGAGAAGCTCAAAGTCCTCGCCGGCGGGCCCGACCTCTACCCGGACCTCGTCAACCTAAACACCATCCCGTCGATCCTCGGTCTCCTCTCGCACGACAATTCCGACATCGCGAACGACGTTGTACAGCTGCTCCAGGACTTGACCGACGAGGACGTTTTGGAGGACAGTGACGAGCCTGCGAGGGTTCTTGTCGATTCGTTGATTGAAAACAATGTCTTGGAGCTCCTGGTTCAGAATCTACAGAGGCTATCGGATTCGGACCCGGACGATATGACGGCGGTGTATAATACGCTAGCGACGATCGAGAATTTGATTGAAGTGAAGCCGTCTGTCGCTGAATTGGTCTGCGAGAAGACGAAACTGTTGAGGTGGTTGTTGGGGAAGATCAAAATCCGAGAGTTTGATAGTAATAAACAATATGCTTCCGAGATATTGGCGATTTTGCTGCAGAATAGTACTGCGAATCAGAAGCGGTTGGGGCAGATGAACGGGGTGGATGTGTTGCTGCAGGCAGTGGCAACGTACAAGTCAAAGGACCCAAAGAGTTCGGATGAGGAGGAGATGCTGGAGAACTTGTTTGACAGTTTGTGTTGTCTGTTGATGCCATTGGAGAACAAGGAGAGGTTCGTGAAGGCGGAGGGGGTCGAGTTGATGATTATTATCATGAAGCAGAAGAAATCTGCTTACGGGTCTGCCATAAGGGCGCTTGATTTCGCCATGACTAAGTACCCGCCTGCCTGTGAACGGTTTGTGGATGTTTTGGGGTTGAAGACAGCTTTTGCTGCTTTCATGGGTAAGGCAAGTTCCTCTTTGCCCCCTTTTTTTTTTTTGATTGTTTTTTATTATTTGATTTTAATGTTTTGCTGATTAAGGAGCTACCATTGCTCTGTTTGCATTTTATCTTAGATATGCTATTTTTCTTTCAAATAGTAATGTGATTCTAGTGGCCTGATGTGGAGTATTGAAATAAACAAAGTTTTCTTTGTAAAGTTTCGTCATATTGATGATTGAACCTCTTCCCTCACAAACTCAAAATTCTGACAGAATGGATGTGCCTATAACATTATTTCCACCAACAATGATCAAAAGAAAGCAATGTGAAGTTAAGCTTCTTGTTTAATGCAATAGGAGGCCTATAAGGTGCGTGGAGATTTTAACACTATAACCTAAACTGTAACAATATTGTCTGTTTTTCACTAGGGCTCTTAGCTTCAAAACAAATATTTACTGGTAAAGTATGAAAATCTATATATATACATATATATAGTTGTAGTTGTAGTTGTAGTTGTAGTTGTTTTCTTGAATCTCTTCTCTCTTCTCTCTTCTGTACGATATTTCATCACAAAGCTTTTTACCCTGTTATTCTTCAAGAGCTTCTTTCTCTCCATATGACCTGCTGAGTGCTGATACCTAAGCATTCTCTTTTCTAAAATTTTGTACTAATGCTATTTCTAACAGAATTTGATTTAATTTTTTTTACTTACGCACTTCCACTTGAATTAATTCCCTATGTAATTTATCAGTAGTCTATTCCCACCGCATCTTCTGGCAAGACAGCCCCTTAAATCAAAGATACCGAGCCTGTCCTACCTCACAGAATAAATTTCATCAACAACTAAATTTTTTTTTTCAAAGAATTTTCTTCGCAGAAATCAGAATTGCAACCAACAAATTCACTGACTCCAGGCCATCAAAACCCAAAATTATTTTCACAAATTCTGCCCCCTACTGACACCCTATACTTTGTTAATCAATCTATAGTTTAGAATGAGAGATTCTAGATCAGCGCACCTTTCTTGCTTTGCATCACTATCTAATCCTCTGCACATGGGTGCTTGTTTTTCTTGGTTCCTCCATAATGAGTAGGAAAAAAAACTTTTAACATTTTCCTTTCTTGCATACTGCATAGGGCTATATTAGTAAAATTTCTGTAAAATCGTGATTACTTAGACCACTTATGTGTAGCCAGTTAGAAGATATAATAATAACATGTTTTTATCTTTTTATCCCTGTTTTAGATTCCCATGAGCAAGAAGAACAAGAAAGAGCGGTATCAGGAGGATTTAGAGGAGCGCGTTATATCCTTGATTGCGTCATTATTTGGTAAGCAGGCAAGTGAACACCGTTAAGATTTTTCATAGTGGGATTTCTGCATGTAGTTTATATGTATTGGAGTACATATATTGAATATGTATAGATTTTTTTTTGTTGCAGTATGTACAATGAAGTAATTGACAGCTTGTATTAGATATATTCCATGAAATTACACAGTCTTGTCCTTGATTGAGGAATTGAGATAATTTGGATGCTTTTGGGTATTTATCCTGTGTCCACCTTATCTTGGTGTGGACCTTTGGCGCAATGGTAAAAAAATAAGGTCATTTTATGATAGCCAACCCAATGCTTTCAAAGGCAAAATTATTTACAGATAGCCTTAAATCTCCATGTCCTGAATAAACTCTGTCAGTTTCTCATTTATATGCTGAATTTTGTTTTTCAGTGTTCCACCTTCTCTAAAACTTTAGATGCTTTAGATTTGACTGAGATGCTTTATTATTTATGCCACTTACATCATCTAACAATTTCATCATCTTCTTTAAGGTATTTGTTAGTTGAGCCGTACTTTGAAATTATTGAAAAGCTTGTTATGGCTTCATTATCAAATTCCTTGTTAGAGTTTTGCCAAGCTTAAGATTGTGACTCTGGCTAATTTGATAAAGACATGCTTTATTAATTATGGACCTTAATAGAAATGTCATCACTTGTTTGATGCAAGTAGATGATTGATATTTAGGGTAATAAGGACCAAATTTAAGAACTTGCAGGGATAATTGTTGTGTCTTGCGTAGGTAGAAACAGTCCCAGTCCAACCTGGTGAAAGTGCAATGTTGGGTTAAAGTTTTTAAATTATGGGTTGAGAATTCCCAAACCTAGGTCTGCTTCCTGGAGTTTGATTGGTATGCTATAAGGTACTACGGTACTACTTTAATTGCTGAGTCTACTAAGTTAATCGAGTGTATGCACTATACTTAGAATGATGTAAAGCAGTTAATTAATTTCAATAAGATGCTTGTAGTGATAGCCTCTTGGACATGCCAAGATAGCTATAGACACTTGGCTGAAGATTTCTAAATAAAACAAGATCTTCATTTTCCAGGTTAATGAGTTACCTAGAGGTGCAGAGATGTTCATTCAAGATTTTAGTTTTCTTAGGTTTTAGTGTACTGCTGCTTACTCTATTCAAATTCTGTTTGTTCCTTATCTATCTATCTACATGCACAGACACTTGCATATATTACGTCATGAAAGTATTTAGGTTTCAAGTTAAATTGAGAAGAATTAGTTTGCAGCAATTGCATTCATAACTGCTATAAAGTTTTCAAAAGGATCTTCGAGTTAATACACAAACTTTTCATGGAAAAACTTGAACGTAAATTTCTTTACCTGTTTATTCAACATTGATACTACGCGCACTTCATGATGGACCGGAAAAAAGCATCTAGTTTTGTAAGAAGCTATTATGTTATCTCTTGAAATAAAAGAAATTGTGTGATGTGCATATGCTCATCTAGTTTAATTAAACACTTTGCATTGAACAACTATTGAGATGCATGAATGACATATGAGATATTTTGCTAAGTATTATTTTCCTCCTTGTCATGATTGGGTGTCAACGTTTTTGTTTGATGATTTACAGGTGGAATTCTGAGGGGTTCTAGAAGAGAAAGATTGTTGAGTAAGTTTGTGGAAAACGAATGTGAAAAAATAGATCGCCTTATGGAGCTCTATATGAGGTAATGGTCAAGTAATTTGTGAACCTAGCCAAAAGGATTAATTCATATGTTCCTTTTCTCCTCAATTATGCATGGCACAAGAACAGTTTAACTTTCTTCTGTTTGAAGAATGAAGAGTGAATGCATCATTATTCCTCTTTCTTTCATTACTTTATGCTACACCTCATCCACAAAAAGGTGTTTTAGCCATACCTGGGGTGGGTTGTAATATATTTTCTTTTGGCCTTATGTCACTAATGATCACAAATTGTTATACAGATATTCTGATAGAGTTACAACAGAAACTGAACGAATGAATAATCTTGAACTTGATGATTTAGAGGTAATTTATTTTTTCTAGTTGGTATTTCAGTTCCATATTTCAGTTTGAAATCTTTCTTTACAATATTTATCTGCTTTTTGCAGATGGATGAAGAGGAAAAGTATAATCGGAAGCTAGAGTCTGGACTGTACACTCTTCAGGTCAGGATTGGTCATAGCGGCTTCCTTGTCAGTTATATTAATGAAATCTTATATTAAAAGCACTAGTTGTAGGCACTTATTGTGTTATAGTTGATAAAGATCTTTATATATAGCATTCACCTTTTCTCTGAATCTCCTTTTTTTTTGGAATCTGCAGTTAATTGCTGTTATTTTAGGTCATCTTTGGTGCTCTGAGTAAGTGTTTGCATCTAATCTACTTATGTCTCTTCTACGAGAGAGCTTCATATGTACACTTCATTTTTCATGGCCCTAATTTTAGCTTATTATTTTCTGTGCAGGCACTCTCAAATGAAAGCAAGAATTGAGCTATTACTCAAGCAGCAAAAGCTTACGAAGAAGGATGTTAAAGATATACTTCAGGTACATGCTTTACAACTGCATCTTGTTTCACTTTTCAGGTTATGATATGTGACTTGACATAATTGTCATAATTCACTTGAGAAATGTGGTATCAGCATACAATGCTGAAAAATTCTAATAGCCATAATGGATGTTAAAGAACTATCAATAGTGAAATGTTTAAGTTTTATTGCCAAAATGCTTTTCACTACATCTCATAATGACCTTCATAATGCTACGAACTTTTATATATAAATAGATCCACTTAATCACTTAACCGAGTATATGAGACTCAGATATGAGTGGACTTGATACTTGTGTCATGTTATCACTTCTAGTTTCGGTAAGAAGGTGTTCCACGAACCATAGATTCCTTATTGATCTTCATTTATCTGTGTGATTTTAAATACATTTTGGGTTATTTCATACTATGAATTCTATTGATGATAGCCATGCTATTGAAAGTTGATAATGACTTGATATGATTAGGAAGTGTAACACTGACATGCTTTCTATAATGCTCCTATCCATTTGGATCTTGGAAAAACAAGTAAAAAGAAAAGCAAAATTGTTGAATTGCTTAAGGATATATTAAACTTCCAGTTGTTTCTTTTTCTTATTTGTTTTAATTCTTTCTGTATCCCATCGAGTTGTAAAACGTAAGGAAACTCCGTTGCTGTATAAAGAATTAAAATGATGTCTAAAATAGACTAGCGTTCTGCCAACTTCTAGCAGCATATGCTTCAATCAATTTTTCATGTGAAAATTTCGTATGTCAAAAACTGTTATCCCAATATGCTGAATTTGTTGTAATCACAGGAGTATCATGACAATATTGGTGACTTAGATGGACCGGATGAGAAGGAGCGCGCACAGGGAAGGATCCAGAAGTTTATCTCTGCGTTTTAATTGTAAGATGATCATTTCAGCTGCTAGGTTGTTGTGAGATTTAGAGTTCAGGGTGTCGGAATCTTAAAGTTATTCTGGTGTTGTTGCAAAGTTCATTTAGGTTGTAATCAGCCAAAGCTTCTAGAGAGTAGAAATTCTTATGTATAATCGATTTCAAGAAATTTCAAGAAACACACTTGTTTCAAAATCCATTTGTGCGCATCCGAAGATTCAATTAGTTGAATTATAGGTCAACCTCTCTTACAATTCTAAAAACAAAAAATGTCGCCAAACAAAGTGTCAATGAGGCTACCTTAGAGATGCATGAAATTCATTAGGGGTGCGTTTACTAATCGGGAATGAGAGGAATTGGAATCAAGTTTCATTGGAAAGGGAAAGGAAGGGAATCGGAATTAAGTTACTAAATTCCATTATTGTGTTTACTAATTTTTAAGAATTAGAAATGGAATCAAATTTATATACATTTGACTACAAAAATATCCTTATGTACAAAAAATAGTTCTATTTATACATATGAGAGATATATGAGTGTAGCTAATAAATAAATAAATAAATAATTTAAAGAAAAAAAGAAATTCAAAGCAGAAGAAATTGATTTTTTGACGGTTCACAAATTTTTTGTTTTACTGCAGTATATTGTTTTTCTATATAGCTCCAAGCCTCCAACACACATGCACACGTATATAATCAAGGCAGCTGTTTCCTCCAAAAAAAAAAAAAATTTAATATTCTGTTCACTATTTTTTTTTAAAATTTTTTTTTCTTAGTTAGCAATTCATTTTTAGTTTTATATGCATATATATATATATATATATTTTAAGTGGGGATATTTTCATAAAAATGTATGAATTCCCCTTTCAATTAGGAAAGGGAACTTGATTCCTAGGGTGAGTGGGGGGAATTAAGTTCTCTTTTATTCAGGAACTTAATTCCTGATATGTGTGTGGGGTCCATGTAACTTAATTCCCCATAAATTTAGTAAACACATGAATTAAAAAATCAGGAACTTAATTCCCTTTCCCAAGTAGAATTCCTGATTAGTAAACGCGCCATAGAAACCTTCCTATCCAGAGTTAACTATTACAAATTTGTAATACAAATTTATGAGAGTTGGAGGAGAGGAATATGCTCGAATCTACAATCTCAATGATAGGTGTAACGGGTGCATAATTACAGTACCCTGCATAATAAGAGAGTTCAATGCGTATTTGTCAATGTGCAAATGTCAAACAGCACTAAAGTATCCGAACTATGTTCATCTAATTCATCTTGTCATCTAGTTTAATATTTAACCTTTGATGTTTATTATACAAACATACCCTAACCTTTGATGCTTATTACACAAACATCCCTCGATGGTAAGCAACCATTGGATTTAACGTTTGACCAAGTTTTAGTGTGAAAAGTCACAATTATCCTTGCTGAATAAAGCTAATAAGATTGAGTTAAACAGTCTGGATTTAATGTTAAAGATCAATGGTTATGTTTTTAGAAATATGTAAAAAAAAATGGAAAAATGTATTTCCAAAATGGAGGAGCTTTGTTCCAATGGATATGTTTTTTTTTTTTTTTTTTTTTTTTATTTGATTTTTTTAGGCTTTTTTTAGATTGAGTTGATTTGTGTGTTTTTGAAATTGATTGAATTTGATGATGAATAAATAGCAAGGGTGCATCCTGTGACGTTTTTCAAAGCTGCTTTTGTTTTTGTTTTTGTTTTTCGGAAATAAAAATGAAAATGAAAACAGTTTTTTTAATTTTAGTTTCGAAATCTAAAAACGTGTCTAGTAGCATATCCTGGAAGTTATATTCTAAATATAAAAACGTAAAAAACGCATCTAGTAGGTTATCCGAAATATGTCAAAATTTGACAATAAATTGATCCAAAATATCAAAAAAATTTCATTAAATAATATCTTAGATAAACCTGATTAATATTATTTCATTAAAATTATTTTAGATAAACTTGATTAAATAATTTCCTTAAAAAAAAAAAAAAAAATGGTGCCAGCCTACTGCCTCATTCAACAATAATGTCACCAACAACAACAACAGACAACTTGGAGCCCACATTCAAGTATAGACAAGGGTGAAGCCAGAATTTTGGCTTTATGGGGGTCGAGACAAAGAAATTCAAATTTGTACAAGACAAATATATTAATATTAAAAAAAAAAAAATTTGTTAACCGTCAAAATTGGCAGATGACCAAAGAAGAATTTTCCACCTTGATACAAGGAGCACATGGGAATCCAGATACCGTTCGATTACCTCAAGGAGGGAGGGATCCCGATTGAGTCGAATGCATACCCCCTCTAGAGGGATCTAGCCTGACGATTCCCTAGCTTCTTATGAACCTCGCAGTACCCCGACATGGAGCTCCACCAAGTATCCCGATTCACAGTTCAGCAAGTAGTATCCCGACATAAAGTCCCACTCAGTACCTCAATACGGAGCTCCACCACACACCCCGATTCACAATTCCATTCAGTATCCCGATACAGCACCAAGCATCTCGCTACTGTATCATTCAAATATCTCGCTACCTCATCGGCTAGATACCCCGCTACAGTCTCGGTTGGTGTCCTGATCCTCAGGTAGCAGCGGGATACTCAGGAGCTCATAACACCTTCTAGAATTAGCTCGCCAGGCAGTAAGATACACGATGAAGAAAATACCAAAGAACAAAGAAGACCAGGTTAAAGCTCCATAGTGAAATACTGAAACGCTGCCGTTTAGCCAAAACAGAAGGAGTAGTCTTCTTCCCGCCAACTGAGAGTTCTATTTTAACAAGTCAACTCTGTCAAAATCCTCCTAGGAAGGAAAGACTTGATTTTGAAAGCTCTTACAAGATTGTCTCCTCATAGGAAGGAAAGACTTGATTCTAACAATAAAAACTCCGAGATTGTCTCCTAAGAGGAAGGAAGTCCTACAATCGCCAAACCTTAGACTGAAACTATAGAAGTGCATGGCAAGCAACAGGGCTTATGTAAACAACATGATACATATCAGAAGGAGGATGAGAGATTCACCTCCTAAAACCTTACGTTCAGTTCTACTTATCGACACATACGAGTTCACCACCACCATCTCCATCGCCTACTGAAGCTCCATTCTCCACCATTAGCCTAGAAAATCACAACTCTTATACTTATAATATAAAGTGGTAATCAATAAAGATTCTGTCAGTTTACCATATTTTTTATTCAAACCGCACATATTTTGTTGAGAACATCATTGGTATCGAACTACGTGATACCCCTCCGATCGGGATCAATCTTGATCTTGGTCTCTTAAAGTTGTTATCTGGAGATTCACCCCATTGACGATTTTCCGGTAACAAAATTATTAAAAAATATAATAATAAATGTAATACCGTTTAGTCTCATAAATTAATAAATAAAATAAACATAAGTTTTATGAATTAAAATTTCATTCTTTAAAATCTAAAAAACCATTTATAATTGAATCTATACTCATATTTAATTATTGTAATTGAGAATCCATTTCAACATAAAATATATACATACCCAATAGTACTGTTTAATGGTAAAATTATCTTGTTGATATTGAGTTCGACCTCTTATTGCAATGTAACAAACATTAATATCTGGAACATCTATGTTGCATGTCTCACAAAATAAACTTACTACTTTAGTAAATAATCTACCACATCCAATATTTCCTAGTTATCATGGTTAATGATCTTCATGATATCTATTCATTAGATACATTATTAAGTAGGAACATATGAATAATTTCTTCTTAAAATGATTATGGTTAATAATCTTCATGATATATATTCATTATATACATTATTAAATAGGAACATATGAATAATTTCTTTTTAAAACGGTTATGGTCACAGGCTCATAGCTACTGATGTTGCATCACATCAAACTTTCTTAGATATATTTGTTGAACCACACTTTAAAGGGTAGTAATTATGTTTATAGTTAAAAAATAATGTGATCAGTCATAGATATCTTTACTTATATAACACATTATAACAATTTTATACATAGAAAATTTGTTGAAAATATTTTGGTTGGGGGGGCGGCCATGGCCCCTGTCGGCCCCCTGCCTATCTCCTCCCCTGAGTATAGATCATCATGAGCACCCATCAAAGAAACACATCGTGATTAATTCTTGCACTACTACTTTGACCCTCATCAGTACAACCTAGAGATGCACATTTCCCCCCGGGGCCCCAATTTTCCCCGGCCCCATCCCCATTTGGGGATTTTTTAAATCATCCCCAAATTGAAATGGGGATGGGGATCCCTCCCCATCCCCATTTCCCCATTTTCCCCACAATTATGTTGAAATGGGGATGGGGGGGAGGTCTCATTTCCCCATTTCCCAATTTTCCCCAATTATATATAAAAATATAAATATAATTATAACATATATTTTTTATATTTTTTTAATTCTTTGAAAACCTAACTCCCTAACCCTAAGTATATATACAATTTTACTCATTTTAACTTTAAGACCTAAAACCTAAAACCTAAAGTTGCTCTCATTTTCTCAACAATTAGTTGTTATTGTAATGAACTTGTGAATTTTAAAACACTTTATTTTGTATTTGTAATGCACTAATGAATTTTATTTTATATTTGCAATGGAATGTTTGATTTTTCAGTTTAATTTGTAATTTTTATTCAAATGGGGAAATGGGGGAACGGGGAAACGAGGAAAAATGGGGAAAATGGGGAATTGTGGATGTGGATGGGGATGGATATAGGTTCCCCCAAAATTCCTCATCCCCATTTTCCCCAAATGGGGAAATGGGGAGGGATGGGGGAAGGGTCTAGGTATTGGGGATGGGGATGGGGATCGGGATGGGGGGACCTATATCCATCCCCATTCCCCAAACGTGCATCTCTAGTACAACCACATGTAATAATATGCCCCCACAATTGGATCCCCATCACCAACAACGTATAGCTCAAACAACAAGCACAAGTAGATTTCCATATTAAATGGAGAAATTTGGAAAATTTTCCAGATTTCCCCTCTTCAAGCTTTTTTTTATTTATTTATTTTAAAAATTTGTTTGAGAAATTTGGAAGAAGAAGATTGTTGGTGAAGAAGAAGACCATATCGACGGTGAAAATGAAGAGTAGATCGGAGAAGAAGACCAGATCGGCGGCAAAGAAGAAGAGTAGATCGGTGAAGAAGAAGACCAGATTGATGGTGGAAAAGAGAGCAGATCGATGGGAAGAAGATGAGCAAATCGATGGGCCAATCGGCAGCGAAAAAGAAGACCAGATTCGTGGCGGAAAAGAGAGCAGATCGGGGGAGAGAAGAAGAAGAAGACGAGCGAAGAATGAAGAAGAAGAAGATGAAGACTTATCTTTGATTAGTGAAGAAGAGAGAAAAAAGTGAGAAAAAAAAAAAGTTAAACAAATAAAATGAAGAACAACTTTTAGTTGTATTCCATATTTTTCACTTTTAACACTAGTTTTGTTTTCCATTTTGTTTTTGTTTTGAGAATAAAATGAAAAACAAAATAGAAATTGGTAACGAATGTGTATTCGAAATTATTTTTGGAAAATAAAAACAAAAACACCCTTGAAAAAGGGTACTGGACAAGCCCTAAGAGTTTTGTAGTTTTGTGTTTTGATTGAATAGGAGGAGTTTTGTTTCCAGGGTTTTTTGTCTTGTCTTTCGTTTTTTTTTTCCCTTTTTTAAATAATATTTAATCTGTTATAAATTTTTGTATGGGTGGCAAAAAAAAGTTCTCCTCACACCAATTTCAAATTTTAAAATTTTCAATTTACTATTTAGTATTTAGTCCTTTAAAATACCAAAACTAGCATTTGAATGATATTAATGTGTTTAGTATGGCTTTTCAAATAGAGTTTCTATAGTAGATCTTTTTACAGTGGAGCTTTTAATAAAAAGTTGCATGTTATTTGGTATTCAATTAAAAATGTGCTTTTGAGTTAATGGATTGTTTTACGGTGTGCTTTCAAAAGATTTTTTGGTTGTGATAAATTACAAATAAAGGTATAAACAAAGTATTTGTAAACTGACTCCAAGTCTCCAATAAAATAAAAGAGATTACCAATAAATAGGTAACTTAATTCCAAAAGAATTTCTTTGATATTAAAAAAAAAAAATAAAAAAAAATCAACTAGATATCTATAGCCAAAAATAATAATAATAATAATAAAGGTTTGGTGCAATGGTAGTTTGTTCTCAAGTAATCCAAGGTCTGCCTGCTATTATGCTGATATTGCAGTGCATCGAGGTGTTCATTTGGCAAAAGATACTGTGGATATCTAGTATTACTTTGCATGTTTGGCAAAAGTAATGCCAAACATGCATAGTAATACTTTTCTCTTTAATATGTTTTATTTTTTTGAAAAACCAGTTCTGAACTTCCACATCTCTCTCCTTCTAAGTTCTAATTACACAAAGCCACTATAAACATATTTTTTTTTTTTATCTTTCTTTCTTAAAACCTTAATTTTGATAATTTAAAATAAATAAGCAATTCAAATAGGCAACGGGTACTCAATGCCAAAAGGACTCAGATAGAGTTCTTGGAGCAATTCATGGTCTCCAATATTGGGATTTGGTCAAATATGTTTTTTTCTTCTTTCTAGATGTAAAGATTTTTTTTCTTTCTGCTCTTCCAACAATGGACAACGTCACAACGGTATCTTATTATGTGATAATATCCTTCATTTTTAAATAAATAATTGTGTCCTTTTTAGTAATTATAAATATGGATATTTTAATCATAATTTGTTTATTTATTTATTTATCAAAATATGGGTGTGAGGAGAATTTTCTTAGTAATAGTCTAATAGAGCCACCCTTTTGCTACTGTTTTTCTGCTTCACAACCAAAATGACCAGTTTACCCTTGATCTATTAAGCTTTAACAATTCTCACTTTATAATAAACATCAAATGTTGAATATTAAGCTATATGATCATAGTTCAAGGTAGGGATGGTCATTTTCCCTTGGGGCCCCAAATCCCCACTCTCCCAAAATTTTGGGAAAAAATGAGAGAGAGAGAGAGAGAGAGAGATGGGGGGGGGGGGGGGATAGGGATGGAGGGACCCTCCCCATCCCCATTTCCCCCACAAATTCATGGGGATGGGGATGAGGATGGGGGTAGGTACCCTCATCCCTATTTCCCCATCTCCCCCAAATATTATATATAATATATTAATATATTTTTATTTTTTCAATATTTTTATTCTTACTAACTATATATACATCTTTATTATGTAATTTTTGTATTGAATGTTTTATTGTATTTGAATTTAATGGATTGTGCGTTTTGTTATCATTTAATTTTTACTAATACAGGGAAAATGGGGGAATGGGGAAAAAATGGGAAAAAACAGGAAAAATGGGGAAATGTGGATAGGGGTGTGGGGACCTCCCCCCAAAACTACCCCATCCCGGAATTTTTTTTTTTTTTTTGGGGGGGGGGGGGGGGGGGGGGGGGGGGGTTAGGGGGTGGTTTGGCAAATGGGAATGGGAATGGGGATGGGGGGACCTATATCCATCCCATTGAGTCCTTAAAATTTCTAGCGCTCTTTCCAAAGTCATTTATGGAAAAGTCACCCACGTAATAAGTTTTGTAGAAATAGCACCAATTAAGGTGATAGGGGGGGGGGGGGGGGGTGGTGTTTGGCAAATGAGAATGGGAATGGGGATGGGTGGGGACCTATATCCATCCCCATTGAGTCCTTAAATTTCTAGCGCTCTTTCCAAAGTCATTTATGGAAAAGTCACCCACGTAATAAGTTTTGTAGAAATAGCACCAATTAAGGTGATATGCCAAAATTGCCCCTAGTCTCTCTTATCTCTCTCTTTCTTCCTCTTTTTTTTTTTTTTTATAAAAAAAAAACCTCCATTGATCCATCAATGGAGGTCGAATGGAGGGTGAAAGACCTCCATTGGAGTCGAAATGACTCGACCTCCATTGGTGGTCGATGAAGAAGAAGATTAAAAAAAAAAAAAAAATTATGGAAATAAGTTTCAGGTATTTTGAAATAAGTCTCAGCCCTCAGGTAGTTGAAATAAGTTTCAGGTAGCTGAATATAGCTTGAAATAAGTCTCGGGTGACCTACCCGAGACTTATTTCCAAATGCCCAAGACTTATTTCCAGCTTTTTTTTTTTTTTTTTAATCTTCTTCTTCATCGACCACCAATGGAGGTCAAGGTTATTTCGACTCTAATGGAGGTCTTTCGCCCTCCATTCGACCTCCATTGATAGATTAATGGAGTTCTTTGAAAAAAAAAAAAAAAACAAAGGACAGAGGAAGAAAGAATAAGTGAGGGGCAATTTGGGCAAATCACATACTTTGGTGTTATTTCTACAAAACTTATTAAGTTAGTGATATTACCACAAAACCAATCCAATTTGGTGCTATTCTCTCTATTTTCTCATCCCCATTTCCCCATTTCCCCATTGGCTATCCCTAATTTAGGGTATTCTAATGCACTATTCCCCTTTTTTTCTTTTTCTTTTTCAATCAAAATAGAAGAAATTTTCAATTTGAATCTAACCATTTTTTTTTTTGTAGACAAACCAAACAACAAACAGATTACACAGGCAATCACCAATCCAAACCCAGTCCGACTCCCCTTAGCATCTAGAGCAGCATCACAGTTCACCTTATAATGGCCTGGAGAAGGGGAATCCAAACCACATTACAACTTCTGATCCTCGTGCTGGCTGATAACAGCCCTGCGTTGCTCTCCTTAAATTCCACCAAAAAAATTTCTGCCCACTCAATAGCATTTTCCACTCCCTCACAAACAGTCCCATAAATCTTTGCATTGTGCAAATACCATACTCTCCAAACAAATGTATAGAACAACTCCAACTCTGTCTCACACAAGGCAACGGAACAATCCAGGTTTATTGTTAGATGGGCCGAATTTTTTTTACTTCATCCCTTTTATCAAAATGTTTTAGATTGATGTATTAACGAATTTGATTCCCCAAATATCATAAATAATTATATTTGGTCAAAGATCAAGAAATTAAAAATAAAGTTAAATAAAGTTTATATGATTGTTTCAGTTATTATTAAATTTGTTATATTACGATTTTCATAAATATTTTAATTTTAGGGAGAATTACTATTTAATCCCTAATATTTTTGGACAAAATATAAGTTTTTTAAATTTATTATGTTACACATGGAGCCTAGTTTTTCAGAAATACGTTAAATATGTCCCTCTATTAGCCGGACACTCGGGTGTTAGTCAAACTTAACGGTTTTTAAATAAGGAACATACCACATGCAATATTAAAAATAATACAATAATTATAAAACACAAATGAAATTAATTTAACAAACTTTAATATTTGATCATAAGCATGCTTCTAGCTAGGAGTCTCCGGAGTATCGAGAATTTGCAACTTTTCAAGCATATGTATATTCTTCAATAACACAAACTATAGTCTTTTCCGATAGGAACAAAACTATGGTCGTTGGTCAGCCAAGACACACATTTATTAAAGGGGAAATGAAAGATAAACAGCTGATGTTTATCCACAAACCTGCCTGATGCCAAATGAAATTGTGCAAATCATGAGCCCTAATATAGCCAAGAACCCGAATTTTCTGCACAAGAAATAAATTTATTGAAATTAGCACAACATTGCTTCATTCAACTTATTAAACACACACACAAATGCTTGAAAGGACCGTGAATATTGTGACCTGATGACTATATTGCTAGATTTTATAATAATAAAACAGAATCCGGCCATTATTATTTTGTTTATAATGATATGATTTTTGAAATCTTTAATACCCTTTACTACAAAATGATTCCAAAACCTGGACATCTATAATGTCGTTTCTCATTTTCTTACTTCTACAAGAGGATCTCGATTCTCGGAAAGAAATACAAACTATTTGAAATAATTATTTCTATATGCATTTATAATCTAGTCAAAGCAAAATCTATACCAATGAAGTGGAACAATATGGACTAGCCTTACATGTGTATCAGCGCCCTCTTTTTCAACACAGAATCTTAACACAATTTTAAGATCATCAGATCAATGCCCTATTAACAACTAAGATCAAATTCGACAAAAGAGACTTTGGTGGAGATTTTGTGAAATTTTCATCAACTGCTATGATGACTTGAAGACATTTGTTTTGATACCAACTAATGTGGAACTAGAAGAGAAAAGAGAAAGGAGATTGGAAAAACACAGCTATTCTTTATTCATTCATCAAGTCTGCTTACAAAAAGGCTTTGAAGATGCCCTTTATAGCTGCTAACATAAAATAGATAAAGATCTAAAACACCCAATAAAGATAAAACAAACCTAAACTAATATCTTGAGGAGTTAATTATTGATAACTAATATTAATTACATAACTATTCCCTATTCCCCATCACTTTGATTTGTCTTCATAAAGACTTGATGGGATGGCAAATTTAGGTGAGTAGTGAGACACTTGATTTTCTACACTTGCATTAAATTTCCAACCAAGATGAAGAATTTCAAATCCTTACCTTGCCTATAAATACCTAGCCAAATTTGCTCTATAAAACCATCTAATCTTAAGAGTGATTTCTTCTCCCTTAAATGTTCTTTCCCATAGATTTCATTTTTATCTCTCTTCATTGCACTACGCATATCACTGTGTTGCCACCGGATATAATAAACCCAAATGCTTCTCCTTCCCCCTTAATTTTCTTCGCAATTGCTTCAATTAAGAAATTGATTTTGGGCTGCAGTTTCTCGTTTTCATCTCAATTGAGAATGAGGACGACGAAAGCGAAGAAGAGAGGTCAAGTAAATGCAAATCAAAGATGATGTTTTTGCCGGACAACGGTGGTGAACATTTAATGGAGAAGAAATAGCTCAAAGCTTCAATGGTTCAGGCAAATTTGGCTTGGTATTTATAGACAAGTTAAGGCTTCAAATTTATAATTGTTAATGGGAATTGAACACAAGTGTAAAAGAAAATCAAGTACCTCGCTACTCACCTAATTTTGCCAGCCCTTCAAAACAAAGTTTTCATGTCATCATAGCAGGTGATGACTTTTGTCAAATTTGTCATCTTGACTTGAATTCTGCCTAATTGTCATTTAAGCTTATTTAGCCTAATTGTTTCTAGATGATATGCCCTAATTTCCTACTACTAAAATTATGTTGTAAATAGAGTATAAAAGTTATACTAGATAAATTCCATTCTCTACTCCATTTTTTTTTCCTCTAGTCAAACTTTTTGGCACAAATATATCAGCAACACAAGCAAAAATGCTTAAAAGGACCATCAATATTGTTATATTGCTAGATTTTATGATAACAAACAGAATCCCAAAAGGAATTTGTTTACAACAATATGTCTTTTGAAATCTTTTGTACCCTAAACTAAAAAAATGATCCTACCCCATTCAACTGCCGGTTCCCTACTAACGAGTAACGCCTAAGATCAAATTTGGGAGGCATTGATCTATGGTCTATAAGTTGTGTTAGAATGTGTAAAAAGGCAAAGCTGATGTATATATGTGTGTTCATGTATAAAAATTATAACCTTATCTATTCACAAGCATGTATATTGAGTATAAACTAACCAAACTTGCCCACACATTTCATTCTAACAAGTATAAACAAAAAATTGAAGAAAACTAATATAATTAGAACAAGATTCTACAAGTAAAATGAGTAACAAACCCAATTGAGAGACGTTTTTGGGGATCGCCAGTAGCATAGCCTGTGAAATAGAAATAACGAGTGATGGTAAACAGAAGTCCAAGCCCGGCAGAAATACAAGGATGCCCATTCCTCCTAATATCATCAGCATGAAGAAAACTGGCATCATTTCCAGAGAATTCTGATGGCCTCTCTGCACCCAAGAAAATAAAAATAACACAAAAACAAGAATTGTTCAATAATCAACACAGTCTCACCTAAAAAAAAACCATTAATTTACAACCCAAAAACAAGAAATTTTCAATAATCCAAACAATCTTCTCCAAGGAAAGAAAAACCACAATTCATTTACAACCCAAAAACAAGAAATTTTCAATAATCCAAACAATCTTCTCAAGGAAAGAAAAATCACAATTCATTTACAACCAAAAAAAAAAAAATTAAAAATTTTCAATAAACCAAACAATTGATTTACAACCCAATAATCCAAAAACATTTCAATAAACCAACTAATGTGCACCAAAAAAAAGCCAATTACTTTACAACCAAATAACCCAAAAACTAGAAATTGTGAAATAATCCAAACAAACTGCCCCCCTAAAAAATTAATTTTACTAATATGCAACAAAAAGCCAATTACTTTACAAGCAAATAACCGAAAACAAGAATTTTCAATCCAAACAATCTGCACCCAGAAAACCCAACTTTTTTACAATTAAGTGACATGAAAACAAGAACTTTTCCAATAATACAAACGAAAAACAAGAAGCCACAATTACAATTTACCTGAATACAATTGAACAACTTTGCATTTTTATTTTCGGATTCTACAGCGTAAAGGGTCGGATAAAAAACCTTGTACCTTTTCAAAAAAATAATTTCAAAAACAAAACAATAAAATTCACTAGACTGTTAGATTCAATGATCAAATTTGTATGAAAAAAAAAAATGCTTAAATGGGCATATGAAGGGTACGTTTTGCGGGCTTTGCCGACTTGAAAACCCATCCAGAAGTTGAGAAAGCAGTAGAGAACGAGAACCAGAGCGACATATCCGTACTCTTTAGGCAGAAACTCAGCTATTGCGCTCATGGTGTTGTAGATTAGCTTCTCAAAACACACAAGACACAGAACAAGTCAACTGGTTAGGATATATATATAGTAGTGCTATTGGCACACCCATAATCTATTTGTTCCCACTTGTTAATTTTTGATTATATTAAATAAAGTTATATATTTTGTTATTTTATTTTATTTATTTCCAAAACTACCCTTTTATTTATTTTTCAAATTTAATAAATTCATCTTTAATATCTCTTCCTATCTCAAATCTCTTTATATGTGGTCTCGTCTTTCTCTCGCATCTCATGATTGAATTTTTTTTCTTGTTCTTATTTTTTTTTCTTAAGTGTTTTTTCTTTTTTTTTTTAACATCAAGTTTTATAGAAAATGTCAGGAAGTCACAAGACAAAAACAAGCGAACAGCTTTAAGAACAGAGCAACCCAAGATAAAAAATACGGAGAGAGAAAAAAAAATGAAATAACCCGCAAACAAAACGAAACAAGAAGCAAATAACAAATATTTGTTTTGGTTATCATCTTATCATTTTCAGATTTTAAAAGAGTAATGAGATTAAATAATAGTCAATATCTCATTTGTCTAATGCACCAAAAGTGTTTGATTTATTGTTTAAATAAGATTCAGTACAAGTATTTTTAGGGTTTAAGAGTTATGCAATTTTTTTTTTCAAGAAAATGATTAAAATAACGTTTTTTTTTTAATTTTATTTTTTTAAGGAATGTGGGGCTTAATTAGATTTACTTTATAGAATTTTTTTTTTCTTAAATTGTATGTCTCTTTTAGTAATTTTGATAAATGAAAAAAAAATACTAAATAATTAAAAAAGTAGGGCATAAATAGATCAGTAGGGAGTGTGCCATATCACCACTCATTATATATATAATAGACTTTTTACTGTTCACACCTTTACGAAATTTAATGGAATATATCATGATTAATGGAATTTTTTATTTTTTTTAACAATATCTATTAATCTGGTGTCAGGTGTTTTTTTTTTTTTTTTCAAAAGCTTTCATTATTGGTAGGTTTCGAGCCACTGATCTGAGAGTTATTTACCGAAGCCCCAAACTTGTCCATCTACTAGATAAGCTATGTCCATGTTGGTGATTAATGGAATATATTGAATCTTGATGTGATTTTTATCAAATGTGTATTTTAATTTTCTTAGAATGCATATAAAAAATCTCATCGAAAAACATTCAATTGTATGCAATTTCATCAAAGATGCTCATTGTATTATAATAATGGGGTGTTGATAGGAAAAGTTATATATATATATATATATATTTGAGCAAATTACAACCAAATCCTTAAGGTTTGCCCTTTGACAATCGAAAACAACCCTACGATTAATTGACCATAATCTTCTCAAAATTGGTCTAACATAACCGCCGAATGAGTTTGGTCCTTAAAAATACCAAAATGCCCCTAAACTTTTGAATTAAAAAAAAAAATTAAAATATATATGGAAAGAAAAAATAGAAGGATCTATTTTTTTTTTTTTTAAATAAAGCAAAAACAATTACCAAATTTTTTTAAATGGATCCCCACGAACAAGTTTGATGGATGGTGGAGATCCAAAAATAAAAAAATCACTAAAGTCCTTACTTTTTTTGTTTTTGTTTTTGCGAACTGTAACCTTTTTAAACGGTTTTGTCATATTAGCAACTTTAGTCCCTACTTTTTCTAAAATACATCACTTCAGTTTTTATGTTAGTCAAATTTAACTGAAGTAGAGTTATTTTGGTCATTTATATAATAAAGTAAATTATTATTATTATTTTTTAAAAATAATCAACTGTGGAGATCCATCAGTTGATCTCCTTTTCCTTTTGCTTATTTAAAAAAAAAAATCATTTTTTTTATTTATTTAAATTCTTTTTATTCTTTTAATTTACAACTGTTTTTTCTATTATTTATAATTATTTTATATGTATATATGTATATTTTGAGAAAAAAAAAATTTATTAATTTAATTTTTATAAATTATTTTGATATTAAAATTTAGAAAGTATTTGAAATAAATTATGGAAAGTAAAGGTGTTATAACAAAGGATTTTCAGTTTTTTTTTTTTTTAATTATTAACAAAACTGAACTAATAAGGGCAAAGTCGTATTTTTATACATATAATCACAGTTGACCATTAGTAAGTTAGTCAAAGGGACTAAAGTTACTAATATGACATAAACATTTAAGAAGGTAACATTCGCAAAAAAAGTACGGACTTTAGTGAAATTTCCCCAAAAAGTTTTTAAAAAATGAAATCCAAAGAAAAAAAAGATTTAATAATTCAGATGAACTTTTATTATTATTATTATTATTATTTTTTTTAAAGTATTACATTAATTTGAGGTTTTTTAGGAAGGAGGGAGGACTCAAATCTGTAATCTCGCAATGCAGATGTGAGGGGTTTACTACCGGACAAACCTCATCTCGTCTAATTCTATGGAACTTATGATCATTCTAAGATATCTAAATGAGTTCAAGGGACAAAGTTTATGAAAGTTTTGCTTAGCTAAGGTTAATAAAGATCCTTTTTTGAAGAGAATGTTTATAAATATCTTGAGCAAGTTTAAACAATCAATTCATATCTAGTATAAGGAAATAAAAATTAAGCTATGTCATTGGTTTGGTGTTCAGTTCGTGAGACAGGACTCAATTCAGATGAAGAATTCAATGGATGAGCTTTTGACTATTTAGCGGC